>VDFB02379711.1:126788068-126849210 GCA_007258455.2 Sequoia sempervirens
ACACTTGGTCTTATCAATCCCTTAGATAACAATTCATCTAGCCACACCTTAAGCTCCATTAACTTAGTTTTTATCATTCGATAAGGCACTTTGGAAATAGGTTCCAATCCTGGCACTATCTCAATGGAGAAATCAAAAATCAGTTTTGGTGGTAGTCCAGGTAATTCTTCTAGAAACACATCCACAAACTTTTGCAAGAGAGGATATCTTTCCATATTTGTCTCTCTAGTTTCCATCATTTCACCTTCTTCCACCTCTTGATAATATTTTGATCCATAGTTGACCATACCATCTTGTGAACCTATTTCCCTATATTCTTCAAGATTTTTCATCTTTATTACAAAAATCTTACATCCTTTCTTCTTATCCCTAAGCAGTTGCATAGAGGAAATTTGACGTAACTTGACTTCCCTAGGTATCCCTTGTAGCATTGCTTGGTTACCTAAATCATCCAAGCACTCTACAGTTTTGGCATGACAGTCTATCTTGGCCTTATGCTTCCAAAGCCAGTTCATTCCTAGGATAACATCATAGGATCCTAAGGGAACTACATAAAGGTTTACCTCCATAGAAAAACAAGGTAGCTCAATCCTAGCTTTGAACAAACATTGTTCCACCGTTGCTCGTCTGGTTTGCATATTCTACAACCCATGACTTTGTGATGTAACCAATTTTTTGAGATATTTTCTTTACTATTTGTTATCTCCTAGAAATGCACCATATGTAAAGTTATGAAAAACTGAGCTTTCTAGAGAAACATGGGATCATTTCAAGGTTGTGGGTTACCTAAAGTTGAAATGAACCTCCAGATAAGGCCGACTCCTAACTAGTAATATCACTTAACTACTGACTTTGTAAAGGAAAGAGTAGAAGGAATGCATAAAAATGAAAATTAAATCCTATGGTGATACACCAAATTGACAAGAGCAATGAGACACTCAGGTTACACTTGAATACTGATGATGGATATGGGACTGCACAACAAGTTTTTGTAGATTATGCATAAGTATTTCACAAACAGGTTCTAGTGCTAAGATTCCTAGAAGGAAAGTTAATTTCACATCTAAAATTCATTTACATTTTTTGACACAATTTGTAACCTGCATAATACTACTTTTGCAAAGAAAGGCATGCTAACATGAGACAAAGCTATAAGGAAATTGAAATATTTCACGAAGTAGCTTGATCAATCACCTGAAAATGCACAATATTTTGCAAGAACCAGAAGGCAAATTGAACCATCAATGGTAACCAAGGTAGATTCTATATATCATGCTCCAAATGAGTTACAAAAGTTTGCTAATCTGAGAGAGGACTGCAAAAGTCACAAACTTCAGAAAAGCATAAGAAGAACTCCTTTACAAAGAGGCAAAAATTCCATATATACAACAAAACTCAAAAGTGTTGGCCTCTACCCTAGGGTTTACAAAAAATGAGTCGGTTACAGAATGTGTCACCCCTCAGATCTTTTGGAATAAAGTTAATGCATTCAATGCGCATCCTCCGTGTCCACCCTCGAACTCCCATCAGAGCTGCTTTGAATGCTTCCGAGTGCTATCATAAATGTCGATTTTCCTTTTGCCAGTAGACCTTACAGCTGTCCCCGAGACTGACGGCTTCTTCTTTCTTTCGGCCTTCTCTTTGCTCAAGATCTTTCTGTATGTTGACCTCCTCTGGAAGCAACATCAGACTTTCCCATTAGATCTCCACCCCATTGTCCACCAAGCTGCTCCATCGCTTTTGATCTCAGAGTAAGTCTGCGTCGTTTATGCTCTATTGATCTCATTCACATGGGTAGTCAAACATTAAAACACCCAATGATTCACCTTTAGTTCTCTCTGATTGGTTGAACATATGCCACGCAAGGTTCCCAGGCGGTCAAAGGTCATTCAAGCAGAATCGCATGTCGGTGAGACACTAGCCATGTCTCCCCGATGCGATTATGCCCTTCAATAGTTATCGGCATAGCTTACAACTGTCGGCAAGAGTTCATATTGAGCTTCAAAAGTCATACCGACATCCCTAAAACCATCGGCAAGACTATTGCCTTCGACCAGACATCATAGCGAGCCCTCAAGAGTCATACCAATATCGCCATTTCATCGCCCAGACTATTGACAAGATATATCACTTTCAGAAAGAGGTCTTGCTGAAAGCATCTGATAGTAGATAGCACCTCAAATAGACCATCGACAAGACTTCATTGGGTCGGCAAGACGTCACGGCGAGCCCTTCATCTTTCTCCCTGAGACCAAACCTTTTGTTTTGACAAGACTCCCCTCCAGTCGGGAAGACCTCTCATTGAACTCATTCCACTTCGGCGAGACCACCTTCAGTCGGCGAGACATTACACCGACCGAGCCTTCTGTCAGCGAGTACAACTTCTTTCAGTGAGACCTCGCCTTGTCGGCCAGACCTTTCATCGATATCAATCCCTCTCGGCAAGACCTTCGCTATCGGTGAGACCTTATGCCGAGCTCAAAACACTACGCCAAAGGGAAAAACCCTTGGCGTGACTAACAATCAACAACGAGACATCACAGCGAACAAAATCATTCCCCTGATGCCACCCTTGTGAACAACTATCGGTGAGACATCCCAAGCGGAGAGAGATATAAAACTTCACAGTGACCGAGATGTCTTGGCAACCATGAGGATTTCAAACGGGTATGACACAATGCTGGTCGACAATGTATTCAATTGGTCTCAGCGACTTTCTTCTTTGAGGGGTTTTATGCCAGATCCGACCGAGGCATACTTTCCAACAGACCTCCTTGTGAAATAGCATTAGATGTATGATCTAACCCTTGACGCAAATGTCCCCATTTGGCCTTCATGAACCCCTGAAACATAATTTTTCCTGCTTGATTGAGCTCGTAGGTGAAAATTGGGTGACACTATTATAGGTGAAACAATTTTTTTAGTAGCTCTAGTATCTATAAGAATGGAAATGGGTAAGCCAAGAGTCTCCACTGGAGTAACTTGATACTCTGCTTGACGATTGTCCAATGCAACATGAATCTTCTATTGGAATGCCGCTTGTTGAGAAGGAAGTGGATTTACATAAGGTCATGACCCAGAAGGCTTATTGGGACAATTCGATGCATAATGGTCTCCTCCACATGTGAAACATCCCATTGCTGGTCCTTTCTTCCTTGCAAGTTCACTAGGTTTACTAGCATTACTTCTAGCGTTGTTCACATTACCATCATTGAAATGATTCCTTTTGCGTTACTTCCTTGATTCTCTCGCATTATTTCAGGATCCATTATCCCCTTGCTTTAGAAAATTTTGTACCCCTTCAAACTTCCTTGGAGTTGATTTAAATTGAGCTCCTGTGAACTTCTTATGGTTCCTATACTCTTGGCAGATGGAGATGGCTTTGAGCTTCTACTCCTGCTTAACAACCTTCTCATACACTAGATCCATAGTGGTTGGACCATGAACATCTACCTCACCCCTAATCTGACTATTAAGCCCCATGATGAATTTCCTTATGCAGAATCATTCATCCTTCTAATACATTGGTACATAACATAATAGACGGGTAAACTTTTCCTAGTACTCATTTACTAAAATCTCACCCTGTCTCAGATTTTGAAAATTAGTGAGTTTTTGGTCGGAAAAGAGTTGAAGTAACCATCTTTTTGGGAATATTTCCACAAACTCATTCCATGTAATTTCAAAGAACTAAGATTGAGTTTCATTTCTTGTTCATCCACTAGTTAGAGGATTCTCCTACTAACTGATAGGCTCCCCATACTACTTTCATGACCTCATAATAGTTTCTGATCTTGAAATATATCTAGATCAACCATTCCTCAGCTTCTTCCCCACTGGTGCTACCTTCAAATTTGGGTGGGGTTATTTTCCTCATGTCACTAGAAAGTTCAATAGCCATATGCTTCCTACTAGTTCCCTCAAATAGAGACTGTGACTTATCTTTCTCATGTTTGTGGGTTTGATCATGATCGTGAGAATTTTCTCCCTTGTTCTCATTAATTGGAACTTCTTGCTCTACTCTATATTTTACCCTTACTTCTTGCTCAAGAGTCCCCAACCTTGCATTGGTTTCATGAATGATAGCCAAAAATTTATCCAATTTAGCTTCATCACCCACCAGACCTTGTTTGACTTCATGACTCTCTCTAGGATTGGTCCAAGTTCTGACCATCTTGCAAGAAAAAGGTTATACCTGAAGGTTCATCTTTGTTAGATTCAATCATGTTCTTACTATCTTATGGAAAACATTTAAATGAGCATTCATTTGCACATAAAATAAATTTCACATAGGATTTGAGCACAAGCTTTTGATAAACACATGATTTTACTATTTTTGAGGATCTCGAATTCCTTTTGAAATTACATAGAGTGACTATTCAAATAGTTAAGTGGAGAGTATCCCTTAGATTCACTCTCAGACACATAACTTAACGGGGTATACTCTACAATTTTTTTTTCATCTCTCATTTGTTCATATCTATCCCAAAATGGATAGTAACCTTCAAATTTATCATCTGATACATAGTTGCGAGGCACATAACCCTCTGATTCATTACTTGAGGAAATTACAATCACTTTTTACATCAAAAGAACTATAGGGTCTTTATATATGAATGTTGGACTGACACTCCCTTCCGAGGGAATATCCCTGGAAAGTGACAAGGAATTAGACTTTGTTGGTTGAACTGGAGGTGGATAGTTGAAATTGGCTCCCTCCTTCATCCTTCTCTTTACTTCACTAATCCGAGAAAGAGCGTGATTGAAGGTTTCATTATCACTAAACTAGACAACATTATCATAGTTGGTACCCTCTATTGTACGAACAATGGCCTCTTTTTCCTTCTTGGCTTTCAGGTAGCAATCATTACCGATTACTGACTTTCTTGCAATTAACCTAAGATGCACCATTCTGGCACAAAAATTCCAAACATTAGTCTTATTCAACGTTGGATGGAAAGTATGATGAGCACATAGGTTCCAAAGTTAAACCTGGTAGCTTTGATACCGCGTGTAACATGCCAATTGTTCATGCAAGTAAATTTCCTAAGTTGTCACTTCCAAGTAAATAAACTATGTTTCAAACCATTGCAATAATTTTTTTCTTTTCTAAAGAGAGAAAGAATGAACATAAATGGCATAACAAATTCCATTCATTGATTTCATTTGCAATACAATAATCATCATGTTAAAATATTTCCAATATTGTAAACAATTACATACATAGCTCAACTGAACTTCAAAGCAATAGATATAGATGGTCCAGGAATCTTCTATAGAACTTGATCTCCAGTTGAGGAGGAGAAGCATCACTCAAGCGCTTTTCCACCAACCACTGACTCATATGCAGTCCCCTGCACATCTATCATGGATAGATGGCCCTACCCTTTGATGAATAGATTGGTAAAGAAACCTCATAACTTTTACCTTTTAATGAGCTTAGTGTTGTGCCCTACATAACTATAACTTTGTAGACCTTACAATCCTAATCTAGCATGCATAAAAAGAAACACAATGAACTAACAGTGGATCCAAAGGAAAACACACTACTTTGGCCAAAGTATTCTTGCTCAGTACTTCGAGTGACAATCATCCTATTCACATACACTACCCTGACTCGTTCTAACTTTAGACCATTATACCCTTCGATGAATAGATTGGTGAAGAAATCTCATAACTTTTTCCTTTTAATGAGCTTAGTGTTGTGCCCTACATAACTATAACTTTGTAGACCTTACAATCCTTATCTAGCATGCATAAAAAGGAACACAATGAACTAACAGTGGATCCAAAGGAAAACACACTACTTTGGCCAAAGTATTCTCGCTCAGTACTTTGAGTGGCAATCATCCTATTCACATACACTACCCTAGCTCATTCTATGCATAGGTAAACCTTCAATAGGTAAACATTAACCTTTGACTCGACCTATTCCCTTTACCCAAATATCGATGACATCTCTACCAAATAACATAAGCAAAAGCATAAGTTACCCCTCCCCTTCAATGGATAACCTAACCCTAGGTATAACTCATAAGCTTTCAAGTCCATAAAACAACTTTACATAAAATAACTTAACAAGCTATTTCCAATTCATCATTCCTAGTATGTAATACTATAGATGTCAATCAATCACTCCTTAATATGGAGTAAATACAAACACTTATATGGAAAACAAATCAATAAGACATTTCCTCTCAAATCTACTGTCACACTCTCCGATGCCATCAAGGAGGAGGCGGATAGGAATATCGAGGGAGAAGGTCCCAACTAGATTGTGGATGATGTTTTAAATCTCCTCATTCAAAAATGGGAAGGTGCAACCAATTAGTGGGCTGGTCTGTTTGTTTTTGCTGCATCTCTGTTGTTAGTGTGCAGTGTTTGTGTCCTTTTTTTGTTTTTTGTTTGGTTTCTTTAATGTACTATTGAACTTGGTTCCTTTTTGGCCTTGCGGGATCTTCATGTAAAGGGTACAACACCTTGTAAATTTTTCTTAACTTATAAAAAACAAGACCTTTCCTCTTTTACAAGCAATTAGACTATTACTCTATTTCAAGCAAACCAATGCAATTCCACAATAAACATATGAGACAAGAAATCTTTCAGATTTAAAGATAAAATAGAAAAAGAATAGAATTCCATGCCTGTCAATCACTTAATCCAATCATCTCTTGAATCCCTATCTTGGTCTCCTCTTAATATCAACTTGGCAATCAACCTCTCTTAACTAATCTCACTAAAACTTCCTCACAAAAGCTCTCAACAAACTAAGAACACTAAATGAAATATAAAGCAAAAAAGGAGTAACGTAATGTTGCATATGAAAAGTGTATCAAATGAGGTCAGTTCACTCTATATTTATACCCAAAAACTAGTTTCTCAAGGCTAAAAACAAGGTTCATTCTATGCCACTTCTTAGCCATAAACATTCGACTTAGCTTGCCAAAAGAAAGGTGGCAGATTCCTATCAATTTAGTCATCAAAACTATACAACAAATCGATCTAATGTTTGCCACAATAGGTTTGAAAAAATCATAAAGCACATGCTTTATACAAAAAATCAATTTGTAGGCATTAAAGACTTCTAAAGTAATCAAAGAATTCATAATATGGTGTTAAGTTTATAACACATTCCCTATTCTCAAGCCCGCAGCTTAACACTAGAAATGGTCAATCATATATTAGTTGCACATACTCAGTCAACTTAGTCCATACTTGGCAGGCAACACATAACATTAGTTTGATCTCTTAACATTTATAACGTTGTTTGACTTGGTACATTGCACTTTAATTTGGTTTCATTATCTTTTATATGACAGACTTTGTTCTCACGTATTTCCTTTGCACTTTTATCTTAAATGGTAAATGCGCCTTAATATTCATTAGAGCACTATTACATATTGTGTTGCATTTCACATTTCATCAACCATAGCATATATTATATGAATCGACCTTTAATACTTGCATTATATATACATATATATATGGATATTCCCTGGCAAATAAATATGTATACATTTGATATTCAAATGAATAAGATCAAGTTAACATTTCATATACAATATCATTTGTATATACATACATACATACATACATACATACACACACACACACACACACACACACACACACACACATATACATATACATATATATATATATATATATATATATATATATACATATATATATATATACATATATATATATTATTATATCACATACATATATATATATATATATATATATATATTATATATATATACATATATATATATATATATATATATATATATCGATATATTCATATATATATATATATATATATATATATATATATATATATATATATATATACATATATATATATATATATACATATATATATATATACCTATATACATGTATACACACATATACATATGTTGACATATTTGTGTGGATATTTCCATTTTTCATTACATACGTGTATATTGATACATGTATACATATGTATATATGTGTATATCTCATATATATATACACATTTGATTACACAATCACATACATAAACAATTACTTTCCTATTGACATGTATATATACATGTGATGTATATATATATACACACATGTCACATTGTCCTCTCAATATCATCATGCCCATAAGCAACCCATCCATAAGCGTGCATAGGTATGTCTACCTATGTACTCTCATGTACATGTTCCTTTATGTGTATGGACTATTGTTGACATGCATATGTATACTTATATATACTTTCAATGTATGTACATCTCATCAATCAAGCATAGTAATATAAAGAAGTACTCACATACACCAAGCACTAAACATAATCCAAGAATACTCCTAACAGTAATCAAGAGCCTTCCTAATGCAAACACATCACACTAAAGGATAACTTACCAATTCCAAAACACTATGACTTGAATCGACCATTCTATTATTGAGTGTGTGTGTATAAGCTCAATTAGGTTGCATTATAGGTTACTTCACCAAGTTCTTCTGAGTGATACTTCCCCTCACTTCCAAAGGATTGATTCTGAACCTGCATCCAACTTAACACATTTTCATGGTAGTTAGTCATTCATCAATACAACATTTGCATTATAGTTTTCTTAGTTAGAATATCAAATTCAATAACCATACATTCCAATTTTCCATTCTATTAACATCAAATGAAATAAACACTCATTCATACTTTTTTGATAAACAAAGTATAATCACTCATATATATCAAATCAAAATTCCAAATACATTCACATAAGCAATAATTTACCCTAACATAGTAATAGTAAATAGGTAAACACACAATGGGGTGTGACATGATTCTAGGGTGGTTGCGAAGTGGAAGTTAAACTCAAATTTATCTTTTTCTTTCAATTCTCTGAAAAAACATAGAGAGAATGTTGTGTGGAGAAGACCTCCTAAAGGATGGATCAAAGCTAATTTTGATTAGGCAGCCAAGGGGAACCTTGACACTGTTGGGGGGTGTTAAGAGATGATGAGGGCAGGCTTATAGCAGCATTGGCACTCCTTTTGGGCACTCAAAATAACCATTTAGTTGAAGTCGAAGCTAACTTTAATGTCATTAAGTTGGTATTTGGAAGGGGTTTTAAAAAAGTGTGGCTCGATGGGGATTCACTTAATATGATCAAATGTTTGCTAAATTTAAACCCCCAGTTGGTCAATTGAGTCTCTTATTCATGATTCCCTTGTCATGATTAAGACTTCTAATGATGTTAGGATTTCTCATGTGTTCGGGGAGGGAAACAAGTTGGCGAACTTTTATGCCAATAAAGGCGTGATTCTTTAGACTTCTCAAGTGTGGGAGGGGTACATGTTCATGCCCACAAAGGTCCTTTCCATTCTCTATAATGATGTCAATCATAGAGTCTAAGATTAGTATGGGAGGTTAATGGTTTTAATTAGCCTCGTATGCTTTGTGGGTGTTTTGAAGCTACATTCTACTTTTTGGGTTTGTAGTAGTTTGTTGTCTATGAAGAGAAGTAAGTTCGTGGTGAAGATGGGAGGAGAGAGAAATAATGTTGAGTCTCTATCTTGTGAAGGCTTCAAGAGAAAACCAAAGGACTGGAGTATTTTGGAAAAGGGTGGTCTTACCTCTTACATGGAGAGACTCCATGGGTATGACCATGAAGCTACCAAAAGATTTGTGAGTGGCTAGAAGGAGATAACCTTAATGGTTTAAGGTGTCAAGTTTACTATTTATGAGGAGTTGATTATGGAGGTATATGAGCTTCGATTACAAGGCAACTTTTTTTCAAGGATAGGAAAGCTAATGAGGAGGCATTGAACCATTTTTTCAAAGGGGATTAAAGAGAGAAATTGTTGAAGCTTACTTTGTGGGGCTACGAAAGAATGTTTATTAAGTCAATTTGGGTAGCGATTGCAAAGGTGATTATGAGATACATCACCCTTGATGGTAGGTTTACGACAATCCTCGGTGTTAACTTTAATTTTCTCGATCATTTTCACTAGAAAATGTTGGTGTCTTTTCCTTTTGTCCTACTTGCATCTCTAGAGTCTTCTACGAGTCATAAAAACCCTAATACATATGTTCTGCATGAGGGTTTGATCTTGTTGATTATGGAGTATGCCAAAGCTAATATGGCGGTTAAACCTATGAAATAGAAAGGGAAAATTAAGTATAAGAAACAAAAGCATCCTACGTTGTTTGATAAAGGGTTTGATATTACGATGACTAATGATGATGAGGACTAGCAGGGCATTGAGGGTGGGGTAGACTCAGTGGAGGTCCTCTCTTCCTCCCCCTCGGTCTCAGGTGGTAAGAAGAAAAGGAAATCCCCCTCTAAAAAGTCTTTGTCTAAGAAGAGTCCCATAAAGGTTCTCTCTTGGTCGAATGGGTCCCAAACGGGTGACTAGGATGATGGTGGTAGTTGTTGGAAATAGGATGCCATTTAATTACAATCCTAAACATTATTTATTTCACGTATCTTCTAAGTCCTTGGAATGTGTTCAACAACACTAGGATTAGGATGGGATTAATATTTGATGAAATAATCATGTTAATTGACATTTGTAATTAATTCTAAATGTTAGGAGCATGTGAGGGCATCCATTATGAGTTCCTAAATAATAGGGGCACATGGGGTACCCACATGGTAGGTGACACTCACCTTGAGTTCAGTTAACTATTCAGAGTAAGAGATAACACTTCTGAATGCATGTAAAGATCCTAGGAGTTAGGGTTTGATGCTTGCATGCATGAAGTTCAGTTCAATTCAAATCAGTTTAGTTGAGTTTAGTTGAGTTTAGTTGAGTTTAGTTTAGTTTAGTTTAGTTCAATTCAGTTATGGTTCAGTTATCTTCAGTTAGTTTTAGTTGAATGCTAGTTGACTTCAATTAACTTGAATGCATAAATAATGACTTGAGTTGCATGACAGATAATAGGGACTACCTCCAGTTAATAGGGGATGACCATTCTTGCATGAATGGTGTTGAGAAATGTTTCAGTTAACAAGAAATGACTTGGACCCAACTTGGGCGCCCAAGTTGGCTTCTTGTCATTACCTCCTTTGCATGTTGAGATATTTCAGAAGGCTCAGTTAAGTGGAACCTCTTTTGGGTGCCTACTTTGAGGATGAAGCCTTGAAGATATTTACAAAATAAAGGTTGAGTTGCTACTTCAGTTTGGGATGCCCAAATGCATGAAGATAAGGATTTGACATTGTTCTTCACGACATAACTCTATTTGCATGTGATAGGCATACCTTTTAGGGATAGGGCTTAAGCATTGTAATTGTAACTCATGTTGGAGTTTACAAATTTAATCAAAGCCTATTTAACTCAAGCAAGTTGAAGAGAGTGATTAATCAATTTTATTGCAGGTTGTGAAGAAGTTTTGGTGAAGGCAAAAGAGGCATTCTCAAGAAAGAATTCGAGCTATTGTAATCTACTTTAGAGATTGAATAATAAAATAATTCTTGGTGGAGTTTTTTCCCGAAAGGGTTTCTCCACAAAAGGAAAAGCTTATTTAGATTAGCAATATTAAGGTTTTACAAAGTATTAAGCTAAGAAAACACCTCAATTTTCAACAGTAGTGTCCAACGAAAGGGGTAATTTGGAGAGTCCTATAGGGGCTAGTGTTAAAGGGAAATAGAAGGTGGGTGAGGGTACTACCCAAGTGCAAAGTGAGGCTAGAATGGATATTTGCCTCTCCCCTGTGACGAGCCTTGCTAAGAATTTGGTTGAAGAAACCAAGATTGATCCTTTCTTAGAGGAATTCAACTACCTTATGAATGATAGGGAAGTGTTTACTAATGTTTTATGGGTGGCAAGAGACAGTGTGATGGGAAGCTTCAAATTAACCAAGTGGTTCCTTAGGGAAATTAACAAAGTTAATATTAAACTTAGGGGTCTACAAGAGAAGGTTGTTGGTGAGGATAATGACCAATTCTCCTCTAGGGTGGAGGATTTAAAGAAAAACTTATGTATGTGGAAGAAGCTATCTGTGAGCTCAAAGTGGATCACGAGAACCACATTCAGGGCATTGAAAAGATGTTTCAAGATGTTAAATCTAGCATGGAAAGCTCCTTAAGGTTAGCCAATGTTCCATTAAAAGCAACACAAAAAACCTTAAAAACTCTCATTGAAAAATTACGAATTGAGAGAAGAGTAGATGATTGGTGGAAGAGTTGCATCAACAAGGTGAAGGAGCATCTAGGCAAGGAAAAATATAATATTGTGATGTTGGAAGCTGAGCAAGGTCCTAGTGCTCGTATGTGTGGCAAAAAGAAGAAGACCTTCGATGAGGAGAAGGAAGAGTTGCTAATGCTGGTTGATAAACATTATCAACATGAATTAGAGGTGGCAAAAAACCTTAAGAATTTGAAATTAGTCTATTCTTTAGTTGCTTTTCTATTTTGTCGTGGTCTGGCGGTTTGCGCTCTTGGCTAGTTGTTGTTCTACTACTAGTTGGCTGTGTTTTCTTCTGTAGTAGTAAATTTTGGGGTTTCAAGTCCCTTATAAGAACCTATTTTTCTTGATAATCAAAAACAATATAATATTAATAATATAAATATATTAAGAGTTTTTATATATAAAATAATATTAATATTAATAATAATATTATATTATTATTACAATATAATATATTTTTTGATCGGTTCAATTAACATATGGAAAAATGTGCCTCGCCCATACTGGGTGAGGCCACAAATAGGGGGTCTCATCCTTACCAAAAATCCTAGACTGCCCCAACATGTGGATCCATAAATGAGATGCCACATGAAGGGAAACACACAATTACAACAAATTTCTTTGCTCCGAATTTGTAAGGGAGCAAAGAAGAATGTTGAAATTTAACTCATTTTTCTTCTTCTTCATTTGCACCCTTGTCAAATTTTCCACTGTCATCCCTGCACATTTTATTTCTTCTAAATTCTCAATAGATTTCCCGCTCCAAGAAGATGTGATGCTCCTTGGTGAATCTATCAAAGCCTTCTTAGTTGTGTGGAGATCTTGGTTTCTATTCTCTCTCGATCTTTCAACAAAGTAAGCAACACAACAGTGATCATGGGTTCTTAGGAAAGCTCAAAGTTTCTCAGATTTTGAGTTTGGGAAAGCTATCATAGTGATTAGATTAGTGGTAGCAGCTTGAGATTTCCCACAAGAGGGTGTTGGATTGATGGTTATCTAAGGAGAGGATTTTGGACTGCCATTGGGAGAAGCTTGACATATATCACTTACATTATGAGATTTGGGCATAATGATGTAATGTTGGGGCTCAACCCCCACCCACCAAGAGGGTTTTCCCTTTGGGGTCTCCATACCCTTTCATGGGCTATGCCGCTTTTGACATTGGAATGTAGAATGATCTATAGAGTAGCACTTCTTGCATCT
Source organism: Sequoia sempervirens (assembly GCA_007258455.2). Lineage (NCBI taxonomy): Eukaryota > Viridiplantae > Streptophyta > Pinopsida > Cupressales > Cupressaceae > Sequoia > Sequoia sempervirens. The sequence goes on from VDFB02379711.1 coordinate 126,801,447, forward strand.
AAAGGTGATTTTTTCGTAGTCCATAGGTTGCTTCCAACAACGATCTCCCACCAATAGCAATACCTCCATAGGGAGACCATTGGATAGATCCATTTTTACTCATATACTCCACAAAGGTGGAGTTTTGGTAATTAACTGTTTCCTCTAAGCTGCAATGGTACTTGCCTAAATAGTTGCTTATAGCCTGCAAGCAATTCGATTCCCAAAACTGAAAGGGAAGATAAGGAAGACACACCCATAAGAAGTCAGAGGAGAAGGTCTCAGTTCGAGGATCGAATGAAGGGAACCAAGGTTTCATGCATAAAAAAACACCTTGGAAAGTTTGCGGGCCATTCTCAAGCACCCACTTCTTATCTTCAAGGGATTCAAATTCCAATATGAAGAAACCCTTGGCACATGAAAAATATAGATTTCATTCTTCATAGATTTCCAATTTTCCACTACCCATTCATGGAGATTACTTAAATTGGGCCACAACCTCAAAAATTTGCAAATGAGTGCATGCCTTTGAAAGAAATTCTTCCTATCCCAAACCAACCCATCCATGCAAACTTCAGGTGTTGTGGAAGATTGACACAAAGGCAACACAATTCCATGTTGAGTCAAATCTACAAATGCATCCTTTGTGGGTGGATGTTGTAGCCCCTTGTACTCAACCACAAACCCCCCACTGTTGCCCCCTTGGGGCTGATTAGATAGAATTTGCAAGCGATCATGTGGAAGTAGCTCTCTTGGATGATGTCACCCAACCCTAGCACCACATAAGGCTTCCTTAAAATTCCCGTAGGATCCATTATGTGCCCCCACATTTGCACATCCTGGCTCCATAGAACCTACCACACCTTCCTCTAGGTATTTGACACCACTAAGGGAAACATTAGCAACATGGTGAGTTGCAGAGCGGGGAGAAGCCAAAGCAGCAGTAAAGTGACACATTTCAAATTTAAAATTAATTAATAATTATATTATAATATAATTTTTTTTTATATAATAGGGGTGTCCTTGCGACCCAACCTAGCTTCCCGCATCTTGGGTACCTGGGGTGAACTTATAATATAATATTATCATATTATAATAATTTTATATAATATTAAATAAGATTTAATATATTATATTTAATATAAATTTTAATTGGTTATTATTTAATATATAATATTAAATTTATTATATTGTTGTCATCAATTTTTTTGCTTTGTTATTATTCAAATTAAAAATTTAGAAACTAAAATTTATTTTTATGAAAATGCATAACTAATTTATATTAAAGATATAAACATTTTTTACTTTTGATCGGAGCTAGGGTACAAGAAACTACCAAACTCGTGAGCACAATGGCCTAGCGGGGTACAAGAAACTACCAAACTCGTGAGCACAATGGCCTAGCGGAGGCATAAGGCCTGCGAACACTTTGGCCTAGAGAGAGTTTGAACCCTGGTGGCCGTCACTACAACCAAGCGACTTGATCACTAAACCACACTCTTATCAACAAAGATATGAACATTTCAATATTTAAATTAAAATAATATAAACAATTTTAGAAGATTTTAATATTTCTAAATTAGATACTTAAATATTTTTATTTTATATTACAATTTGATTTAGGGTTAAGATCATGGTTTATATTTTATTGTTTATGTTAGGGTTAGGATTATGTTTAGAGTTCGGGTTAGGGTTATGGGAAATAGGGATAGGCTTAGGGTTTAGGGTTAGGCTTAGAGTTACAATTATGGTTTAGATTAGAGGTGGGATTAGGGTTAAAGGGTTTTCAATTACAGTTAGGGATGTGGTTAGGGTTAGAGTTAAGATTATAGTTTATGTTTAGGGTTAGGGTTATGATCATGGTTAATAATTTAGAGTTTAAAGTTAGGTTTGTAGTTATGGTTAGTGTTATGGTTATGGTTATGGTTAGAGATAGGTTTAGGGTTAGGAAAATGATTTAGAATTTATTATTAGGGTTAGGGTTAGGGTTAGGATGTGAGTTAAGGTTAGGGTTAGGTCATGCAAAGAACTAATTAGCAAAGCTAAAATACTATAATTAATGAAATTTACATTTATTTTTATTCACATTAATAAAAATTACATTTAACGTTTTGAAACCTACAAAAGTATAATTACAATAATATAAAGGCAAGTACTAGCCACTACGTGACACTTGTTTATTTATTTAAACCACATTTATTTATTTGAGATAAATTTACATTCTCAATTGAAAATTTTTATATTAAAATTATTTTAATGATAATTAATAAATTTAAAAGTCCTTTATTAATTTTTTTACAATGTATTGCGATAATATTATTTTACATATTTAAATATACATAAAATTAATATAATTTATATTTATAATAATATTATTAATGCACAAATTAAAACTATTACTTGACTACTCATGTGCAAGAATTATTATTTCAAACTATTATCTATATTGAATTTTCACAAACAATTTATCCACTAACCAACAAATACAATATTTAACAAATAGTTATTTTATTTAAAAGAATTAAGATTTTTTTCTTTCTTATAAATTACTTCAAAATCAATCAATCAAACTAAATTTGCTCATCAATATTCGTATAACACAATCTCATCGATCTGTTGTGAAAAATACCTCCTACTTATCAATCATAATATTCATCAAAGACTACTTATCAATCATAATATTCATGAAAGTAATAAACTAACCTACCTTTGAAGCGCAGAAAATACCACGTCTATGTGAAGAACATGTCAAATTACAGTACAATTAGGTATATACATAAAAATAGTATTTTGAAATCCAAGGAAAGTTCTTAGCAACGAAACGCGAGCACAAAGGGGGGGAAACATCAATACTATTAAAAAAAAGGAGAGACGGGAAGCGTTTTGTGAGTAGTTTCTAGTTACCCGGGTCTCGGCAGGGGTTAGGGTTTGAAGTTTGGCTGCAAGGGAAGGGAGGTTTCAAGGAAATTTAGGCTTTTGGTCACATTAGAGCGTGTTTCTCGACTGCGCTGCTAGCGGCTCACTTATTGCCCTCATTTATGTCAGGTATTTCTCTACTTCACTCGTTTAGGCGTTTCCTCTCGCCTAGACAACAAGATTCTCTTCTCTTCTTCTTCTTTGCTCTAAAATGCGCGAGTCAGCCTTTTTCAGCTTCCTTCTGTTGGCCGTGGAATTTGATCCTGGTGCCTCGTTGCCAAAACTTTGTATCAATAAAGAAAATGCAAATCATCTCATAAATGGGTTTGGTTTCCTCAGCCCTCGTTTTTAGGTTACCAAGCTTGCTACACTACTGTCATTTTATTTGTTTTGAGTCTTTACCTAGTTGGGTTTTAAACTATTGTTTACTTGTTCACTCGAAAATTTCTGGCGATAATGTGTTTTTTCATTGTTTTGTATTCTTTGCACTTTTATTACGTGCCATTACGCGATGATGTATTCTATGTATATTTTGTGTTTTCTGCAAGTAGGTTTACACGGGTAAATTTTCTGATCTTTTTTGGCCCTAGATTCCTCGTGTAAAATTTTCCCCACAAAATAGTTTAGTTATAGTGAGGGCCAATGCTGCTGAAAGGGTTTGGGTATTTTAGCAATAGTTTTTATTGGAATTGCTTTCTAGTACTGCATTGAGAGTGGTTATTACAGCTTAAAAAGTAGGCTTGTTATGCCACTATTCACACAGAACGTTAGAACTAGAGCTGGCCATATTCATTGCCCAGGTTTATGCCGTTCAGTTCAACATGAACATGCGCTCAAGAGTAGCCCATGAGGTTTGAATCTGGGTCGTGTTGTAGTGAGTCCCAATGGACAAAACTGGCATATATTTTATAAATTTGTTTTCAAATTTTGGAGAAAATTTAAATATTTTAACAAGTAAAGCTGCTTTTAGCTTTCCCTTACACTCCTTAAGGCTCCATTATGGGAACAAGGAATTTTTTTCGCTTTACCACCCCTTCCTATCCCTTCTATGTGTCTAGGAGTGCATGCACTTTTGTGTATATGTGTGTGCTTGTGGGCATGGGCATATTAGTGGGTTTGGGTGCCGACGTATGTAGGCATGCACATTTGTGTACCTCTTAGGTTTGAAACTTCATAATCAAACTTGGGATGTTGGTACCAATTCACTACGAATTGACAAGACTCCCTTGCACAAACAAGGGAGTTTCACTCTTTATCCTTCTCTCTAGAGGTATTTCACGACATACTCTTAACAGCAAATAGCATATTTTAAGTTTCATATGGGTGTAATTATATTTGCATGTATAATTTTGTTAAAAGTTTATTTCTTCTTTTGTCACGTTCTTTGCCTTTAAGTATGTATAACAATCACCATTGTCTTAAGGGTGTAAGGTTGAATGGAAAGGCTTTTACTCTTATGTTTCTTTTGGTACATGTAGATACCTTAGAGGACATAAGTAGATATGCAATGTCTTATAAAAACACATTTCATGATTTTGATTCTTTTCATCTATCCACACATCATGCTTTAGGTAGACCCTATTATTTTTTGTAGGTAAGGTGTTTTAGATTTTAGTGTAGCTTGTAATATGATCGAGGTCTTACCTTGCTGTATTTGTTATCTTGTAATTGAAAGTTTATGCTATCTAGTCCTTGTAGGTGTAATGAGTTTTATGATCAATGTATAATACATAATTGGTCTATATATTATACCCAATGGATAAATATCATAGCTACTAAATCCTTCTTAAGCTAAGTTATTGTAATAAATTTTTATAGTAAATAACTAACCTTTACAAACTAGAACTTTTCAATAGATGGTTTTGAAATCATTTGGGAAATGGGAAATCATATATTGTTTGATGTGTATAAAAAGAAGTTTATAATTTGAGGACTCACAACTAAAATATATTGATATCCGAAGTTGTATGAATAATTTTAGTCTCTTTTATTATGCACCTTCACACCTTGATTCTTAAGGTAGCTAAGCAAGCCTTGTGTAGTCAACAAAATGTGTCATTTGTGTTGTGAACCCACTCTACAAGAGTATATTAAACTTGCACAATTGAGGAGTTTCAAACTTTTTTTTAGTATAGGCTAACTTCTCTATTTTTTATTATTTGGTATATGTAAGGGTTTATAAATTTTTTATTTTTATTTTGGATATTGCATATTTTAGTTAGCCCTCCAAAAATATAGCCAATTTTCCTTTCATATTATTTTAGATAACAATTTGACACTTGTGGAACAATGTTTAATTAATTATTTAGACTAGAACAATAAGTTCTTCAAAAATAAAACTTTGTGTTTAAGGTTGTGAAAAACATTTAGAGATGTTTCAAAATAGCTCTAGAGTTAAGAAATTGTATTTGTTATCTATTCTTTTGTTTGTTTTGTTCTTACATTGAGATTGGTTGGCTTTGGCAACTCTATCATTTGTTAAGAGTAAATACTTTCATGGTTTAGAATTGTCTACCTTAAAAATTGTAATTTCAATTGTGTCTTTAGAAAATTACAAGATTTATTTTTTATAGTGGTTATGTAATTGTTAATCGATGTTGCTTAAAATATAGTTCTTATAGTGTTCTACGAAGATGCATCCCCCCAAAAAACCTTGTGTTTTTGGAATGGGGATGTCTTTGGGATGTAAGGACTTGGGGGAAATGTCCCCTTGCCATCCTACCATCGCCGCTCGAATCTCGGGAACATTTCCAAGACGCCACCTAGTTTGGGGACTTCAAGCTGTTCATGAGACTTTGAGGAGTCTCCCAATTGTCCTAGTGACTTCCATATGTTGCAAAATAAGTGATAGTATTGTGAAAATGATATTCACCATGAGGTTTGTGAGGTTTTGAAGGCCTTAATTTGTGCTTGGTGGCAGGGGCTCCATTGCTCGACCTTGTCTTGTATTGTGATCAGGAGCACACTAGGGGCATTTGCCTGTCGACCTCACTTGGGGCTTTGCCCTCAGACCTACACGAGGGGCAATGTCCCTTGACCCCAAACCTCCACCCACCATCGTTAATGTTCAATGCAATCATTGCCATGTTTTTAATGTATACTAGTTTAAACGTTATTTAGTATGCTAAAGTTCCATTTGCAATTGCTATACTTATTTTTGATTTGCCCCCAAACCTCTACCCACCATTGTTCATGTTCAATGCAATCATTGCCATGTTTATAATGTTTTTTAGTTTAAACTTTACTTAGTAAGCCAAAGTTTCATTTGCAATTCTTATGCTTGTTACTTACACATCTTTTCATAATTAATTTTCAAGTACTATATGTATTTGTGCCACCCACCCCCCCGTTGCCTCATCACCCTTGCGTTGCCGTCCCACCTATCATCATCAAACTTAGGCCCTTGGTCCCCCTGTCCTTGAAACTTGCCCCATCTCTTCTTCATCAAGAAACTTTGTGGAACCATGGTTCTCTATAAATGTTATATATGATAATATACATGGTGAGAACTATTCGAAATGTTAATTTTGCTTAGTATAACTATACTCTTTGTAAGATTTGTTTATGGAGAAAGCCTCCCAAGATCAAGAAAGCTAAAGGTAAGCACAAAGAAATTGAAAAACCAAAATGGTAGAACAATGCTATTATATTGAAAGATGCAATAAGCAAAATAAATACAAGAGGGATTTGAGAGATGCTCAATGATAAGCTACAAGTGGGTATATAGGATACACCACCAAAAGGTAAGTTGTAAATGTACAACCAATATGGGATAAAGGAGATATAGTCACACATGTGCACAACATTTCAATGAAATAAGGAAAGTACAATTCACAATTCAAGTACAACTTACAAAAGTAGATACCTACCTAAGCAAGTTTATCTTATCCTAGGTGGATAACTTGCAATAAAGTAATTAACTAAATGCACAAATAAAATAATGCATTGGGTGGTTATGATAGATGGGATGGATGGGTATTGACAAATATGTAGCCATATTAGGTACCCATGTGCAAAAAACCCCCTTGAAGAAAAGAGGAGAAAAATTGTAGGAAAAACTCTCCCCCAAGAGGGAATGAGGAGAGAGAGGATACGTGATCCCACTTGAAAGAACTAAGAAGGATGAAAGCCCACATGCAAAAAAAATCCCCCCCAAATAGAGAGAAGGGAGACCATGTAGCAACCTCTTAATGTATATTTTCTTGTGTCAATGGTTGATGCTTGACATTGAATGTTGAAGATGATCCATGAACACCAAAGAACATTCTCTTGTTAGGAAGGAACCAACATAAAGATGTATGCATGACATTCTCCCATTTTGAAAAGAATGAGGGATGAAAACTTATTATGTATGTTGTCTTTGGAAGTTGCTTAAATATTGTAATATTGGTGCTAAAATTAGCTATAATCAAATTAGGAATTCCAAGCTTGATTGAAGAAATTGACAATCTAGAACTAAGTGGAAACTAATGTAGAACAAGAACTAAAGACAAAGTGACAACAATTGGCAAAATCCAATGGATATAGAAGATTTATGAAGAAGCGAAAGAAAAATTCAAATGTTTGTTTCTAACTATCAAATGTCACAAGCTATTTATAGACAATTCACCAAGTTGGAGCCTGTTAAATAGTGATCAGATCAGTGCACAGAAAATTAATTAAAAAATCAGACACAGTAACACAGCATATACCCTGGGAAAACCCTCCTCTTGAGGGAGAAAAACCCAGCAACAAAGATCTCTCTTTTATATATAAGAAATGGCAATAGTTCTCTTTACAATGAGGCCAATACAAGGCCAATATCCAGCATCAACTCTTGATGCAATGACAGAAGATAATCTGCTCTTCCTTGTATTCTAAAACTGCACTTAGAGAAATTCACAATCTGATCTTGAAGGAATTCGCACTTGACTGAAGAAATAATCGAACTTGCTTGATGAATGAATCTGAATTGAATGAGTGAGAAGTAACCAACAGATTTCTTTATATGGATGTCACTAGAATCAATCCAAAGGATGTGTGACCTTTCAAAATACAAAGTCGGCCTCATAACATTTCCTTTAAAGAAATCGCGTCATTTACTAAAGTCGGCGATTTGACATTAACAAATAATAATAATTAATTATTTAATATTTATCTTCTAAATCGAAGTGCCATTTGATACGTGCCTTTAGAGATCATATAAATTAGATAGCTATCAGCTATAATCTAATTTCTTCAAGGAATATCGCTGGAAGTTTATCGAAGCTGTTCAACATTAACACTCCCTCTCAGCTGAGGAGCACTCTTCCAGCGGCTCAAGACATACCACTTCATTGTGATGTCAAATATCGCCTCAATGCAATATCAACCATAATGGCTACAACCATGCTATGGTGAACAAAGGAATATCACCTCAACGTGATATTGGATATCGCCTCAACACGATATCTACCATAATGGCTACATCCAAACTATGGTAAAGATATATATCACCTCAACGTGATATTGGATATCGCCTCAACACGATATCTACCATAATGGCTACAACCAAACTATGGTAAAGATATATATCACCTCAACGTGATATTGGATATCGCCTCAACACGATATCTACCATAATGGCTACAACCATACTATGGTAAAAGATATGTATCACCTCAACGTGATATTGGATATCGCCTCAACACGATATCTACCATAATGGCTACAACCATACTATGGTAAAAGATAGAAAGGATCACTGATACTGAGACTCTTTCTCAGTCAAGGCTGGATTCTCCACCATACCAAGCTTTTCTCGAAAGTATACAAACTTTATCCTGAGAGAGGCTTGGTGAGAATATCTGCCGTCTGCTCATCAGTGCTGATGTACTTCAACTGTACAGCCTTTCGTAGTACCATATCTCTGATGTAGTGGTACTTGATCTCGACATGCTTCGTTCTGTCATGGAACACAGGATTGACAGAAAGCTTCACGCAACTCTGATTATCACAATGGATGATGGTAGGCTCCATTGATTGTCCAAACAATCCTGAAAGGAGCTTACGAAGCCACACTGCTTCCCGAGTTGCCATGCAAGCTGCAATGTACTCAGCCTTGCTGTACTCAATGCTACAGATGACTGCTTCCTGGCACCAGGAAATCATACCGGAACCCACTGAAGCAACAACCAGAGGTGCTCTTCCGATCTGTGACACACCCTGCCCAATCAGAATCTGTAAAACCATGTAACTCCAAGTCTGCATCTGAAGTGTACCTCAACCCATATCCAACTGTGCCACGCAAGTATCTCAGGATATGTTTAGCTGCAACAAGATGTATCTGTCTCGGATCACACATAAACTGGCTAAGTGCACTCACTGCATAGCAAATATCAGGTCTAGTGTTAACCAGATACATTAGAGACCCAATCAACTGTCTATACAATGTAGGATCCACCAAGTCTGAATTAGCTGCAGCCTCCTTCAACTTATGTAGGTTGGTCTCCATAGGTGTAGACATGGATTTGCAATCCATCATGCCAAATCTCTTAAGTATATCAATGGTGTACTTTCCTTGACTTAGAATCATCTCATCTGGTTTCTGCCAGACTTCTAAACCAAGAAAGTAATGCATGAGCCCAAGGTCCTTCATCTCAAATTCTGAAGTCAACTCCTTCTTGCATTCGAGAATCAGGTGATCTTCTCCAGTAAGGATCAAATCATCAACATATAAAACCAATATTAGTGCATCACCATTGATTACCTTGAAATAGAGATTCGAATCAGCATCATTCTTTAGGAAGCCCAAACTAGATAGGTACCGATCAATCCTTTCGTACCAAGCACGAGGAGCCTGCTTAAGACCATACAAAGCCTTTTTCAACTTACACACATGTGACTCCTTCTCATGAACTTCAAAACCATCAGGTTGCTCAATGTAAACTTCTTCCTCAATTACGCCATTGAGAAATGCTGTCTTCACATCCATCTGATGAATCTTCCATCCTTTCGATGCAGCAATGGCAATGATGGTTCTGACAGAAGTGTAACGGGCAACAGGAGCAAATGTTTCTTCGTAATCAACTCCCTCTTTCTGAGAAAACCCTCGAGCTACAAATCTTGCCTTGTACTTCTCAATGCTCCCATCTGCAGCATGCTTGATTTTGAAGAGCCATTTCGAAGATACCACTGATTTGCTCTTAGGTCTAGGAACAATATCCCAAACATCATTCTTCAGAATTGATTGATACTCCTCTGCCATTGCATCTCTCCAAACCTGATGACTGAATGCTTCTTCAACACATGAAGGTTCTGAATCAATAATCTGACTCATTAAGGCAACATAATTGAAGAACTTATGAGGCCTTTTACTTTCTCTAAATGTGCCTCTAGGGGCTGCAAAACTTTCTGCCTCTTGCATAGTACGCCTAGCCCATAGAGGTCTCTTTCTTCCAATGACAATGTCAGTAGGCCCATCAGTAGGCTCCAAGGGTTCAACAGGATCAGCATCTTCTTTTGGTTCAACAGTCTCCCTCTGAAACTCAGGAGCATGGTCAACTTCCATATCCTGAGGAGACTCTTCGTTACTGATCTCCATGTGAGTGCCCTTGGATCTCCTAAATGCAATGTCTTCCTCAAAAGTAACATCCCTACTGATCTCAATCAACTTTTGTCCTGGAATGTAGATTCTGTAGGCTTTAGATGTCTCGCTGTAGCCCACAAAGATGCCCTTCTTGCCAGAGGGCTCCAACTTAGTTCTCTTCTCCTTCGGAACATGGATATAGACAGGACATCCAAAGATTCTTAAGTGACTAACTTCAGGCTTCTTCCCTGTGAAGGCCTCTTCTGGAGTTATATTCTCCAAGACCTTGTGAGGACTTCTGTTCTGCACATATACAGCTGTCCTGGAGGCTTCTGCCCATAAGAAAGTCTGCAAATCTTGATCATGAATCATGGCCTTTGCTGCTTCCATGATTGTCCTGTTCTTTCTTTCTGCAACACCATTCTGCTGAGGATTATAGGGAACACAGAACTCCCTCTTAATCCCTGCATCTGTACAAAAGTCTAGAAAACTGCTAGAGGTGTATTCACCACCATTGTCAGATCTAAGGACCTTAATTCTTTTACCAGAAAGGTTTTCTACTAAGGCTTTAAACTCCTTAAATCTAGCTAATACTTCCTCAGACTCTTTAGACCTCAAAAAATAAATCCAAGTTTTCCTAGAGTGATCATCAATAAACAGTACATAATACAAAAATCCGCTTGAAGAAGGAATAGACATAGGACCACATAAATCTGAATGGATGAGATCTAAAATACTCTTAGATCTACTTTCACTACTATGAAAAGAGGCTTTTACGTTCTTACCTAGAGCGCAACCCTTGCAAGTGCCTTCATGCTCCTTGTCGAACTTGGGTAGACCTGTCACCATCTTTTCCATGATAGGCAAAGCACGAAAGTGTAGATGCCCCAATCTTCGATGCCAAAGATCACATAGAGAAGAAGTATCATGAACCAAGGCTTGTAGAGGACGAGTGCACACCCTGTAGAGACTTTCATGTCTCACTCCAATAACTCGAGCATCTTTGAAACTAGAGTTCTCCATCCATACAAGAACTTTGCCTTTTGAGAAGGCAATTTGATATCCTTTATCTTCTAGGGCAGAAATAGAGATGAGATTGCGCTTGATCCCCGGGACATAAAGAACATTGCTCAACTGAAGTGTGATACCTGAATCCAAATGGAGAGTAGAGGTCCCAATCCCTTTCACGGTATAGCTAGCATCATCTCCAATGATAACTTGTTCCAAAGAGTCTTTCTTCACCAAATTTGATAAGTACTCCTTGAATCCGGTGATGTGACGAGAAGCCCCACTGTCAATCAACCATGTGTTGGTATCGGTGGCAACATTGCTTGACAAGGCTGAACAAAACAAATATTCATCCTTCTGAGGAGAAACATTCTCTACATCTGCAACGGAGGCTTGATGCTTAGGTCTGTCAGGGCAATGTTTGGCAAAGTGACCAAACTTGTCACACCTAAAGCATTGAATTTTAGACAAATCTCGCTTCTTCTTGGAAGGGGAAGCATTATCATTTCCTTTATCACGATTCCTCTTGAAGTGTCCCTTCTTTCCACCTTTTCCTTTCTTCTTCGAAGCTTGGGCTGCAAGAACATGAATTTCTTGATTAGAAGAACTTGGGCCAACACCTCTAGCCATCAACCTTGATTCCTCTTGGATGCAGTCAGCCCTCAAACGATCAAACTTCGGAAGTTTAGACCTTGCACTAATTCCTTGAATATAGGACTCCCAAGATAATGGCAAACCATTGAGTGCAAGCATTGTCAAATCTTTATCTTCAACCATATGACCAATAGTGGAGAGCTGATCTCTCAAATCTGCAATCCTCATGAAGTAGGCGATCACAGTCTCTCCTTTTGACATCTTCACATGATGAAGTTGTTGCTTCAGCGCAAGAGCCCGGCTGGTGTTGTTGATTTCATACATTTCTTCCAAAGACTTGAACATCTCCCTTGCAGTCTTCATCTTAGAGATGATAGGAACAATGTGATCCTTTACGGAATCAACCAGCAACTTCTTTGCTTTGATATCTTTCTTCCTCCATTGCAGCTTCTCTTCTTCCGCTTCAGGTTCGGGAACCTTGGTCTCTGCAAATTCAACCAAATCATTCTCCTCTAATGTAAGCATGATTCGGAATCTCCATGAAGTATAGTTAGAAGCTCCATCGAGTCTATCCTCGATCTTCAATCCGTTCACCATCTTAATGTTGTGAAGATAGACAAGAACCTTCAATAGATGAGAATGATGCTGTGAAAGCACAAATCTAACCACGATCTTTCTTCACACCCGCTCTGATACCATGTTAAATAGTGATCAGATCAGTGCACAGAAAATTAATTAAAAAATCAGACACAGTAACACAGCATATACCCTGGGAAAACCCTCCTCTTGAGGGAGAAAAACCCAGCAACAAAGATCTCTCTTTTATATATAAGAAATGGCAATAGTTCTCTTTACAATGAGGCCAATACAAGGCCAATATCCAGCATCAACTCTTGATGCAATGACAGAAGATAATCTGCTCTTCCTTGTATTCTAAAACTGCACTTAGAGAAATTCACAATCTGATCTTGAAGGAATTCGCACTTGACTGAAGAAATAATCGAACTTGCTTGATGAATGAATCTGAATTGAATGAGTGAGAAGTAACCAACAGATTTCTTTATATGGATGTCACTAGAATCAATCCAAAGGATGTGTGACCTTTCAAAATACAAAGTCGGCCTCATAACATTTCCTTTAAAGAAATCGCGTCATTTACTAAAGTCGGCGATTTGACATTAACAAATAATAATAATTAATTATTTAATATTTATCTTCTAAATCGAAGTGCCATTTGATACGTGCCTTTAGAGATCATATAAATTAGATAGCTATCAGCTATAATCTAATTTCTTCAAGGAATATCGCTGGAAGTTTATCGAAGCTGTTCAACATTAACATGGACTACATCATTGACCTTGAAGGAATTCATGTGGATTTGACAAAGATCAAGATCATCCAATATTGACCAATTCCTTGTAGCTACCCAAAACTACAAAAGTTTTCTCATACAATTTTCTATTGAGGGTTTGTGTCTAGATTTTCACATATTTCCTAGTTGCCAAATAAAATCATGTGAGCTAATTTGACATTTCAGTAGACATCTAACAACAACAACCATTTGAAGAATTCAAACTCAGGCAATGCTTTGCACCATCGTAACAATCCTTGACATTAGCAAGCCCTTTGAAATCAAGGTCAATGCATTTGAAGTATTACTTGTTTTTGCTTTCATTGAGGATGGGTGCTTTGATTTCTACCATTCAAAAACATCCAAGAACATAATGCAAAGGTACCCTACCAATGAGGACCCCTATGCAAATGTTCAAGCCATGGAGCAATGGTGACACTACCTATTAAGTAAATGTTGATGTTTTTAACAAACCAACTTAAATGGAAGAAAACACTCCCACTTGAAAGGAATTTAACTCGGCCAATGCTGCAGCTATCTAGTCAGGGCATTTTGGGTTCACTCAAAGGTGAAAATGAATGTTTCACAACAAGATACTGATAGTTTTGGGCTGATTTTAGACACATACACACGTACTAGTCCTAACATGTTGACCTTTAGGAATTATCTATACTACTTAATGGAAAAATTAAGATTTATAACAATAACTGTTAAAGGAAACAAGATTCAAATGATTTTGCATAAACTCAAAATGACCTTGAAAAGAAACTAAACTAAATCCAAGTCTCCCAAGTAAGTGTATAGAAATCATCCAAGTGACAACTAGGCCAGCAATCTCCAAGGAAAAACAAACAACATATATTCACCATCATGACCACCAAAAGAATGTGCAAATTAAAAATGGTATACACCACTTAATTGAATGCATATGATAAATGTTTGAATTGAGATGATTTGTTCAGAGGGATAACTGACATAAATTTCAGCAATGAAATTTACAAATTTGCAGTGCTTAGACTGGGAACAGGAAAAGAAACAACTGATACATCTTTAAGCTCAAAAATATACTAAACGATTCCAATAGTCTCCAATCTCTTTTCATGCTAACCAGCTGGGTATATAAAAAATTCCTAGATTACAAACATAGTAAGTTTTTCTACTAAGTTTTATTGGTGATGGGCTGCCTTTACACTGCAATTAATTGCCTTTGGCAGTAATTTATCCTTTAAACATATTCCCAATGTGCAAACAATGATGATGTATCCTTGATGATATAAATGCATTAAATTCTTGATCTTCAAGATGATCATCTTCCTGATCTCTGTACAAATTCCATTGATCAATGCTGAATAACAATCACCCTTCTTTGTACAAGTTCTCAATCTCAATTTTCCAAGCAAATTTCACTGCAACAGTCATGAGAAATGGTCCACATAGACCCTTCCATGTTGATAGTCATGCATGCAGAAGAGCAATATCAAATTCCAGGAAACATTTTTTTTTATTTTGTTCCCCATGGTTAAATTTCCAATATTATGTTTAAATTTCCCATGAGAAAAATCATTAATAATTGATTGTTTATACCTGGATTTAATTCACCTTATTCAATCTTACCTAAGTTTGGATGTATTATTCTGCCCAATCATGGGTGTGTTGATTTCCTCTTTAAAATGAAAAGCGGTTTTAATTTTTCCTAAGGTAGATTGCCCTATATTAGGTTCACTCACTAGATTTCTTATAAAAATAGGTGTAAATTTTTAGCATTGGGTTGGTCCTACATGTGCCAATGAAGTAACAAGTGGAAATGTATGTGGCATTGGGGTCTTAATCTTTGTCCATATAGTCAAGTCTCATGTCCCAAATAGAGGTTCGTTGTTAAGTCACTCAAAATCTAGATGCTAAGTTTCAAGTTAAGTCAGGTTGTATAATGAATTGGATCTGCGGTGCCTCATGGAAGTAAAAATGCTTCAATGCAATCTCAAGGTGCTTTGAGAAAATTCTGGTTGCACTCAATTTTAATTCAATCCATGGTTACTTTAGAGTTAATCAGGTTTAATTGCAGTCAAAATATACTCAAGTTACAAATATTGGATCCACAATTAGATTAAATCATGGTGAATCAAGTGTGGGGTCTGTAATCAGTGTGGACTTCAAAATAGGCTTCAAGAAAACATCCTCGTACATAGACATCTGATTGTGAAATCAATGGTAAAGGGGGGTGTATACTACTTCGTAGCCAATGTTTTTCTTTTATTAAATCCAAATTTTAAAACTTGGGTAGGAAATGTGTCAATATTTCACACTAGTCAGGGTTTTGTCTGCATACACCGGGTGTCATTTATCACAAGCTCTAGGGTTTGTATGATATCTAGGTCATTTTAGTTATTCAAAAACATTAGGCCCAAAATATTTAGTAGATCTACTTTGAATGTCATTTTGGATTTGGGAAAGCTTTGGAGCAAAAAGAGACTCAAAATAACTTTGAGGTGCTCTAAAGGCAAGTCAGATGCAAAAACCTATTGAAATCTAGTTTAATTTGTTGAAAAATCCAGAGAGGTTAGTTAAGGGTTTATCATGTGTACACTTGGGTTGAAACTTTGGATCCAAATTTAAATTTAATTGGGTTTGACAAAGGTTTGGCTTCAGCTATATCTTGGACTTTAAAATGTTCTCCAGGCACATTTGTTTTTTCTGACAATGCAAACTTGGGGTGAATCATAGAATATAAAATCTTGAGTTTGGATATCTTTTGAAGCTGAAGGTTGTACAAAATTTGGGGAAGTAGCTTTGAAAGGAATACAGGACTGAAATCTGATTAGAACCTAGTTTATAGCCATTTTAGGTGTGGTTTTTGTTATCTTAGTTTAAATTTGGATGAGAACACTGAGGATTGGGTGTCAGCGTATTTATTTGCACCTTTTAGTTGCAACACAAAATGTAACAGATGTGTGATAGAACCTCACTTCGAATTAGAAGGGGAAGCTCTCTGTAGACAAAAATAACCTAATCTAAACAATATGTACAGGCTCTTAACAATCTCAATAGTGTTTTTTGGAGTGGTTCATGCTCATGTTGAACAAAACTAAAGTTGTCTTTTTGGATTCGGTTAGAAAAAATAAATATTTTATATTACATCATCGGATTTATTATTTTTGGTAAGGAAAATGTGGGATAAGGGCTCACTTGCTTTTATAGAATTCATAAAAAATAAAGAGGATGCTTTAGACCCACAACATGTGTAAGTGAAAAGAGTCAATCTAAGAAGATAAGAAAAAAATCTAAAATGATAGAAAGGAAGAAACTAAATAGCTCTTAGGACATCCTTTCAAGCCATACTTTCTAAGTATAATTGAAAAACTATGAAGCATCTACCAAAGGCTTGCCACCTTAGGAGCATCTTTTATTTCGCTTCCTCATACTCCTAGTAAGGAGAGCATCCATGGTCCACTGTGTGCCATCATCCACTGAGTCTCAGGCTTCCATCCTTAGTATTTTGACTTTTGTTTTCCCACCTTTCTGCTTGCCAGATGGTCCACAGTTTGGGGTAGTTTTCTTATCAGCAGTCTAAGCAATGGATATAATTATGGTGCAAGTTATTTCATCTTCTTTCTCTAGGAAACCCAACGTCTCTTAATCTTGTTCATCAAAGAGTACTTGTAGTAATCCATCCTCTTCCCTCAAAATTTGCTTCATATTATATTGAAAATCATCAATAACTTTTATTTCCAGCTCTTTGCTATGGTTAGCCACTAGCATAGGAGAAGAATCAAGAGCTTCTACCTACTGAAATGTAGCAGGCTCTGGTTGTGATGTAATATTCATGGACTTGGAAGAGGAGCCTGTCTAAGTGACTACTTTGTATCTGGGAAGTGATGTTCCATAAAAATCCCATGATTTTCCCAAATAGAATCTTTATTAGGGTCATAGTTGGCAGACTCTTGACTTAGAAAAAAATTGGCAGTCCCAAAGTTTGCGACTCGACAAAGACTCGAAAAACACTCAGCAACTTAAAAATTTTCTTAAATTATTTAAAAACACTTTTTTTTTTTGCAAAATTCAATGACAAAATGTATCCAATGAGTCCATAAATGAGTACAAAAGTGTTTATTATTAAATTTGATTTATTTGAATACAAAATTGCATTATCATGTGGAATCTTGATACAATAGTTAGCTGGCAACTATTATAAATTTATGATGATTGCCTTTGAAAATCATCATCATAATTCATAATTGCATATTACAACATTTTACATCCTCCTCTTCCTTGGTCTAGTAAAACTTTGGGGATGTTAGGAATATTACATCATTGGGTTTGTTAGTGTGTGTTTAGGATACGTATAATAATTACTTGTTAAGTTTGTTTTAGTTTATTAATGCCCATTAGTGTGTTTGTAATGGTTTACCATATGTGAATAATTATATTGTAATTGGTTGGGACTGTATTACGAGTTGTTAGAACAACTCGTCTATGTAAAGGGAGTTGTTATAGGAGGTTTCCTATAATATAGGATATGAAAATTCTATCAATATGTAATGTCTTATTGAATGGAAAGGGTGTGGAAAATAGAAGCACTTGTATAAGATTTTGCATACTTATAAAATTCTGCTCGAATCTTTGATATGGTATCAGAGCCATACTCACTCCTGGGCCATTTAGATACCCTTTCATGATATCAGATCTGCATATACAAATTTCACAAGGTTGATTGTGAGGTAGAGACATGCCAGTTTGGGGGGTCTATACAATTGTTTCATAGGAGCCTGGCTTAAAGAAGAGATACCGAATGAGCTTCCATAGTAGCAGGGTATGCTCGACCAGAGCTATCTAAAGTAGTTGCGTTGCACCATTATGGAATTGTACTGCTATGGACCGACATTCACTATCAGATTGTGTTGCAAAGTAGATATAGAGGTGTGAAAGATTGTGTTGCAAATTTGGTTTCATTTTTGTGCCTTATTTAAATATTGGAGTACAATATTCTGCATAAGAAACTTTATAAGAATATTTTTGATCTCTGATTTGGCATTGGCATTTGGGAATAACCATTATTATTTTTCATTGGATATAGTAGCATAGGATATATTGGTTCTATTCCATAACTGCATGAAATTTTTGTGTGATGCATATTCCCTATGAAATTAATTGTGTGGAAGAGCAAAATGTGGAGCAAAATTATATTTTTCTGAACTCTGATATGATATTTGGGTGAGTCTAGTATCAAATGCTCCATGCTGTCGTGGAGTATGTAGAAAGACTATAGGGTGTATAGGTTACACCATTAATCTGGCAGGCGAAGCAAGACACGGATCTTTATTATGAATAGACCAATGATCAAATTTAAGGCATGGCATGAGTAGGGAGGAATGGTAATTTATTGTTCTTTCCTGGTTTGTTTGGAGAGGAAGTCGACATCTATGTTTGGATCACTACAATAAAAGGCATGGTTGTTGCGAGTTTGGGTCTTGTTGCAAGAGCTTCTTGGCATTCAAAATCAGTTCTTTATTCGTTATCAGTCCCTAATGCCCTGCTAACACCATTAGAAGAGCATTGGTAAAAGGCTAAAAGCCTTGAAGGCCTTGTTTGGATTGCTGGGTGGGCACACATCCAAAACCATCTTAATTGTTTGGCAAACACTTAGTAGAATAGAGTCTAAGAGTAAAACTTGCTCTTCTTTTCTTATTCTAAATATTTGGTGGGGATTTATTTAGAATTTTCTTATTTATTTAAAGACTAATGTTAACTTCTAGATATGATTGGATACATGTATTAAAAAGGGAGGGGGTAGTATCATTTATTGGTTTTATAAATTCAATTTAGGAGAATTTATAGTCTTTGAAAATAAATAAATTATGATGTAAAATGATGTTTTTTTGGAGTGCGTGGTTGGTGGTACACGGCACTCCTCAATCATCGTAAGAGTTCACATTGAGGGGGCATCTAAAACTGAGCCTCAAAGTCAAATTTGCTACCAACTGGAGGATGAAGACATAGGAGGTTGGAGGACAACGAGTGTCCTCTCGTTAGTCACTAGTGATGGGGTCAAGAAAGTGTATTAGCGACAAAACTATTTTTTCCAAAATGACTAAAGCCAAGATCGGTTTCAAGGTGGCTGTGCTAATCGTCTCATATCGTTTGTGATCAAAGTGGCAGTGATCTATAATGGTGGCTGCAAACATGATAACGAGAACTTAGTTCTCTATTTTTTTATGTTGTAATTGGATGTGTTTATCCCAATCACAATTGTGGGTTGTTTGTGATTGGATGTGTGTCCCCTCCAATCACAATTGTTTGTTGAGTGGTTAGGTCTATTTGTCTCCAATCACAAAAGCTGGTAATTATGATTGGATGTATTTGTCCCCAATCATAATTGTTGTGAACATATGTGTGTGTCCTTATTCATAACTTTGATATTGGATAGAAGTGTTTGTCCCTATCCAAACTTGTTGTATGACCTCAGATGGAAGTGTTTGTCCCTATACTTGGTTCCATGGGTAGATGTGTTTGTCCCTATCGTTGGATAAAATTCCAGTATGGTCAATACTATTGAAGAAGCATAGTGAGGCAAGTTCCATTATTGCATGTCCTGAGTAGATGCGTATGTCCCTACTCATACCTTCTGTTGTTGATGAACTACATAATGTGTTGATCAAGTATTGTTAGTCTACTTATCCCCATTTAGAGAATGATGTAATATGGGAGGGTGTTAGGAATATTACACCATTAGGTTTGTTAGTCTGTCTTTAGGGTAGGTATAATAATAATTTGTTATTTGTTTTAGTTTATTAATACCCATCAGTGTGTTTGTTATGGTTTACCATATGGGAATAATTATATTATAATTGGTTGGGATTGTATTGCGATTTGTTTGGTGACCAATTTTGTTACATGTGAAGCAACGCTTAGGGAAACCTTCTTAATTTAAGTATTGTATCCAAGTGTCTTGCAAGGAATGCATTTTGATCATGTGTGACAGGCTTGGAAATATCAGTCATTTCACAAACCCTTACATACCTTTTTGATGGAGGATCTGCTGAATCGGTAGCCATTTTTACGAATTCACCCACATGGCTAATTAGAGTTTGAATGAGTATGGAGTACCTTATGACCAATGGGAGATTCTTTAAGTGCAGCTAGATTGGAATATTGGTGAAAATCATACTTGAAGGGTCAAAGAAAGGGGCCCACAGGGTCATGAATTGCCCAAAGTTCCCATAGAACCAGGGGCTGTGTTCCTAAACAAACCTGCAATCTCTAGATGAATAGAAGATTACCAAGAAAAATCCATGGTCTAAGAGCTCCACAGAAGGAGTTTCCAAATTGCTTCATTTCTCACTGGTCCAAGACAAGAAATCTGTCACTTGGGGGTGCTTCCCCAAATTTCTAAAAAAAGGGTTCTATACCCGATATTCTTGGTCATAACATTGATGCAATCATCTGGAATATGGAAATCAAGAGGATTAGTTGCTAGAGTCACCTTCATGTCTCTTGGAGTGATGGAGGGGGAGGAGGTTTTGGGTTAAGAAGAGCATTCTTGCTCGTCAATGGAGAACCCAAAATGCATTGATCATCCAAGTCCTTGTCCAAAAGCATATGAGAAGCATTAGGCCAATCCAATAGAATCTGTTTTTTGCAAAAAATGTCGCAATTGTGAAAGGAGTTGGAGTAATTTTATACATTCCCTAGAAAACTTAGGGCTTTGGTGCTTAAGATTCAGGCAGACCTAAGTTGCCATGCTTGTAGCTGGAATTGGAGCATTCACTTCAGATCTTAATGCTTTTGTTGTTTTGAAAGGTGATTTTCTCAAGCCACAAGCCTCCCTTTTGAAAAGGATTGAAAACCATGTGCCTTCCACCCATTGCCCCATTGCTGAGCTACTTCATCTGCCCATGCTACTGCACACGGTCACTGATCACTCTAATCACTCCATTCGTGTCTGCCTTCGCCTTAGCTCAATTCACCATTTCCAAAAAAAATATCATTATTGTTATAACATAGTTTTTGGGTGGTTGGTTAGTTCTTTGTCTTAAACGATATTCTCATTGTATTTATTCACCTTTCATGTATAATACTATGCTTAATATTTGCTCACCTAGGACAAAAGTTTGAGATGCTTTGAGTAAGCAAAATATTTTTATGCTTTTTGTTTGGAAGAAAACCCTACAATTACAATACTTGATGCTTGTTTTGCTAAAAATAGATATTGAGCAGTGCAAGTATACAAGGCTTGAATTTGTTTACACAACACAAAAACTTGTCAAATTGAAAGGAAAGCAATGCATACAAAGCTTCAATTTTTAAACTTTGCAATACAAAGCCTGCAACATTCATAAAGCTGGCGTACTATTATTTTGCAAGGTGGAATTCAGACCTGGAAGTCTATAGTATGATTTATTTAAATGTTAAAGTCCATATTCTGTAAAGTGCTATTTTGGTTAAACTGGTCAAATCTTTAGTTAGAAGGTAGTTAGATGACTTTGAGTTTGTGTTAATCGATTCAGATGCATAGTCCAAGAGAAAGGAGAGAGAAAGAAGGAGATAGGGTGTGAGGAAATGTTGACATCATTTTGTGGCATCTTTTCCAACTTTTGTACGTGTCATTCAATCTGTTAACAATGTGTTTCAATTGAATTATGTGTTCTTCGATGTTGGCAATGATGATGATAATTAAGCATCTGTAAATGGATCTAACAAACACTAATATAACCCACACAAAAGCCCTAAAAATGAAAAGCAGGACAGCAGAAATATATAAAGGGGACAGCAGCGATATATGTTGACATCGGTAATATATGCATATTTCTGGTTGTCTTATTACATAGGTACAAGAAGTCTATACTTTTTTTTGTCTACCATCTACTCTTGTAATCTTTTCATTGTTATTATGCATGAAATTAACATAGATTTACACTATACCTTGCATTGCTTTTACTTCTTTTACGTGTGTATTTAGAAAACTCTGAATCTCAGGAATGCTTTCTAGAATATTGTACCTGAACCTGCTGTCAAATTTGATTCCTTGCCCATATCCTTGCACCTGGCAGCTTACAGTGTGTTACAGTTGTTTAGGTTCTAACTATTATGAATTTGTGCTCTGTTCTTTTCCATCTCCTCTATCTCTCATTTTCTTTTTCTACCTTCACTGATTGCATGTTCAATGCTCTGCTGTTGGTTGAGGCTAAGGTTTTGCAAGACTGAAATGCAATGAGGAAGAGAAGAGAATTTGACTCACGTCAGCAGAAACATTTTAATTCTTTTATTTTTAAAGCAAAGAATAGAGTACCATACAAATTGGAATCTTAATGACTGATATGATTAAGAGATTTTTTTGGAAAAATTGGAAACCTAATCCCGTATCGTAATACACTCAAGCATTATATGTGTTTCCAGCACTACACACTTTGATAACTAATATATAATAAAAATCAGAAGTATACTTACCCTTGGGATTACTAGTAACTTATTCAGCTGAAACTGAAAGTGATATTCTGCTAAATGATGTACTCTATATTGAATTATGCAGGTATATATTGTACACAGCCTATTCTACAACATCTTCCTTAACTGACTGGAGCAGCGTATTCTATTCTGTCATCTATACTTCTTTGCCAACAATTGTGGCAGGTGTTATAGATAAAGATTTGGATCAAAAAACTCTACTTCACTATCCAAAACTTTATGGGGCTGGGCACAGACAGGAAAGTTATAACCCGAAGCTGTTCTGGCTCACAATGACTGATACATTGTGGCAAAGTCTTGTTCTTTTCTATGTACCACTTTTTTCATATAAGCAAAGTACAATTGACATCTGGAGCATAGGTAGTTTGTGGACCATTAGTGTGGTTGTGCTAGTCAATGTTCATTTGGCAATGGACATTCAGTGTTGGGCATTTTTTACTCATGCTGCGACATGGGGCTCAATTATTGTTACATATGCTTGCCTTGTCATTTTGGATTCAATTCCTGTACTTCCTAACTACTGGTAAGAACTTTATCAATTTATATTCTTTATCCATGTCATTTAGTTAAGTTTCTATTATTAGTTTGGAGAATGGCAAGAATGTGTATGCCATAATAGTGCTATTCTAGTTTTGCTTGCAGTTCTATGATACATGGCAACTGCTAATTGAACTATGCATTTTACAGGACAATCTTCCGACTAGCCATGTCAGTGTCGTATTGGCTAAATATTCTTCTTATAACATGTTTAGCATTACTGCCTCGCTTTGCAGTGAAAGCTATGAAACAGAGGTTCTGGCCATCTGATATTCAAATAGCCCGAGAAGCAGAAATACTGAAAAGGGATTCTGACAACTAAGCTGTGATGTTGACTGAAACTGCAAACTTGCTTGGTTATTAGTTTTACAAAGGATGAAGTTCTTTCCTGCTTCATGTAGCTACAGGAACTGGTAACTTCTCTGTGGAGCTTATTTTTGGTGTGACAACTCAAGTGCAGTGCCAATTTGCAGAGGTACGATATTTGTCTTTGATCACCTAGTGTCTCATCTGGCACAACAGAATGAAATTTCATGGTGGAATAGCTGCACTTGCCCATTGCTCACATTTAGGTCTGAAATGGCCAAATCAGGTGACCTGTGCGTTGCTTATCTTAATCTTGTGGGCTTTGTAAAATTTGAAAATCTCAATGTATTCTACTTTCCAAAGCTTGCCATAGCAGGCAAGGTTTTGGATTGCTGTATCTCTCTGCAAATTGATATGTAATTATGTGTTTTAACTTTTCATAAATATGTTATGGATGGCACAGACAATATGAATCAGTTGATCTTGATTCTTTAAATTTTACAACTAACCTCAATTTAGATTTCCTTTCTATTCTCATTCGGTTGTGGAAGGCAGAATGAGGATTAAAGGAATCTTTGACTTTCCCGTTACTTTATTTTAAACACCAAAAATTACAATCGAAGGGTAAAATGGACCCTTTTAGAAGAGCATCCAAACTTCTTGATGTTAAGATGTAGCCAGATCTGTTGCTTCAAGGAATTTCTTCTAATTTGAAGGAAGTACTAGCTGGAATTCTGGGGAGATCCACATTTCCAGTGTTTAGTATTTTTGGTATCAGAAATTGTTTTCTGCTGTTAGTTTATGATGCAAAATTATACATTTATTTATTGGATGTGGCCAATCAGCTTCATGGGAAGGTAAGTTGTTTCCAAAATTGATTGTATACCCAATAACCTATGCTCTTTAGCACTATTCTAAATCAAATTGTGTTGTTTTTTTCATTTTTTCAATGTGATGAAGAATTAGCTGCACGATATGTGGACTAACCCTTCATACTTGTATAGTGCAAATTGTGTACATGAAATCACACTCCTAGGGGTTATCTTGGGTATTTTGAGGAGCTGGTCAATTTGTTATTAAAATATTGTTTTCAACTTTAATTTGAAGTTACTCTATTGAGTTAACGGTGGGAGCATCAAGTACTATTTTGTTGTGGAAAAATTAACTCTCAAATTACAACTCTGATGCTATAGCCAGACTCATAAAACATGCAGTTTTAGAGTGGAGATTGTTTTTTAGCGAGGGAAGTCAGGGGATCTGAGGAATAGAGAGAAGGGAAGGGTTGGAGCAGGGGTGGCAGACTTGAATATAAAATAGCTCGTAAAATAAAATAAAAAACAAATAAATAGTAGTACAAGAATGTTTCATCAGTAGAAAATTCAGGGTGGTGTAACAACTTGATCCAGCAGCAAAACGTAAGCAAGACTGGATTCTCTAAGTAACACAGACGAGTTCTTCAACCAAGGATAATAACTGCATCAAAGCACTAATAATGAGACCCAAAATAAGCTAAGAGACAAAGTATGAAACGATCAATTAGATCATAATAACTTCATCAAAGCACTAACAACGAGAACCAAAATAAGCTAAGAGACAAAGTATGAAATGATCAATTAGCATGCACGAGCAACAACTGATTAGATGGAGAATCATGAAGATCATTTCCGATCACCCAGCCTATTTAAGTTTATTAAGGCAACATCCAAAGCATCAGCTTTAGCATTTTCTGATGACTGTTGCCAAGATGAAGTAAATTCAAACAGGGAAATTGCTTTATTCTGATGAGATAGAGGTCAATTTTGTTAAGGTGCAAAAGGCAGAATGGGTATCTTTAAGTTCGAAACAACCATTTGATCTCAACCAGCACATGGAGTGGTTTCACCAATGTTTGGATTAAGTCCTTGGAGAATTCAAATGTTTTGTGGGTTGTGGTGTAGGGTGGCACTCTACCAACGTTTCACTAAGTAATGAGCTCTTGCAAATGATTAAAATCACAGAGAAACTTTCTCCACTTGACGTGAAGTACATATCTTTCTATAGGAGTATGTCTAATGATTTCATGTATTTTCCATTAGTTAATGCACAACGTGCATTCTACCAATATACCATAATGGACAATGTATTTTGTGGCTTGGAAATGGACATGAACTAAAACTTGCATGCCTTGCATTGGGGCAAACCCAAATAACGTGTTTGAATGACTCAAGCCTATAACAACCATGCCACATGGGTAAGTATGGTCTAGTTGCAGTGTAGGCCCACGAGACAAGCCTTGGTAAACAAGTGAATATTGGAAATGGGCATTGTTGAGCCCTAAACTGGCAGCCAAATTCTTAAGACATTCCACGTCTTTGGAAAAGGTTGCAAGTTTCACAAAGAATCTTTTCCTAAATGAAAGGCATAGGAGAGAATATTTGAAAAGTCATTCTAGACTTATAATTCTTGGAGGAAGCCACTTTTCTTCTTCCAATCTCTCCAATTATTTGGAGATTAACCCTAAATTTTGGGTATTAACACAAGCTCTTAGATTTTATTGCAAGTACAAAACCCAATAGGTTTAAGGTTAAACTTAGCAGAGTGGTAAGTATGCAAACCAGTTTTAAGAGGTTTTGGAAAAAAAAAAGCTTTATATCATTAATGTACTTGCTATAATATATTAGGGCCTTAAGCAATAAACCTTAATCTAGTGGAAACATATAGTGAGTGGTAAATTCCAAACATCGATGCAAGTGATCATTGAAAGAAATGCCAAATTATAAGTCATCTGCATCCCATTATATTGAAAGCTTAATTGCTTCCCTTGCTTTCCAAACAGGTTTGCACTAAAAACCAGTCTTGTCAAATTTTTGTGTAATAAGGACAGTTTTCAAATCTAAGATAAGCCTGACTAAACACAATGCACACAGAAAATTTTCCACCACTATGTGCCTTCAGTGGTACCCATATTTCATTTTACATAAAGCACAAGCCCATGCCATTCGGGTGTCAATGATTCTCATTCCTCCTGTCTTTGGGAAGAGAGTGAAGCATCCAATGCACTAAAATAAAATTGGTTAATCATGGCCATTGGCATCTTTCAACTCTTTTTTTTTTTTTTTTCAACTAATATTAAATGTTTCTTAGCCTAAAACATTTTTGGTATGATATAGGTAATACCATGCGCGTTGCTTTGTAATTTAAGTTGCTCTTAGCCATGTTCTTGCAACTTTGACTTGCATGGCCACCTTCCTTAATGGTCAACATTGCTCATATCATCAACCTTTGCAAAACATTCACAATTACTGCTTTCAATTATTATTATTATTTTTTATGACCACTTTGATAGTATCACAATTTAGC
This sequence comes from Sequoia sempervirens, assembly GCA_007258455.2. NCBI lineage: Eukaryota > Viridiplantae > Streptophyta > Pinopsida > Cupressales > Cupressaceae > Sequoia > Sequoia sempervirens. Next base: position 126,828,482 of record VDFB02379711.1, read on the forward strand.
CACAGTAATGCCGACATTAATTAGATCAAAATTATTCTATATAATTTTGATTTTTTAATTAAAAAATTATGTATACATTTATGAAACATATATTATCTATTATTTGACTATTTAAACTATATATTTATGTCTTATTAGTTTAATTCATTGATATTTAGTTTCGATGTGTTAAGATAAAACGAATATAAGTTATAAAACTTATTTTTATGAGCTTTCTATTATCACATTATGTATTGTGATATTTTTTCACTTCTTTGATAATTAACGAGTTGGCCATCTATACGCTAGTATGGTCCAAAATGTAATGGACTTGCTTTGAAATCAAGTATCATAGTGTAAAGGGAAAATTCAACTAGATAAATGAGTTAGAATTGATATCAAATAATTGAAATAAATGTAGAAATAAAGTAAGTTAAATTTAAGGTATTAGTTATAGATTTAATGAAGATTGTATTATGCAGATGTAGATTTATTGGCCAAGGTATTTAAAACTAAAGGCTTGTAAGACAATTGTTGTTAACCTTGAAATCTAATTGTGAAACTCTTTGGTTCAGTTCCGCGAGTGTTAAGGTGATCTTCACAAATACATACTAGAACCTCATGCATAATACTGAAATTGCAACTTGCAAATATGATTTGGCTGATTTTTGCTATCTAAAACTTGTTTGCTAATGTGTATGTTCTATGAATCATATAAGGAACAAGGCTTTTTTAAAAATACCTTTGGAAGATTTGTTGAATTGTGAGGGTAATGTTCTCCTCAATAAGACCTTTGGATGGATCGACTCAATGATGATAAACCAAGCTTGAGGATGACATGCAAATAGGTAATATGCTTCTATGATGCCATCACAAGAAAAAAATGAAAAAATGATTTTTCTTAAGGCCTTAGGGGTTCTTCACATTCATGACACTAGATGATTCTTTTTAAATAAGGGTTAATCTTTATATGCACCACTTTGAGAGAGTAATTTGGAATATTCACATTTTAGTCAGTTCATAGTGGTTAGTTGAAATGGAGGATTGCATAAAAATAATTTAAAAGTTTGGGGTTCAAATTGTAGTTGTGTAAATGATCTAGATCAATTTGGCCCTTGCAAACTCAAATGGGGTGGATCAACTCCTAGGGATGACATGAATAGGATCAAATAACATTATATGCAACTTCCATGTGAAATACCCCATCTTACACACTAGTTGATGTATATAGGAAAACATAGTTGTTATGGGCCTAAATATAAGAGAAAAAGGCATTGGGTATGAGATTTTCATCAGTACATTTTTGCCCCCACTTTGACTTGAATGTGAGCTACTATTAGAATTCATGTCAATGTAAACTCAAGCAATCACTATGGAAAGTGAATATTTTTCAATCAAGGATACAAATTTGTGTTAAGTATGCAGATCATGGATGTTGATCATTTGTACTTTGCTTGCTATGAGTGCTTCATCAAGAGAATCTTGCATGCATAGAGGAAAAAGTCGCAATAATTAGTATTTGTCAAGCATAAACAATGATCATAATCACAACTTGTTGGAATCATTTAAAATAAATAACTAGGTTGAGATATTTTTCTTTTTATGGTAAGCGGTAAAGCTCCGACCAAGTGGAAAAAGGGATTCAACCAAGTGGACACATGTAAATGAATAGCCAAGTGGATACATGTAAAGGACTTCATCCAAGCGGATAATATGATAATGGCTTCATCTAGATATAAAACAATATTTGACTCTATAAATAACATGATTAAGGTCTTCAATTGTGCATAAATGTACTTCATCTAGATATAAGAATGGAGCTCTATCTACTACAAGAAGATGCTTATGTCTATCTGTTGTCCCTAATTTTTGACTTGTTAAAAATTGGGATAACCTATCAAAATTTTGAATAAAATTGAAGATTTTCTCTTCTAAGGCACGTATTACGAGGTGCAAAGGTTGGAAAATTTTGGTTTTAGATCTATGGTCCCCTTGGACATCTTTTTTCATCCACTCTTATTTCATTTTCATGAGTTTTTGGGTCATTTTTCTTGTGTTTTTGGTCAATTTCGGGTTTCTGGGGCATCATTGCAAGTAGGGGTTTTGGTTTCTTATTACAAGTTAGTAATATGAACTTTTTACCTCTATGGCAAGTGATAATGTTTTTAAAAACTTCATTTTAAGTCAGTAATAAGAACTTTTTGTTTTAATTACAAGTTATAGGAACTTTTTGTGTAACTTACAAGTGTAGGAACTTTTAGCTCACTTTACAAGTTACTTTTTAAAAAGTTACTTGCAACATGTTATAAAAAGTCCGATTTCACTTAAGTAACTTGTTATGAGCTCCAAAAGTTCCTATTTCTCTTTATTTTTAAAAGTGAACTTGTTATGAGCTCCATAAGTTCCTATTTGTCTTTATTTTTAAAAGTTCACTTGTAATGAGCTCTAAAAAGCCCGATTTTAACTTATGTCACTTGCAAAGTGCTTATAAAAACCCGATTGGAGAGATTTTTGGCATGAAGAACACTTGGCAAGGTCTGCAACTTTATTGAATCCCCCATTTTTGCTCTACCATTGTCACGTTTTTTGCAGATTTGAGTTTGCATGTAAAAAAGAAAACGTGTTTTGGCTGTAAGGCATTTTTCTTCCTCATTCATATGCCTCTTTTTCCATTTGAAAATGTTATTCAAACCTTCTATGCAAAACATCATTCATTTCATCTCATATGCCTTCACAAAAACCCTTCTATCATTTAAATGCCATTTCATGATGGAAACATCTTTTGGCTGAAAAATGTTTTTCCCTTTTCCTTTTAAGCATGCCTTCCATTCAAAATGTTTTCCATTTCATGTTATTGGCCCTTCATTCCATTTCATTTCACCTCATTCACATTTCTCCATGATCTCATTACTATTTTCTGCAAAAGAAAGAAAGAAAAATGATGCCCTTGGCTGCAAATCGAGATTTTATAAATCAACTGCAAGTAGGGGATTTTGACTGCAAATGCAAGTAGAAGTTTTAAAAATAAACATGCAATGACTTCTTCTTTTTCCTACCTTGCACTTTGTTACTTGCAATATGTTCCAAAAATCCCGATTACACACTTGCACTTGCAGTTAGCCTTCCAAAACCAGAAATTGCGCTTTGGCCTCATTTTTGCAGCCCCTTTGTCTCATTCTCATGAGTCCTGCTTGTGCACATGACCTACCAAATCAATAATATAAGGCATGAGCCTTATTTTTCAAACAAATTCCAAGGCTGGAGAATGATACAAAGGAAGAACACCAACATGATGAAGCTACACAAGGAGTTCAATAAGTGACATGATTGAGCATAGAATGCTTTCAAGAAAGAGATGGAAGAATATTTTCCAAACAACAACATGAAGACCCAATCAAGGATGATGTAGTTCAAGTCATGTCTTCAGACACTTAGAATAGTTTCAATTGTGTACTTGTAATTTAGTTTTGACAAATTACATGTTAAATGGAAAAATGTAATTACCCGTGATAGTATCACTTGCAAAGTTGTAATTTGTAATTGCATGTAATAACATTTCAAGTCAAATTACAATAGGACTTGTAATGTTGAATAAGTCAACTGCAATTAGTTAGTGGTTGAGAGAATTTGTCAAGTTAGTTGGGATCCTCCCACCTTTTTCTCAAGGCTTCTCTCCTATAAATACTTGAGGGGGTCTATTGTAATATTTTATCTTTTGGCAATGCAACAAAACTCTGCTAGTTTGTATGTGCACTTTAAGACTTTGAGCTTAATTGTAAATCAGATTACAATCAATTAAAAGAGGCAAATTGCTTTCAAAATTTGTGTTGATTCAAGGTGTTATGTGACGAAATTTTCTGTATATTGATTGTGAGTTTTGTAGTGTTGTACAAGAGGGATTCAAGCTCAATTTTGTAGACTTTGAGCTGCTTATTGCGTTTGGAGTTTTAGAGAAGTTTCACTCTAAATATCTGCAGAGTTTGTGCTGTAAATGTTGAAAATTGAATTCGTAATTTGTATTTACAAATTGAGAAGAATTGCAAGACTTTGTGCTCATAATAATTCCCATTTGAAGTAGTTAATAGGTGCATCATACTTACAGACTTTGTGCTGTCTTGTGTTGTATATTGTTCTTAAGTAATCATTCTAAAAGGGTACATAGGATTTCAGATCTTTAAGATTTTGTGCTTGGTGGTTGTTTTCCCGTCCTGGAGGAGGCGACGAAAGTCTTTGTGCTTTCAGGAAACTTCATTTCCTCTCTCTCAATTTCATTTCAAGGCTGTTGTGATAAGTTTTCTTAAAGTTTGTTGTTACTTTTTTGTGAAGAGAAAAGAATATAATCCTTCTTGAAAGAAGAGGAAATATTGTTGTCCTACCCATATTAGTTTAAATTAGAAAATAGGAAAGGGGGAGCCTTCCCTTAATTAGGAGAGTTTTATCTCATGTACTGCGGTTGAAACCACAATTTTGTATGCTTTCTCAAGTATACAAAATTTTCAACCAACACTATCATAAATGCATCACTGCAATCAAACTCATGAAAAAATGTTAGTGATAATATATGCCCCATCCAATCAATTGTGTAAAAGTGATGCAAGGAATTGGAAGTAAGAGAAAAATGACAACATTATTTAAAATACATCATGTAATATTGTCAAATGTAACATTACATAATGCACACATAATGAATGCTGATGGATACCAATACGTAATATTGTGTACGCACAATAAGAATGTTAAATATCTATAAATAACATTGTCTTGGCACACCAACATTTAATGCATAATAATAGGTAACATTGTGTAGGTGCAATAAACACACAAGACAATAGTTATGAGATATGCATGTGAACACATTAAAACAAGGGGATGTGATGCTCATAGAGTTGCCCCTAGTAACAAGGTAATACCAACAATAATTAATAAGTCATGTGATCACAATGAATCATGTCTTGTAGGATTCAAACTAGGCAAATGATAACATGTAGGATGATCTTAAAGAAATGTCTTAGCTAAAGATGTGAGTGTGAAGGCATGCAAAATAATCAAGTGATAGGGTCACCTAAAGTGATAGATGTAACAATGAGTAACCAATGTAGGCAAATTGAATAGTGGGTCCAAGATGTCAACACTGAAATTACCTCTTTTGAAAAGAAACAATGAATATAATTTTCCTCATGATCATATAGCTCATAAATGTTGTACATGGAAAAATTAGTACTGTAATAAACATACTATCACATAATATGTTAAAATTTTGTCCACCTATCATGTCATTATCAATAATATTAGTGATTGTAAGCAATTATCACTTTGTGTTAAGTACAAATTATTAGGGCAAACATTTAACATGGAGGTGCATATACCTTAACTATATACAAGAGGGTAAGAGTCCGAAAGGGACATTCCATTTGCACATTTACCCTAGAGATCCCTAAACATGTCACTTTGGTGCACCATAAAGGCCATATCAATGTAGGTGACCCCTTTGATGAGGTAAGCATATAAATTTGTTATTTTTTGTATTTTTTTATATTAAAATGAGCAAAATATCATAAAGCCAACATGGATATTTTTTGCTTACATTTGGTATCTATGGAGATGATCCTATACATATGAAATTAACCTTATTTTGGTAGGTGTGAGGCAACATATGAGGATTTGATATGTGAAATTTATTGATACACACAAATATGGATCAAATTATTTAGATTTATCAAATTTCTAGTATATTCAATATCTTATTATTAAAATTTATTTTCACAAGATATTAATGATCACTTTGTTGTTAATTTTTTATGAGGCTGAGATTGAGGTTAGAGAGATCTAGCAACCACTAGTTACATAGTCTATTTCATGTAGACTTCACATTGAATAATATATAAATGGTCGATGAGGTTGGTCTTGACTATTTGAGAGAGGTACCAATAGGGTGTTGGAGACTACCATACTAGCTAACATTAATATGAGGCTACCTATTGGTAGTGTATCAATTGACCATGACATACATGAGGGGAGTTCCCCTTGCTAGACAATGCAATCAAAAGAACATCCAAAGGACATATATTTTTGTTATTGATGCTCACTATTTTGATTCTTCCAAATGGGTATGGATCATCAATTTCCTACAATGTCACTTGGTTTAGGACATGGAGTAGCGAGGCACAATACATTTATGGGATAAATATGTGTTGGCCCACCTCTATGATGATCTGCACATATTCTCTAATACAAAGTGAAGGCACTTATTTAGTGTTTGTCTTATGGGAATATCAAGATACCACGTACCCCAAGTGTTCCTATAAAGATTACACTTGATAAAACTAGATCATATAAAATGAAGACCAACCATATGGGCATATGGAGGGAGATAAATATCTTGGATGGAGACATATTTTTAATAGAATGACCTTGATCGATATTATATAGTGGCCATACAAAGATATATTAGGTTGGGAAAAGGAGCAACATAAGTGGTATTGATTTTCTCCATTATTTGATCATATGATCTAGGCTTGTGAGGTATACAAGGGTGCAATAGTTGAGTGTGAGATAGTACATATTGAGAGGGATGCAACCTAGGTGGAAAGGACAACTTGTGGGGAGAGGGACATAACCTAGGCGTAGTAAGATAAATTCCAGATAGAGATAGAGTAGGCATATGCATGCCACCACCTATAAGTGATGGTATGGGAATGATGATATTTGAACAATTAACATCATAGGAATATTATATAGTGACATAGGTAGAGATAACCAATATCCAATAAGAGGTAGGAAAATCTAGAGGCATATTGATCTTCATGAGCAATTTGACATCTAGGAATACGTTGAGTAAAGAACAATCACCTATGCGGTCTAGGTTGATAGATGGTTTTAGGAGTGAGATAGAGGAGGGGCCCTTGAGGTAGCCTTCCACTGTTTGAGACATTCTTGATTATGATATCTTAATAATAGTTTATGTTACAATCTTTGGTATGTATGGTTGAATCTCTATTTATTTATGATATGGAAATGCACATGGATTGTATCTTTTTATAACGCTTTTATTTTTCAATATATTTATGTAATATATATTGATGTGTATGCAAATTATAAAAAAATCAATTAAACAATACATACAATTATCATGGTAATCAATGAATATTATAAGTCATAATGGAATCCTATAAGGTGAATCAATTGATGTACTAAAATGAGTCCCTTAACCTTAAGTTGAATTGATTGTAGAATCTATATTAATAAATGAAGAAGATGTGCTACTACAAATTAAATAAGAATGATTGATGGATATTATATATTAATTTTCTTTCTACTTTTATTTTTTCAACCATTATTTCATGTCATATAACATGTAACCAATACCATGAGGATCTATATTTTATTGTAATGTCAATGGTTCAAGTCTACAAGACTCACATTTTCTAAGTCCTTTACCTTTATAGCTAATTTTTTGCATAATTTTGAATCTAGAACCATATAATTTATCAAATGATGGAGAGGAAGAAGAAGAATCACTAGAAGTAGTGCCCTCTATATTAGGGTCACAAATATAAATTAATTTCTCATCATTATATGCCTTATGTGGGTTCCCATAGATAGCTAGATCCATGTAAAGATAAGGGACAATATAAGCTTTTGCATCAAATTGATACTCTCCAACACCGCAAAGAATAAAGTCTAATGAACTCCAATCATCATCAGATAAAGCATTATCATTCGGTGGGGGATCTTTCTTTATAGATTTATCTTTGATTAATTGATTTTGTTTAATGAAACCTTATAAAGCTATTCACCATTTGACGACAACTATATTATTGAGGATAAGTTAATATGCAACATTTTTGGCTTGTGCCAAAATTTAACACATCTATGTAAGGTAGAATTCATGAAATTCATGGCATGCCACCATGGATGCCCCAAGGGAAGATTACAAGAGAAATTTCTTGAAATTACATGTAATGAGGGCCAAATCACCTAAAAACCACACAAAACACAACAATAGATACCAACACAAAAGATGCGAGATAGAAAATAACTCACTTTCATTTATTTTCAGAAAATGAAATTACAAATTTAGAAATTATAATGCTATAGCCTCATGGGCTTGGTTCATTAATGCAAAATCAACTCTAAAAAAAAATCTATTATTCGAAGCCACAATCTACACTAATGGAGCCACCTCCTACAACCCCCACTTAACCCTTTTATTTTACCCAATAACCGCCATAGAATGTTCTAGAAAGTGTACTTTCCATTCTTTTTGGTGCCAAAAGTCCCGCTATTTGATTTCTTGCCTGGGAAGATATTTTAATGAAATTCACTTTTTAGTGGGGCAGCTTCTCGGGGGAATAACTTTTGATCCGACTGTCATATTTTCAATTGTAATATATCATTGGAAAGCTTGTGAAGAGATCTACAACCATTTTTCACCTAATCTAAAAGAATAGAGATTTTGCACCCTATTCTAGGGCTCTGAAGGGCCTTAATTTTCAATTTTAAACTTCATTAGAGAAATTCCCTAGGATGAAAATTTAATATCTTCCAAATGGTACATGATTTTGAGATGATTCTTTCACCAAAAATCTTATTTTCTGATTTCAAACCTTGGGGTCAATTTTTTGTGTCCATATGACCCGAATAGGCTGACTTACTACAAATAGCAGGTTACTATTTCTAGATGTTTCAAACTTCTAGCTATCCCAAATACTACATGAGTCGCCATGGGCCCCAAGACAACTAAGGAAACTACAAACAAATGAAAATACAATATTTTTGGGTGATGCAACATTGCCCTTACACCACTAGATGCTCCTACATTAGACACCCAGGGTAATTTGAAAAGTGACCCTATCACTTCCCAGGTGTTAGAGGGAAACCAAGATGGTTAACCTCAACTTCAGATAACCATGATGAATCTTCAATAGGCCTTCCTCTCCATTTCACCAAGTACTTTGCATATTTCCTATTTCTTGTGCTTCTACCCACATGGCTATCCAAAATTTCTTCTATCTCTTCCTTTTTTTACGTAGGTGTCAGAATGTTCCACTGTGCCTCTATCAATTCATTCTCCTTAACTCTTTCATGATATTCTGTCAAATTGGTAATGTTAAACACAGGTGAAACATGAATCTCACTCGACAACTCTACCTCATACGCATTTCCTGAATCATGCTTCTTCAGGATCTTGCATGGTCCAAACTTCTTCATCTTTAACTTATTGTATGTACCAACTAGAAACCTCTCCTTTTGCAAATGAACCATGACTTCATCTCCTACTTGAAACTCCTTATACTTCCTTTTTTGATCTGCCTTAGCCTTATACAGAGAGTTCATCTTATCGATATGCTTCTTCACCTCGTCATGCAAATTCTTCAGGTGTTCAACAAAATCTTCAGCCTCAGTACTACTCTTCTCTCCTTTATCCATATTTCTCAGTTCAAAAGCATTCCTTGGATTACTCCCATATACAATCTAGAATGGTGATTTACCAGTGCTCCTATTGACAAAATTGTTATAAGAAATTTCTACTAGTGGTAAAATCAAATCCCATTCATTTGGTTTATCTCCTACTAAGCATCTTAACAGGTTACCCAAACTCCTATTCACCACCTCCGTTTGTCCATCAGTCTGTGGATGGTGCGTAGAACTAAACTTCAAATCTATCTTCAACTTCTTCCATAATGTCCTCTAGAAATAACCAACAAATTTGGTATCTCTGTCTGAAACTATACTCTTCAGTAGACCATGTAGTCTCACCACCTCTTTGAAAAATAACTCCACAATATGAACAACATCACTAGTTTTATGACATGGAATGAAATGTGCCATCTTTGAAAATCTATCCACCACCACAAATATGGAATCATGCCCTCTTTGTTTTCTCGACAATCCAAGGAAAAAAACCATACTAATGTCCTCCCATGACCTCTTAGGTATAGGTAATGGCTGATACAATCTAGTATTTTGATTTGTTCCTTTTGCCATCTGACATATTCTGCAACTTTGTACAAAATTCTTCACATCTTGTTGTAATTGTGGCCAGTAATAATTCTCACTAACAAGAGAAATGGTCTTATCTCAACCGAAATGTCCAGCCAATCCTCCACTATGCTTCTTCTTGATTAGATTCTCTCTCATAGAACTCCGTGGAATGTACAATTGGCTTCCTCTAAACAACATCCCATCTTGGATTAGGAAATCCAACCATCTTGTCCTATCCAATGTAATAGGTTCCAAACAAGCCTTCCAAGCTTCTGCAAAGTCTAGATCTTTAGGACACAAACTCTTGAGTTCATTGAACCCAACAACCTCTATATTCATCTCTATCAACAATTTTTTCCTTCTACTCAAGGCATCTGCAACTTTGTTTGACCTTCCACTCTTATGCTTCAAAAAAAAAGTATAACTCTACAAAAACTCAATCCATTTTAAGTGCCTTTGATTTAACTTTCCTTGACTATTGAGATACTGCAAAGCTTGGTGATCAGTATATAAAACAAATTATTTTGGCAACAAACAGTGTCTCCATTTCTTCAAATCTTGAACTATAGCATAAAACTCCTGATCATAGATAGATAATTTCTTCTTAGCATCATTGAGCTTCTCACTAAAATAGGCAACAAGCTTACCTTCTTGACTCAAAACAGCTCCAATGGCACTACTGCTAGCATCACAATCTACTTGAAATACCTTGTTGAAATCTAGAAGTGCCAAAATAGGTTGCTCTGTAACTTTCTTCTTCAACATATCAAATTTTTTTGCTACTCTTGTAGTCCACTTAAACTCTTTTCTATCCCCTCTCATTATTTCCGTTAGAGGTGCACAAATACTACTAAAATCTTTGATAAAATTTCTATAAAAACTAGCCAAACCTTGAAAAGATCTCACCTCAGTAGAACTCCTTGGTGTAGGCCATTCAATGATAGATTTTACCTTCTCTGGGTCCATCTTAAGACCTTTTGTTGAGACAACAAATCCCAAATATACCAACTCTCTTTTCACAAAACTGCACTTCTTCAAATTGATCAACAACTTCTCCTCTCTTAGCTTCTCAAAAACCTTTCTGATATGCATCAAATGCTCCTCCAATGTCTCACTAAAAATTAAAATGTCATCCAAATAAACAATGAAAAATTTACCCAAAAACTCTTTCAATACTTCATTCATAGCTACATGAAGGTGCTCGGTGCATTGGTTAGCCCAAAGGGCATGATTAACCACTCATACAATCCCTCTTTGGTATTGAAGGTTGTCTTCCATTCATCTGCTTCTCTAATCCCTTTGGTATTGAGGCTGTCTTCCATTCATCTCCTTCTCTAATCCGAATCTGGTGATAGCCACTCTTCAGATCTATCTTTGTGAAGTACTCAGCTCCACTCAAACAATCCATGGTGTCATCCATCCTTGGCAAGGGAAATCTATACTTGATGGTGATCTTGTTGATGGATCTAGAATCTATATACATTTTCCATTTCCCATCCTTTGGTGCTAGTACTAGAGGTACTACACATGGATTTAAACTCTCTCTGATCAATCCCTTCCACAAAAAATCTTGCACTTGTCTGTTCAACTCCTCACTCTTTGCTAGAGTCATACGATGAGCTGCCTTACTTGGAAAATTGGCTCCAGGAATCAGGTCCATTTGATGACTAATCTTTCTTACTGGAGGCAAACCTTTAGGTACGTTATCAAAAATAATAGCTTGAAACTCATTCAACAAATCTAAAACCTCTACAGGTACCCACTAGTATCTTCTTTATCAAGTCTAGGGATCAATGCAGAAAACATATGCTCATGCCTCATTCCTTCTAGGAATTTTCTTCCATCAACCAAACAAATTCTTGCATTACTGCATACCTTTTCTTCTACCTCCCTCAAGGGTTTGAACTTATGATGAACACCATCCTTTGTCAAGGACTAGGTGTTAGCATGTCCATCATGCATCACTTGCCGATCAAACTGCCATGGTCTGCCTAACAACACATGACAAACATCCATAGGCATAAAATCACACAATACCTCATCATGGTAATTTCCAATCTTGAACTTTACCAGACATTGTTCATTTACCAAAGCTTTATGGTCTTTCTGGAACCAAGCTATCTGGTATGGATTTAGATGCCTTCTCTCCAACTACAACTTACTAACCATCTCTTCTGAAACAAGGTTATCAATACTACCTCGATTAATAATAATATTGAAAACTTTACCTTCACACTTACATTTGGTGCGAAAACAAATTCTTCCTTTGAGTTAGTTCTCTCTCCTCATTCAACAAGGCTCTTCTAGTAAAAAGGGCCTCTCCTCTTTCTGCATCCTCAAAATGTGAAGACTCAACATCTTCATTTACATGTGCAACTCGTGCATTACCCTCAAGTCATCTATTCATCCTTCCTTGATGTTGAGGACACTCATAGGCTCTATTTCCTTCTTCTCCACACTGGAAACAGGTTCCATGAAAGCCTCCTCTTCCCGACTCTCTTCCGGATCTTCCTCTTCCTCTTTGGTCTTCATTATTTTGATCACGAGGGTAGTAGGTGTTATCTCCTTTCTGGATCTTGCTGCTACTGGATCCTTCACCCTTCTTTTGATCTTCATTTCAACCTCCATATGACCATGCACTAGTCTTTCCACCACGACCCCCACCTCTTTACTTGATTTCAAACCTTCTATTCAACTTTTCTTCTACCTTCAAAGCAAACTGATATGCATCTTCAATGGTAGACATTCTTACTAGACCCAACTCTTCTTGAATACTCGGCTTCAACCCATTTATGTAATGAGAAACCTTTTCCTTGTTGGCCTCAGAATGGCCTGTTCTAATCAAGACACGGTAGAATTCTTTGTATACTCCTTGATAGATTTTCCGCTTGTTTCAACCCCTACATCTTCTTCAAAAATCTAGCTCATAGTCCAAATAAATGAACTTTCTTTTTAATTTTTCCACCATCTGGTCCCATATGGTTATTTTCTCTTTTCCTCTTCGATTTCTTTCTAGTTGTACCTCTTTCCACCAAATATTCACACGACCCTTTAGCTTGGTCTTTGCAAAATTGACCCTCTTAGGAACTTCCACCTCCTCATACTCAAAATACTCCTCCATATTGTTGATCCAATCAATCAACTCTTCTAGATTAAAATTTCTAGAAAATGTAGAAACATCGATCTTTGGCCTTTTCCCAATCTTAGAGATGGCCTTAAATAATCTGAATTGCTCTAGATCTATTGCATCTTGTTCTTCTTTGAACTGTTCCTCATTTTCAGCTTCATCTTCACTTTCATCTCCTCTTCTTGGTTCAAACCCTCGATGCAGCTCCTCTTGCAATGCTTGAACTTGTCTCTATAGGGCTTTAAAACCCTCTTCCGATACAATAACATTTCTTCCACCACCACAGTTTCTTCATGGTGACATTTTGATCACTTTTCTTAGAAACCCACAACCACAAGTCTTGGTGCAAATGGCCTCATGTTCGGCGATTTGTTTACTGTTTACACACTTAGGAAAACCTGCTTTGATACCACTTGATGAGGGCTACACCACTCGAAAACCACACAAAACACAAAAATAGATACCAACACAAAAGATGTGAGACATAAAATAACTCACTTTCTTTTATTTTCAGAAAATGACATTATAGATTTAGAAATTGCAATGCTACAGCCTCATGGGCTTGGTTCATTACAACAAAATCAACTCTTAAAGAAAATCTATTATTCAGAGCCACAATCTGCACTAATGGAGCCACCTCCAACAACCCCCACTTAACCCTTTTATTTTACCCAATAAAAACCCTAGAATGTTCTAGAAAGTGTACTTTCTCTTTTTGTTTTGGTGCCAAAAGTCCCACCATTTGATTTCTTGCCTAGGAAGATATTTTAATGAAATTCACTTCTTAGTGGGGAAGCTTCTCGGGGCCATAAATTTTGATTCAACTGTTAGATTTTCAATTGTAATATATTGTTAGAAAGCTTGTGAAGATATCTATAGCCATTTTATGCCAAATCTAGAAGATTAGAGATTTTGCGCCCTGTTTCAGGGCTCTGAAGGGCCTCAATTTTTAGTTTTAAAATTCATTAGAGAAATTCCCCAGGATGAAAATTTAATATCTTCCAAATGGTACAAGATTTTGAGATGACTCTTTCACCAAAAATCTTATTTTTGATTTCACTCCTTGGGGTCAATTTTTCGTGTCCATACGACCCAAATAGGCCAACTTACTAAAAATAGCAGGTGACTATTTCTTGTTGTTTCAAACTTCTAGCTATCCCAAAGACTACATTAGTTGCCATGGGCCCCAAGACAACTAAGGAGACTAATAAAAAATGAAAATATAATATTTTTGGGTGATGCAAGATTTCCCTTACACCACTGGATGCTCTTGCATCAACATGGAACACCATATTTAAAGTAAGTGGGCCAACTATTATAGGAAGAGTAATGGTTCCTAAAGAATATGTAATCACATTTTCAAATCTTCTTATAATAAGACCAAATGGTTGTAATTTTGATGTATCAAGATTTAAATTTCTTAAAAAATCCTTGGTGCAAATGCTCACACTAGTTTTACTATCAACCAAGGAGTACTTTATGTTCAATTTTCCATATCTCACCACACTGTGGAAAGATAAAGATTCATTAATAATTGACTCATGGAATTTCTATGCCATCAAATGAAGTAGCATGATGTTTCTTATGACCAATATATTCTATCAATAAAGTAATTCATTGTGAAGAATTACTAGAATTTGATTGAAACTTTTATATATATTTTTGTATGATATCCTAAAAAGGTGATTTGCACACCAAGTCTCAAAGAGATATCTTAGCTTGTGTATTTTGGAGTTTTTGGAAAATATCAAATTCCTTAGATGAATTACATTTAATTTTAGGTGTAGGAGGAAGACCAACTACAGTAGATGGTAAAACTATTTGTTGTAAAATGACATCTTGATCCCAAGATAAATTTTTCTATGTATGTCCAACAACATGGTAGCTATGTGAAGCATCCTTAGCATGAAAATTAGATATATGACTAGGAGGATATAATATGACATTAAAGGAAGGTTGGCTAGATGCATAATTCATATGGATATTAGTAGAACAAGGTGGACAAATATTTAAATATATTCCATGAGAAGACTTAACTAAGTCCATGCTATCCTCAAACAGAATAAGGAAAGACAAATGAACAAGAAAAAGTATTTGTGAATTCCATAAATGAGTGGTAACATAAGAAAGATGAACCAAACCATTGTAATTATATACCACTCAAATAAGGTCTAAACTCGTTAATCAATAAGATATTATCATTTAAATATTTATAATTAGAAAGTATGGAATATTTAACATGCAAAGATGCATTACTAGTATCATCAAAGTATTATGTAAGAAATTCTCACCAAAACTAATAATTTCATCATGTAAGGAACAAGAAGCATTAATATTATTGACATGAGAAACTAATAAGTCAACATCATAATGAAACTATTATCATGTGGTATATATCTAGGTAAAGTACTATCTTGAGCATCCAAATAACTAACATGATATTTAGTAGAATGATCATCACAAGACATATCATCATGTATAAAACAAGGTTGTTTACATAGATAATTGTCTTTAGTTTTTACAAGTTGCATCATCAAAAGAATATGAATATATAGAAACAAGCCTATCATGACATATAGGAGGAATATCATCACAAGATACTACAAATCATGAATAGGTAAATAAGGTATATCTCTATTAATATCTATCACACACTATGTTTCAATAACATAAGGTAAAGCCACACCAGGTGGATGATCCTCATTATGGTAAGCCATTTAAGAGAATATCAATATGAAGATAACAAACAAGTGAGATGAGTGAATCTAAAGAAAATATATTAGCACTAACCAAATCATAAAAGGAGGGAAAACATGTACATGATAAAGTCATGAAAATATATCTTCATTTGTAGGATACAAAATCATGGAAGCATTGTAGATGGAAAGCCACAAAAGATAGGAACACATAAAATTTGTTAGCTATGTGTAAAAGTATTGTAAAGGATATAACCTATGAGGATTTGTGATGATGAATAATCCAATGGCAAGTGGGAGATAAAACATATATGGGAAAATAAAGGCCCAAACCCTAATCAAGACGTGACAATAAAAAATAAACAAGGGGGTGCAAACCCTAAGTATGAGATAGGATGATGTAATAAAAAATGTATTTGAAAAACATATATAGAATGGAGGATAAACCCTAAGGTCAAATCCTAGGTCATCTAGGAAGGTTGGGTTTTCCAAACATGTAAAGGAAAAATGTACACTCTTATGTTAATATCTAGACTAATTAATTAAATAAATAACTAACCTAGATAAATGAGTTGGGAATAATATCAAACAATTGGAATACATGTTATAATTAATGTAAAATTATAATAAAATAATTTCAATGTACTTAACTCTAAATTCAATGAATATTGCATAGTGTAGATGTTAGAAATCCAGTTGCCAAAATTTCTAAAAATAAGGGTCTATTAGACAATTGTTATTGAATTAGAAATTTGACAATGAAATTCTTGTTGGAAAAGGTGTCTCAACATTGTATCCCAATTTTTTGTATTTGTTAGAGTTGGCTATGTAGATACCCAAGATCTAGAGGCCAAATAGAAAACACAAAGAGAACAATATTCAATGCTCAAGATTACAATGGAATTGATTACCCAACAACTAGTTTACAAATGAGAACCCCTTGGTTATATAGCCAAGGTGAGACAAGATGTCATAATATTATTACAAGTGTCTTAATCCTATGATATGAGATAATTAAATTGAAATCAAAGTTAGAAAGATAAGATCTAGACATGACAACTGAGTCTTCTAGAAAGAATCTTAGGACCTAAGTAAACTTAACATGTGAATATGTCCCCTAAGTCATTAGTGAGTGAATTAACTAGGTACAAGACATTTATTCACACCAAAACCCCCCATTAAGTGCAACTTAGGGAGAATATTATTATGTAAAGATGCAAATATGGGTCTCGACTACTAGGCCATGTTAGGTACCATGTACAAATGCAAATGCAATCTATCACAAATAGAGAAAAGGAGAAAACCTAATAGGACAAAACTCCTCCCTAAAAGAGAGATGAAAACAAAATACTCTCAATGATGTATGAGAGGGATAAAACCCCATGTGAGGAAAAAGACCCCCCCATAAGAGAGAAGAAGAAGAGAGACCATGTAACCCCCCCTCAATGGTGAGTTTCCTACAATGGTAGAAGCTCGACATTGAATGATGAAGATGATCCAATCTTGTCAAACAAAATTCCTCCCCTTAGGAAGAAATAAAACCAAGATGATATGCAGGATGTCTTCCCATTCCAGTGGAAGAAGAATAACAGTGGATGTTTTTAACTCCATGCCCAAATCTTCTCTGCTGATGCCTTGGGTGTTCTAACACACTTCTAAATAAGCTGCTGTGTCGGCACTGCTAGCATGCTAATCTGGAATTCCTCCCAGAGGATGGGATGGCAGAACAGAGAATCAAAGACAAAGTCCTCCTCTTAAATGGCAAAGGAAGCCTCCTGGGGCTGATGTCCTGTACCTGGTCCACACCCACAAATTGTGAAGAATGATCAAGGCAGAGAATTTGAAAAGTGAGGGTCAGATTTTTTTTCCTCAAAATGAAATCTAGAGAAGAACTCATTCTTCACCTAAGAGTAGAGGTATGTGAACCCAATGGCATGCCTCCTGGGGGCAGGAAATGTAGAATCCAAAAATGTAAACCACCTAAATTGCCCTTCTGGCACACCCCATGCAGGTGGAAGCATAGAAGATGATGTAGATCCTGCTGCATTGAATCAAAAGAAGCCATAGTTGTAGCAACAAAAGCATCATCAAATACAACAACTAATGGAGGAGATGGAAATCATAGCTCAAGAATTCGATCCGATGTGAGAACACCCAAGTTCAAGAAGCCAAAAGTCTCCTCAAAATCATGGTTCACACTAGAACTGTGATAACAGTCGAAGGAACAATGTCACCATCAAAATCAAAATCTGTAAAGGTACACAACCAAGATGAATGATCAACCATCCCAATAGCAATAATCTCTCTACTCTCCAAGTCTCTAATGATAACTGAATCAGGAGTGAACTCCATAGTCCTCCCATCTCCACCATGTGTAATCTGAGGGATGAAAAGAAGATTGTTTGAAAAATGAGGTACACACAAAACATCATTGAAATTTCCTACCCTAATATCAATAGATCCCTTCCCAATTACACTCATGTATGCATTGTTTCCCATCAAAATAGGAGATATAATACAAGGCTCAAAAGAAGAAATGACAACCAAGAAAGCAAGCAAGTTGTAAGTTATGAATTTTCCTTTTGCAAAGGTGTGGGTAGTCATGGGAAAAATATTTCCACCAAGTTTCATGATTTTTCAATGGTGGAAACTCTGCCCATGATTTATTCTTGCTTTCTGGAAACCCTAGGCAGGGTTTGGACTTGTCAAGACAAAAATGGCTATAACTTTTGCAAAACTTAATGAAACAACTCCAAAAAAAAACAAAAATTTCTTTATTTCATAGCTTCATCATCCCCATGCCTTTCCTAGACCATACCAAGTCATACAAAACCATACCAAGCAAGTTTCTTTCTGTTTCATAGTAAAAAATTATACATGACAAATCACTAATTTGATCATAACTTTTGCAAAATACGATGAAATTCAATCAAACCAAAAGAATTAGAAAGATAAAAAAATTATCCAACTTTTACAATAACTTGTAGGGATGTAATATATAGTACAAGTCCATACAATCTAATTTACAGTCAGTTACACATACAAAATGCAAAGAAAAGCATGTAAAATTGAAGTATTTTCATTCGAAAACGTTCAACAACCTTCACCAACCTTGGTGCTCATGTGTATATGCCATATTTATGCCATTACATTAATCACCATCATTCAAAACTAATTCCTAACTTCCCAAACCAAAAATGCAACTTTTTGACAACTTTGACATGACAACTTTTGCAACTTTTTGCTCCTAATCACCAAAATGGCCTAGAATGGTCCAAATTGACCTTACTGACCCAAAACAAGTACAAAAAACTCAAAATTCAAAGTTTCACAAAATGAAAAAAAGTGCATCAAATGATGCCCCTGCATCATACTCCCAAGGGGAGAGAAATTTGAGTTCCACCTCAAATATGAATCTTCTTTCTTGTCTTCCAGTTCCTTTGCATGTCTACATTGATTCCTTCTTGTTGGATCTCAACTACATTTGTTTCAACTGGTTCACTTGTGCTTTTCGGTCCACCAACATGCTTCTTGAGCCAAGGCCAACTTGGTGCTATATATCCATGGTTTTCTGCTTGTCTCCTCATTCTAGCTTTAGATTTGACTGCAATTGGAGATTTATTTTCTCTTTCTTCCACTTTGTCTTCTTTACCTGCACAAGAAACAAACATATTAAATAAATCATATTGTTTGTTTTCATACTTCACTTTTTCATCCACCTCATGTGGTTTTCCATACATTCTTTTCTCTTGATTATTCTCCAAAATATTTTGCTTCACCCAACCTTATTCAACCATTCATTGTTATTTTTGAATTGCTCATCCATTCTTTTATGCTACTTGACATTACCATTCTCAACTCTTGGTTCTTCTCTTGAGAACCATGCTTTCTCCTTATCCCGCATGACTCTCTTCTCTCTTTGGACTATCCTTGAGTCCTCTACAACTTCTTTTGTTGTCTCTTCTTCTTCTTCTTCTTGAACATCACCCACTTCAACATGAATGTCACTATTACTTTCATTAGTTTGAGCAAATTCAAAAGAAATTTCTTCCATTTCTTTTTCAACTGTTTTTTCAAACATGTTTTCAAAATTAATTACCTCAACCATTACCTCATTTTTCTCTTCTTCATACTATTGTACATTTGTCTTCCCACTTAACAACAAGCTTTCAACTCTTGTGCACTCACCCTTCAAGGCTGCTAATACATATTTCTTCCCACCTTTGTCCAACTCATATGTGTTGTTTTTCTTGTTATACTTCACTGTCCTGCTATAATGCCATAACCTTCCAAACACAATGTGACATACATCCAAATTCATAATATCACAAACTATTTCATCCTTATAACTGCCCATGTGAAACTCAACTTTGCATTGCTCATGTATGCTTACTTTGTTACCTATTTGAAGCCAACTCAACTCATTGAATAGGGCGTAGGGTGTTGTATTCTTTCTAAACCCAATTTATCTACCATATATTTAGAAACAATATTATCCATGCAATTATTTGAAATCACAATTTGATAGCATTTACCTTTGGACTTACAGGTAGTCCGGAATAATATTTCCTTTGCCAACTTGTTTTCTTTCTTGGCTGCCATTTATTCCTCCTGTAGCTTCTTTGCCACCTTGAACAATGTATTTAATAATGCAGATGCCCTTTGCCCATCTTTCTTCTTATTAAGAGCCATCTTTTAACATCAAATCTCACTGAACCACATTATCCAAAAGAATAAATCATTTCCCAGAGAGCTTCTAGCTTTGATACCAAAAAATATGCAAAGAAAGACTCACTCACAACAAACTTGACACATTCCAAACAATGGTCCAATGCAAATGGTGCAAATTTGCATTCTTGCTCACCTTATACAACTTACTCCTATAGAATATGACACCCAAAAATGAAAAAATCAAACAATAACTTGAGGCATATGATTTTTCT
>VDFB02379711.1:126849310-126985071 GCA_007258455.2 Sequoia sempervirens
TTACAACTAGCCAAAGGCCTTATTACAATCCCTTAATGGGGTGATGTGAAATTCTAACTTCAAATCATGAAATCTAAAACTAACTATCAATGGATGATTAAAATGAATTACAAATCCCTTTAGATATGATTCTCCAACTCCAATAAAGGTCCACGTTGGCCACAAGGGTATGCCAACTCGATGAATGATTACACATGAAGGTCCTCAAAACATGAAAAGATAATTCTTTGTGAAATGAAATGAATTGTAAATCTCCAAGATAGATCCCATTGGACCCAAAATGCTTGTATGATGTTCCATTAAGCTCTACATGTTCTGGGATAGTTTTGCACTAATAAATCTAGACGAGGTCGGCCCCAAATGCTCTAACTATGAAATACAGTGAATTTTTGAGAGTGATAACTTTTGGAAAATAAATGCAAATGATTTGAAATCTAGATATGTCATAGATGATATCATGTAGGCGTTATATCTTGCTTCACAAGATGAGAAACGGTAATGCAGTGAAATGAAAAATAAAATGGTAAAAATTCTATTGAATGAAATACAAGAAAATAAGCATTTTTGGTTGATACAATATTGCTTTATAACCATGGATGTTCCCGCATCAGACACCTAGGGTTGGAAGAAAAGTAAGTCCCTCACTTTCCAAGGCTAGGAGGAAAACCAAGATGGTCCACATCAGCTTGAGAAATCCAGGATGAATCTTCCACTGGTTTTCCTTTCCACTTCACTAGATATTCCTTTTACTACTTGTTTCAAGTGATTCTTTCAGTTTCGGTATCCAAAATCTGCTCAATCTCCTCTAATGGTTGATGTGGTAACTGCTCTTTCAAATCCACTTCACTGCTACTAGTACTTGACTATCCTTCATGGTACTCATAGATGTTTGCAACTTTGAAAATAGGTGATATACCCAATGTCTCCCGTAACTCCATTTCATATGCATTTCCAAAATCAAACCTCCTAAGAACCTTACAAGGTTCAAACTTTCTCATCTTCAACTTATTGTGTGTTCCAACTGGAAATATCTCCTTCCTTAGATACACCATTACTTCCTCTCCAACATCAAACTCCTTATGTCTCCTTTTCTCATCTGCCTTCTCCTTATACTTATTGTTCATATCCTTCAAGTGCTTCCAGACTTGATTATGTAATGTTTCCATGAAATTTGTAAACTCTTCTACTTTTGTACTCCTCTTGTTCTCCATATTGATGTCTCTAAGCTCTACAACTCCTTTGGGATGTGTTCCGATTACAATCTCAAATGGTTTCTTCCTTGTACTCTGGTTTACCAAATTATTGTAGGCAAATTTTGCTTGCGGTAGAACTATGTCCCAATTTCCTGCCTTATCTCCAACCAAACATCTTAATAGGTTACCAAAACTTCTATTTACTGCCTTTGTTTGTCCATTTGTCTATGGGTGATATGTTGAACTAAATTTTAGGTTTGTCTTCATCTTCTTCCACAATGTCCTCCATAAGTATCCAATGAATTTAGTGTCCCTATCTGAAACTATACTCTTAGGTAATCCATGCAATCTCACAATCTCCTTGAAAAATAAGTTAGCAACATGCACATCGTTAGTCTTCTTGCAAGGAATGAAATGTTCCATTTTAGAAAATTTGTCCACTAATACCATTATAGAATCATGTCCTCTTTGTGTTCTTGACAATCCCAATATGAAATCCATGCTTATATCTTCCCAAGGTCTCTCCAGTACTATTAAAGGCTTATACAATCCAATATTTTGACTACTCCCTTTTTCAACTTCACAAATTCTACAACTCTAAACATATTCTAAGGCCAAAAATAATGCTCACTTACCAAAGCTACTATCTTATCTACTCCAAAATGTCTTGCTAGTCCTCCACTATGTTTCTCCTTGATCAATTTCTCCCTTATTGAACTCCTCAAAATACATAACTATTTTCCTTTGAACGACATGTCTTCTTGAATGAAATAGTCTAACCATTGGCTTTGGTATGTCACTACTAGTTCCTTACATATTCTCCATGATTTTGCAAAATCTAGATAATTCTCATACACATACTCCAGTTCTTCAAAACCAAATACTTCTATCCTCATCTTTTTCAGCAATTTCCTTCTTCTAATCAATGCATGTGCAACCTTATTTGACTTGCCACTCATATGCTTCAACACAAGTGTATTGTTGAATACTAGGAATACTGAGAGGGGGGTGAATCAGTACTCCATTAAACCATTTGCATAATATCCATCCAAGTAATAAAACAATTTTGATTGTAATAACAAGTGAAAGCATGAAATTGACATAAGATCACAACACACATGAACACCACGATTTTTATGTGGAAAACCCAAAATGGGAAAAACCACAGTGAGGGTTAACTCACAATATAATTATCTGGATATAGAATATTACAATGGCTCACTGCCATGACTCACTGTCTTTGAAGGCTCATAGCCTGAAGTAAATTATAAAATAGAGTACAGAAGCACTACCAAGATGAGAACTGAGATAGAATGCACCTTCCTTATGTTGGAGTTCAGTTCCAGTGAAGCACTGAATATAAAACAATTCTTTGTATAGTGTACTTAACAATTATGTCTTTTCACACATACAATATCGTACATTCACATTATATAGTAGTCCATACATAAACTCTCTAACTTTCACCACTTCATTATTTCTCTCTACTCCATATCCACACCCCATTCTTCAAAAATTTCTCACATATATATATCGTATACATTCATATACACTAATTAGGTTGGCCTAATTAGAGTAGCCCCTTTTTAAATCAAAATTAACTCTGTCGGCTTTATCCTCGAAACATATTCATCTTTGTGCCCAACACAAGTGTGTAATATATGATATAGGTTGTAACAGACCTAAGATAGATCCCTTTAGCATTCACAACACATATTTAATCTTCTTAACATAAATTCATAATTAGGTTAGCCAGAGTTAGACCTAAACATCAAGGACTTCAAACGTATATGCAATTCACCAAATGCATAACGCCAAAACTTGTTAGCACATCAAATTCTCCTTTAGATGACATCAAATAACTTATCTTCAACTCTGCAAGGAAAAATAGTTAATTATGAGAAAACGTGGAATCTCCCACATCAATGCATTATTCAAAAACTTACTGTAATCCTCAAAACACTATTACTCATATCTTTTGTATGCATTCATATATTATCATAAAAGCTTCGAAGTAAGATGAATCTCACAGTCATGAATCTATATACAAAATTCAGTACTGATGTTTTTCTTTTTGGTAGAATCTAGACCAAAAAACTAACGCATTGAGTTTGTATATAAATAGAACATTGTTTACCAAAATACTGGTAACTGTATCTTTCCAACTGTATAACCAAGCCAACTAAAATCTTATTAGAGGATGAAAATGATGTCAAGATAGAACATATTAACAACTTCTAAATGAATCTTACAAAATAAGATAATCCAGACCAAAATACGAGATCAAGAAACTTTCAGTACCGGATCAATATGGCTTCGAACTATTATTACCGAAGCAACTATTGATCTGTACAAGTAATGTAAGGTATGTTGATGATAAAGTTGACATCAATAAAAATCTTCCAATTTCCAACAATCTGCCCCTTTGTCATTGATGGAAACACATGATGCGAAAACCATCAAGAATAAAATTTCTTCTTTTTATCTCTACAAAAATTCTTTTCACATGGTAATTTCTCCCCCTTTGACAATGGAAAAGGATAAAAGATATTTTATTGTTCTTCCAAAAAAAACACAATGATTTGTGTACCTGAAAACTCAACCTTAGGAGTACATCCAAAACAATAACTATGAGTAATTAACAAGAGGTGGTTGTCCTTTGAAGATTATGAAGAATACTTGTCCATGAATTTTTGCTTTCATCCCATAGTTTCTTTGCTTTTTTCAAGGCTCTGTATAGATACTCAAGTTCAACTAGGATATATTTTGTTCAACTAGAGTTCTGAGAGTGAAATTTGAGTTTGGGATTCTATCAGCAAGAGAAAGAGCATAAGAGACAGGTGTATGCTAATTTTTATCAAGTCTCTAAGTTGTTCATATTGTTCAATGATTTCTCTTTTTTCCTTGTGTAATGTGAGATATTCTTCATCTAGCTTTGTCAGACCAGACCAAGTCTGATCATCCTGATCTAGAGTAGGATTAAAAGTGTTAGATGCATTTTTTTTTTTTCATGATTGTGTCCTCGGCATCCTTGAATCTTTGAATCACATCAGGCCATGTCCAACAAAATGAGAATAGATTTTTGGTCTAATTTTCACAATCCTGAACTTCTTTTAGTTTCTCAAGTGCATTTTTATATGTAGACCTACATTTTTCTCCAATTTCCAACAATCCTTTTTCCTTGACCCAAGTAACCATTTCACTTACTGCTCGACTTCTCAATTCTTTGAATGAATCAGTTAATGTATTTGTGCTTTCTATAATGGACTATGAAGAACTGGTGACAAATTTGGGAATTGACTAAAAATGTACCTTTCTTCTGGCTAGTTGTTTGAGTTTTCTTGGAGTGGCTCTGTTTGAGCAATTAAAGCATGAACCTCAGTAGACTTTCTCTTTTCTCCGAAGGCATTCATTGATTTACCGGAGATCCCTTCTGATTTTTCTTCTAGATCCTTTCCATTTCCTTCTTAACTTCTATTGGATCAACCTTAATGATTGGTTCATTTGTCTTTATCGGATAGTCCTTTTTCACATTTCTGCTTCTACAATCTTTGGCAAAGTGTTTGAGTTTACTACAAATATGACAAACAACATTCTTCCACCCAAATTATCCTTTATCCAATCTACATCAGCATTGGTTAGCCTTGTGTCCAAATAAATTGTAGTGATAACAGTAACCTTTGAAGTGATAGATCATTCTCTTCATAATATGATTTTTGCATTCTATAGCTTTATGTCCAATTATTTTGCACTTAAAACATTGACCAGAGAATGATAAAGCATTTTGACTCATTCTATCATTGTGTTGTATTTTATTTTCATAATATTTTTCCTTGTGCCCAAATCTATTGCAAGAATAACAGATACCATTAAAAGATAAGTACCTTTGAGTGTTAGGTTGTCTGATAGGAGTCCTTTCGGTATAGCTTCTATGATTCTTGATTTGTCTACTATTGCCTTGAATCTTCCTTTAATTTTCAACCTTGTTAGGGAATTGATTTGCTTTTGAGATTTGACCTTCTTCAAGTCCCAAACCATTTTTTTCCTTAGAGGCTTTTTGTCCTACAATCAGTTCATCCAGCCTTGTAGAACTTGTTTTCAATTTGTCCTCATGAGCTCTTGCTTTTTGCTGATCTGATCTTAAGGTTACCACTTTTTGTTCAAGCTTGATGTATTCATCAGTCTTACTGTGAATTTCAACTTTTTGACAGTCCTCAATTCTCCTCTTTTCTTTAACTTGCTCTCTCAATCCAGTGATGTTCTCATTTTCTTTCCTCAATTGATCACTAACTTCTCTATGTATATCTTTGAATTTCTTGATTTTTTCTCTCAGTTTCTTGATGCACTCATTTGCTTCCTTAAAGCTTTCCTTCAGATCTTTGTTTTCTTCTTTAGTTCTATCAAGATCTTTAAGAGTAATTTCAAGCTCACCATTATCATTAGGATAAAATCTTCTTCAATATGTTCAATAGGAATCTCTTTTAGAGGAATAGGAAATCTCTTATCTGCCATGTGTTTAAATTCCTAGATCTTCCTCAAGCTATTAGGATTTTCTAAAGGAACCAAGCTCTGATACCTATTGTTGAACACCTAGAATACCGAGAGGGGGGATGAATCAGTATTCCATTAAACCATTTACATAATATCCATCCAAGTAATAAAACAATTTTGACTGTAATAAAAAGTGAAAGTATGAAATCAACACAAGATCACAACACACATGAACACCAAGATTTTTACATGGAAAACCCAAAATGGGAAAAACCACGATGAGGGTTAACTCACAATATAATATAACCAAATATAGGATATTACAATGGTTCACTGCTAGGACTCGTTGTCCTTGAAGGATCACAACCTAAAGTAAATTACAAAATAGAATATGGCAACACTACCAAGATGAGAACTGAGATAGAATGCACCTTCCTTGTGTTGGATTTCAGTTCCAATGAAGCACTGAATACAAAACACTTCTCCATATAGTGTACTTAACAATTATGTCTTTTCACACATACAATTTCGCACATCGCATCATATAGCAGTCCATACATAAACTCTCTAACTTTCACCACTTCATTATTCTCTATACTCCGCATCCACACCCCATTCTTCAAAAATGTCACATATATATATTGTATACATTCGAGTGATCCCATAATACTGGTTTATAATTCCATTGAGGAAGGAAAATTACAAAAATTCTCCCATGCATTTTTATTTTTTATTTTTAGGGGTTTGCACGAACTGGGTTGTTCGTATTGACCCAAAAAGGGGTTCGTATGGACCCTGGTTCGAGTGAATCTTATTTAATGATGGGACCCACTTTTTTGCATTTTTTTCAAACTAAGACAATGGAAAATTCAAAAAAGGGATGGTTCGCTCAAACCAGGGTCCATACGAACCCCCCTTCTCCCCCTCCCCCTCTTCTACCAAATATTTGCAAAAAATTTCCTTTCGAAGCTCAGGTTGAGGATGAAAATGGAGGAGACTTCACAAACCCAACTAGATGATGGTAGTCCTCAGAATGAGCTATCCATTGAATATAACTTTAATATGTTTTGGTTTTATTATGTTTTTTTTTTTAGTTTGATTAAACATAGGTTTTTCACTGAAAATCAACCTCTTTGTTTTGCACATGTGGAAAAATAGTAGATTATCAAATAAAATTCTGAAAAATATATTCGGGCTAGGTATTGATGTCCTTGATCCAGTAAAAAAAAAATTGAATTTCAATACATACAAAAAAAGTTATGTTGTATACAATCTGCCTGTCTAAATTATAATTGGTTTGACTTTGAAACTTGATTAAGGAAAAAATATTCAATAAAACACTATAAAACCAAATGAACTTGTTAGATATCGTAGTTACAAATCTAAATTCAAAAAAAATATAATTTTATCCTTCATAGAAAAAAAATTATGTTGTTTACGGTGAGCATCACTCCTTAAAAATGGTGTTTACTGATAAAAACTAGTTTTCGAAGGAGATGGAAAAAGAAATGTAATCTAATTAAAAATATATATATATATATTTAGAATCTACAGACAAAATATCACAGATCACTAGTTTGCATCATCTTCAAATTCCTCATGGTTTAGCAACTATAGGTGCCCAAAAGTGAAGATTTAGTTTTAAAAAATTAGTTCAATGTCCAGTTTGGCCAAAAATTGTAAACCAGTATTGTGGGATCACCCATTCACATACACTAATTAGGTCATCCTAATTAGAGTAGCCCTATTTCAAATCAAAATTAACTATGTTAGCTTTATCCTTGAAACATATTCATCTTTGTGCCCAACACAAGTGTGTAATATATGATATAGGTCAGCATGGACCTAAGATAGATCTCTTTAGCATTTGCAACACATATTTAATCTTCTTAAAACAAGTTCATAATTAGGTTGGTCAGAGTTAGACCTAAACATCAAGGAATTCAAACGTATATACAATTCTCCAAACGCATAGCACCAAAACTTGTTAACACATTGAATTCTCCTTTAGACGGCATCAAATAACTTATCCTCAACTTCGCAAGGAAAAATAGTTAATTATGAGAAAACGCAAAATCTCCTGCATCAATGCATTATTCAAAAACTTATTATAATCCTCATAACACTATTACTCATATCTTCCATATACATTTGTATATAATCATAAAAGCTTTAAAGTAAGATGAATCTCAGAGTCACAAATCTATATACAAAATTTTGTAGTGATGCCTTTCTTTGTGGTAGAATCTGGACCAAAAAACTGATGCATTGAGTCTATATATAAATAGAACACTATTTACCAAACTATTGGTAACTGTATCTTTCCAACCGTATAACCAAGCCAATTGAAATCTTGTCAAAGGATGCAAATGATTTCAAGATAGAACATATTAACAACTTCTGAACAAATCTTACAAAATAAGATAATCCAGACCAAAATATTGGATCAAGAAACTTTCAGTACCAGATCAATATAGCTTCGAACTAATGTTATTGAAGCAACTATTGATTTGTACAAGTAATGTAAGGTATTTTGATGATAAATTTGACATCAATACCCATCTTCCAATTTCCAACACTAATGTTAATGTTGACATTAATGAAAATCTTCCAATTTCCAACATTCATAACTCTGCAAGAACTCAACCCATCTCATATGTCTTTGATTCAACTTCCCTTGACTGTTGAAATACTATAAAGCTTGATGATCAGTGTACAATACAAACTCCTTAGGAAAAGGTAGTGTCTCCACTTCTTCAAGGCTTGAACTATGGCATAGAACTCTTGATCATAGACTAAATATCTTCTTTTCGCACCATTGAACTTCTTGTTGAAATAAGCTATAGGTCTTCCTTCTTGACTCAGCACTGCTCCTATTGCATTTCCACTAGCATCACAATCAACTTGAAATACCTTGTCAAAATCTAGTAATGCTAACATTGGTTTCTTTGTAACCTTTTGCTTCAACAATTCAAAACTTCTTTGTGCTTCGGATGTCCATTTAAAATCCTTATCTCCTCTCATTGTGTTATATCATGGGTGTATAAATTCTACTAAATATTTTGTTAAACTTCCAATAGAAACTAGCTAATCCATGAAATGATATTACCTCTCCAATTTTCACCGGTGTAGGCCAATCAATAATTTCTCTAACCTTTTTAGGATCCATCTACAATCCTTCAGTAGAAATAAAAAATCCTAAATATACCAACTTTTTCTTCATAACACTACACTTCTTCACATTAATCAACTAGTTCTCCTCTCTCAACTTCTACAATACTTGTGTGATGTTCCATAAATGTTCTTGTCTACTCTTGTTGAAAATCAAAATGTCATCCAGATAAACAATAAAAAACTTACCCAAGAATTTCTTCAGTATCTCATTCATCAATCTCATGAAAGTCCTCAGTGCATTGGTTAATCCGAAAGGCATTACTAACCACTTATACAATCCTTCATTTGTCTTAAATGCAATCTTACATTCATCTCCTTCTCTGATCCTGATTTGATGGCATCCACTCTTAAGATCAATCTTTGTGAAATACTTTGCTCCACTCAAACAATCCATAATATCATTCATCCTTGGTAATTTAAATATATACTTGACAATGATCATATTGATTCCTCTTGAATCTGTACACATTCTCCACTCTCCACCTTTCTTTGGTGCAAGTACAATAGGTACCACACATGAGCTTAAACTTTATTTGATCAATACTTTCCTCAACAATTCTTGTATCCACTGGTTCAATTCTACATTCTATGTGTTGTCTTGTTTGGAAAACTTTCTCCCGATATCAGGTCTATGTGATGATTGATGCTCCAGACTAGGGGAAATCCATCTAGTATATTTTCTAACATAATCTCTTCATACACTGCTAATAGTTCTACTACTTCTTCATTCTTTTTGGTGGGGTTCTTTACCTCAAGATCAATAATTTTCTTTGGAATCAATGTAAGACACATATTTTCATGCCTCAATCCATCCAAAATTTCCTTCCATCTACCAAACATAGTTTGGAAGTGCTACGAAATTCAATCTTCTCCTCTTCTTCTAAAGGTATCAACTTAATTCTCTTACCATGTGAAGTCATAGTATAAGTATTCCTTCTCCCATTATGAATTTATTTCTTATCATATTGCCATGGTCTTCCTAATAGAAAATGAAAAGCATCCATAGGAATAATCTCACACAATAATTTATCCCTATATGATCCAATATGAAATTTTACTAAACATTGCTCATTCACCAATATTTCATGCTTGTGTTGAATTCATGCTATCCTATAGGGGTTTGGATGTTTCAATCTCTCCAAATTCAACTTGGTTACCATTTCTTCATAAACTAGATTATTAGTGCTACCACTATCAATGATAGCCTTGCATACCTTTCCTCCAAACTTGCATTTGGTTATGAACATACTCTTTCTTTGCGGTGGTTCCTCAGTCACTTCTTCATGCATCAAAGCTCTCCTCATCACGAATGATTTTCCTTTCTTAGGTTTCCCAATTGAATTAGGGGATTTAATAGGTTCCTCATCCACATAAGTTGTTCTTTCCGTATGCTCATTTTTCTTTCTGATACTTCCTTGCTGGCACTCAAATGCTCTATGCCCTTCACCTCCACACTTGAAACAGGTTCCTCTGAATGGTCTTTTCTCAAATCTTCCTTCATCTCTCTAGTTTCCTTCATTGCGATATGAATAATGACCTCCTCTATCATTGTGGTAGAAATTTCTATCTTCTCTCCATTTGCAGTACATGAATTAGGATCTTTATCTTTGCTCCAATAGGGTTTTACATCTTTTTTTTTCTCTACATAAGATCTCCTTTCTTCGAATTGTGATCCGCTCCTCTAGAATCTTCCTCTTGTGCTTCTTTTCCTTTGTTCAAATTTCTTATTCAACTTCTCCTCCACCTTCAATGAAAACTGGTATGCTTCTTCAACTAATGCCATCTTCACCAGGCTCAGTTCTTGTTGAATGTTTGTTCTCAATCCATTGATGTATCTTGCAACCTTTTCCTTATTTCCTTCAATATTTCTAGCCCTAATGATCATCTTGTAGAATTCTTCAATATATTCCTTCACAGATTTCTCCTTTTACCTCAGGTTCTGGAATATTTTCAATAGTTTCAATTCATAGTCGACTGGTATGAATTGATTCTTCAACTTTGTCACCATTCTATCCCATTTGATGATTTTCTCCTTTCCTCTTCTATTCCTATCCAATTGAATTTGTTTCCACCATAAATTAGCATGACCTTTCAACTTTGTTTTCACAAATTTGACTCTTTCTAAATCTTCAATTTCTTCATATTCAAAGTATTATTCCATTTCATTGATCCAATCAATCAATTCTTTAGGGTTTAAATTTCTCACATAATTTTGAATTTCAACTATAGGTCTTTTTCTAATCTTTGAAATAGCTTTCAACATTTTTACTTGATCTAATTCCTCTTCTCCTTCTAGGTTTTCTTTAAATTGGTTCTTGACCTAATCTTCATCATCGCTTTCATCTGCTTGTCTAGGGTTTAGACCTCACCTTTTTTCTTCTTCAACAACATCCAATCAAACTCACATTTCATGCATCATTTCCAACATCTCATCCATTCTTCCAGTGATATTCACCATAGAAAGCGCTCTCCTCAAAGACATCTCTACCCTAGAATTCAGTGCAACTGCCTCAATTTGGCTCTCTGGCTACAAGGGTTTCAACTGCCTAACAATCGGTGATCAATTGAAAACACATGTAGTTTTCCTCAGGTTGGTGATCTATTCACCACAAGGAATTCCTTTATGACTCACAAACTCACTCTGATGCCACTTGGTGCAATCACTGATGGATGGTTTAGAAAGAATAATCCAAATTGTGCAGCTTAGAGTCAACACAATGAAAAATAACACAAGGAAGTATTCTACAAATATGATTCTTTATTAAATTGGAAATCTTACATGCAACATATGCCTCATGGGAAAATAACTAGGGCTCATAGGCTTGTCGCAAGGGCATTCAACATTACAACTAGCCAAAGGCCTTATTACAATCCCTCAATGGGGTGATGCAAAAATATAACTTCTAATCATAAAATATAAAACTAACTATCAATGAATGATTACAATGAATTACAAATGCTTTTAAATATGATTCTCCATCTCCAATAAATGTTCACGTCGACCACAAGGGTCTACCAACTTGATAAATGATAACACATGAAGGTCTGCATCAAAACATGAAAAGATAATTCTTCACGAAATGAAATGAATTGTGAATCTCCAAGGTAGATCCCTTTGGAACCAAAACTATTGTATGATGTTCCATTAAGCTCTGCACATTTTTGGATAGGTCCACACTAAGAAATATGGACTAGGTTGACCCCAAATGCTTTGATTGTGAAATATAGTGAAATTCTAAGAGTGATAACTTTTGGAAAACAAATGCAAATGATCTAAAATCTGGATATGTCATAGATGACCTCGTGTAGGTGTTATATCTTGCTCCATGAGCTAAGAAATGGTAATGTGGTGAAATGTGGAATGAAATGCTAAAACTACTACTAAATGAAATGCAAGAAAATAAACATTTTTGGTTGATACAGGATTGCTTTACAACCAAAGATGCTCCTGCATCAAATAGGAAGGTGATGTCTCCTACTTTTTCAAATTAACTTTTCTTTTGGTTCTTAGGACATGAAAACTCTAGTGCCCTTTGTTTTCCAATATCCACTTCCCTTGTTGTTTCCCTTACCCTAATGTCTCTATGAGGACAACCTTGTTTACCATCTCCTCCCACATCTAATTTTTTTTGTGTCCCATTAACTTGAGTCCATTCTTCCACCTCATGGTCAATCATCAAATTTATAGGGGGAATAGGAGAAGAGCAAGATCCAAAACCCATTAAGTCCATAGAGTCTTTAAGCCCTAAATCCAAAAAATCCTTTTGATTTTATGTCAACCTTTTTTTAAGAGGAACAATAGAAAAAATAGAGGGAGAACCAAGATGGGAAACAATATCTAGCTTAATGGGGATTTCATCCCCATCCTCAAGGTGGGACTAAGCATCAACTTAAAGGTCATAGGAGCAGTAACCACTTGCCCCCACCCCATCAACCCCGACTAAAGAACAATTAGAAAACATCACTTCAAATTCCAAATTCCCTTCAAGAAGCACATCTCTAGACTCCCCTCCTCCCCCAAGAGTATGGGTAGGAGAGGAGGACTCCAAGGGGATATCCTTAAGAACTAGCTCCTTTGACAACTTACTAGAGTCAACAACCAACTTAAGCTTACCAGAAACCAAAGAAACCTCCAAAGAAATAGAACAAGTTGTTAGATCATTAGATTCACCCATAGGGTGCAAGGGCAAAGGTGGATTAGAATTTTTTTCAAAGGAATTTTTACCAATTGAACATCTATCACTGAGGTGTCAAATTGTTTTACAAATTTGATAGTAGAAGTTGGATTTCTCATAAACAATAGGTTGAATACGTGTACCATATTTATATTTAGGAGTACTCTGAGAGGAGAGAACTGTATTACTAGCAACATTAACACATAACTTAGCAAAGACCAACCTCAACCTCTATTGAGTAACCTTATCAGCTAGTATAAGCAATATGTTATATAAGCTACTGGAATGAATTTTCACTTATAATATTTCTTAAGAATAGATATGGTAATAGTAATATATTAAAATAATTTAATTTACAATATATTTTTATAATATACTATATTATATGGTAAGAAAATTATTAAATTTTTATATATAAATATACAAGAAAATAATCACCATACCTACTACATATAACTCAAAAAAATGACTAGAAAAAAATTGATGTAATAAATATATCAATAAGATATATTATCACATCCAATTTTTAATCAATTTTTATTTACATATTTTTAATGAATAGTTAATTGACTAAATTGTGTGTATTCAATGTTTTAAATGATGCACTAAGAGTGAAAATATTATTTTTTGTATGATACTATGATAGTTTGTTACCTTTATGGAATATTTTGATTTGATTTGATAGTTGGTTGTACATAACATTTAAACTTATTTTCCATTATGGAATGGTTTGATATTTCTTAAATCATATTTAGCTCATATCTTATTTGTTTTGTGATTATGATTTTTTATATTGACACAAACTAGCTACTATTTGTTTGACATGTAGGTTAGTTTTTCACCTTCTCATGGATTGAGGGATATTACCATCCAGGAGAGGAAGGTAGATAGCAACAACATGGTAGTTGAACCATGTTATTTGAGAATCCACACACTCGCACACACTTGTAATATAATTTTATGATGATGCATTGTAGCCATGTAGAGGTATACTAGACTACTAGTGTGAGTTGGTGTATGATGTCCATGCTATCTTTATACGATTGCATTATGAAAAAAATATTTTTAAGTTCAGTTTAATGTGTTTGAATACCTTATATCATGGTTATTATTTTATGGATTGATCTTGTAGGGCTTTAAGGATAACAAAATGTGTATCATTGAGAATTTTGGGAATTTTGGTTCTAACCCTAAACCCTCGGATCTTCTGATCAAGAGGGGTGCTAATCAATTTGATTCTAAAATTGTGCCTCTGGAAAAGTAAGTTGCTAGGGGTAGTGGGGTGGAAAAGGGCCCCAAGGTCCTTTCAATAGAGTCTATGGAGTACTGTAATACCTACCCATTCATTGAAGCAACAAGTCCAAAAGAGGGCACATCTGGAGCAGAGAGTAGGCTCGTTGCCTCTAAGGAGGCATTGCAAAATCAAGCAACATTGCCTAAACTTGGAAATGGTATTGGCTTCTCTGATCTGGTTGGGGACTCATCTACTCTAATGGATGGCCCCCTCGATGCCCTTCGACACCCCAGTAACCCCAACCACTCCGATGTGTTGGATAGTGCAGTGATTCTGCCTATTAAGCCATCCAGAGGAGCTGGAAATAATGTTACAAAAATTGATGCACCCTCACTCATAGTTGATAATTAAGGGGAAGGAAAAGCATCCCAGCCTATCAGTTGAGGTTAACCATTCCAAATATTTTGAAGTTATCGACTCCAACTAGGAGGAAATCATAGGGAGTAGGAATAATGAGAATGTCACACATGAGCATATGGACCAAACCCCGAAGCCAAGGAATGGCCCTAGAAGACCAAGAAAGAATAGAAACTCTACTATAATGGGTAAAACCTCAAAGAACCCTAAACACAAAAGGAAAAACAACAGTGTGGTAATTCAATCCCCATAGCCAAGAAACTCGAGGTGGAAGAAATGCTACCTAAATGTTTTGAACAGTCCTGGTAGGAACTAAGTGACAATCCAATTACTGGAGATGATGAAGCTTAATTGCATTTCCTAGAATTTCTAGGGACTTGAGTCCCCAAATAGAAAATACATCATTAGAAGGTTTCTAAACCTTGAAAAAAGGAAGTATTTTGTCCTTCTGCAAGAAATCAAAGCGGTTGGATTTACCCTGGAAACAAATTTAAGGTTCATTTGGAATGGGGCTTCATTCTTCTCCATGACTCATGAGCAGGCCCAGGGGTGCCTCTATCTCGATGTTTGATCAGTGGTCATAGTGTGTCACTAGTAGTGGATACTCCCCCTACAATTGGGTGGTATGGATTACCTTGAAGAAGGATGATCTGGAATTTGGGGTCTGTTTAGTTTATGCCCCAAACAATTACAGAGACAAAATTTCCTTGTTGTATAGTGGTTAGCTGCTCTTCTAGAGATCCCCTAGATTCTGGGAGGGTAATTTAATATGATTGAGTAGGTGGAGGACAACTGAGGAGGAATTGACATGGCCTGGAAGGGCGATGAAAGGCAATTCTAGTTAAGACTAAAACATAAACTCAATCTAGTTGACTCTATGGAAAAGGGTAAGAAAGATTGCAAAGGGATTTGGTTTACATGGTACAATGCTCAGAAAGGGGGTAGCAGAATCTATTGCAGGTTGGACAAGGTGTATGCAAATAAGGACTACTTTAATTTTACCCTGGATGAAAAGGGGGTTGGAGTGAGTGTACACCCATATACACCAGGGAAGTCCTCATTCTTCCTCAACACTCTATTGCTAAAAAACATCAGCTATTGTGATGTTATTGCGTCTATAAGGGAAATAAATAAGTGGCTTCTAAAGGACTCCACACCCATCAAAAGATGGAATTCTAATATGGAGGCTTGGAGGAATCTCTTCCAAATTTTTGGCAAAAAGTGTGTGTTGGATGCTAGGAGAGAAGAAAATGAGTACAAAGAGCTATTGTTTAAAGCTAAATCCAAAATTAAACAGCACTCGGATGATGTGAGACTAGGTGAGGAGTTAGATTTAGCAAAGGACAGTCTAAGGAAAATCTAGGCCCATAAAATCAATGGGCTTAAAACTAGGGCCAAGCTAAATTGGTTAAAGATGAGGGATAGGGGTTCAAAGTTCTTCTTC
This sequence comes from Sequoia sempervirens, assembly GCA_007258455.2. NCBI lineage: Eukaryota > Viridiplantae > Streptophyta > Pinopsida > Cupressales > Cupressaceae > Sequoia > Sequoia sempervirens. The sequence goes on from VDFB02379711.1 coordinate 126,865,439, forward strand.
AATTACCTAAGGGAAAAGAAGGCTAAGGATCCAATTGATTAGATTTGGGATGGGGAGAAAATTCTTTCTTCTCAAGAGGAAATTTTAGAACAATTCTACTCCTTTAATAGGTTATTCTCCTTAGAAGGAGAAAATGAAAATTCTTTGTCTAAGAGAAATACTATAGAAAAGCTCATCCCTAGGAAAAATTCAGTGGATGATGTGGCTAAGCTCTTAGTAAGGATTTCCAAGGAAGAAATTAAAAGAGCAATAGCCTCAATTAACAATGATAATTCCTCGGGTTGTGATGGTCTCCCTATTGAATTCTATGTGTTTTTCAAACTAGGTAAGTGAGGACCTACTACAGATATATGACGAAGCTCTGAGTAACGGCTCATTAGGAAGCTCTATTAACAAAGGTATTATCAAACTCCTCCCAAAAGGGGGGGACAAGACCTTGGTCAAAAAATGGAGGCCTATCACTCTTTTGAATGTTTCATATAAAATATTGGAAAATGTTTTAGCTCTAAGGCTGGTCAACATCTTACCAAATTTTATCAGCATTACCCAAACATGATTTATAAAAGGAAGATATATCTTGGAGAATTTTTTAACAATCTGGGAAGCTATGGAGTGGGCCAAGAATTCTAGATGAAATGTAGCAATGTTTTTGTTGGATTTTGAAAAGGCCTATGACCGGGTGGAGTGGCAATTTTTAAGGTCAATTCGCAAAGCCTTTAGTTTTCCCAGTGAATTTTGCAAAATGGTGGATGCACTCCTAAAGGATGCATCTACAAAATTAGACGTGAATGGAAAACTATCTAAGGAAGTAAAGCTAGAGAGATCTATCTGACAAGGATCTCCCTTAGCACCAACCCTCTTTGTCATTGCATCAGATGCACTATTCTATCTATTAAAAGACCACTCTTTCTCATCGAAGATTAAAGGTATTAAACTCCCTGACAACAATTATTTTATCAATGTTCAACTCGTTGATAATACCTCCCTCTTTATATAATTGCTTAAAGATAACATGGATTAACTAATGAGGAAACTTGAGTTGTTCTCCCAAGCTTTTGCGACAAAATTTGCTAACTCCAAGTCCATTATGCTAGGTTGGAAGGAGGTCCCATTTGATTGGATGAAGGATTATGGTTTCCAATGGGGTGGACCAGGCATGCAAGTAAGATACTTAGGAATACCCTTTGCTGTTAATTTCAAACCTCAAAGAAATGTGGAACTAGATCAGTTCAAAAATTGAAAATAAATTGTAAAGGTGGAACAGACGATATCTATCCTTGGCAGGTAGAGTACAAGTATGTCAAAAAGTGCTATCCTCTTACAACATATATTTTGCTTCATTCTAGTTCTTCTACAGTTGTCAAATTCAAAAAATTCAAAAAAGAATAAGGGGGTTCCTCTAGTATGATGGAAAAGAGAATAAAAAGAAGCATGTGGTGAGGTGGGACTAGTGTTGCTTAGACAAATTGCATGGTGGAAGTTCAATCTAAAAGACCTGAAGTAGCAAGGGATTGCTCTTGCATCAAAATAGATAGTGAAGGCCTTAGTGGGTGATGAGCCTTGGAAGGTGCTAATTAGGAATAATATTCAGGCTACCACTCCAAAGTGGGCTAAGGCTTGGAAGCATTTGCCTCTGTGTGACATTCTCATTAATAACCACCCCACGACTCCTAGTAGGTCCCTAGTCTCAGGAGTCTTTAGAAGGCCTGGGAACTTACCAAGCACAATGCCCAATTTAAATCTGCCAATATTACCCTACATAGCTCCCATTGCAAAACCTATAGTTCCATTTGGTGGAACCTCCACCATAATGGCAAGTTGCTTGCTCTTCTCCAAGGCTGCTTGGCTACAATGTAGAATCAAAAGGGCGTCAAGGTCTTTAGTAATATTCTAAAGGATGGAAAGGTTAAGAGTTGGGAGGTCTTGAGTGTTGAATTTGATCTCCCCACCTCCACTACAAGGATGCACACCACATTGCTAGAGGCTTGTAAAAAGATTAACTTCTCTTCAAGCACTGATAGGGTGCTAGATGTGGCCAACAATCTTGTATGGAAGGACGGGGGAAATCTAATTGACCTCAAGGCTAAAACCATCTATAAAGACCTAGTCTACAACAATTCAGTCTTTGAACGTCTAAATCAGTGTTGGAATGTTTCTCTTAATGATAAATCTTGGCAAAAAATATTTTATGATATTTGGAATAGTAATGTGGAGCCTAAAAAGGCATGTTTCAAGTGGCTTGTTCTACTTCAAAGATTACCATTTAAATCTAACTTGAATGATATTGAAGTGTGCAACATTTTTCACACCCCATAATCGGTTGTTCATATATTGTTTGACTACTTTTATGCTAAGGAAATGTGGAAACTCTTCTGTCATAATTTAAATATTTGGGATAATGATAAAGTTAATTGGAAAAATGTGTTGATTTATGAAAAACAAAATGAGTAAGGATTGCTTTAAGTTTTGGAATTTTTTATCTAATGAAATATTGTGGAACATTTGGAAAGCAAGGAATGAGGATAAATTTAAGGGCTCCAGGAGGGTGCTTACTAAGTCATCCAAGAGACTTACGTTTCTCAATGTTGTATTATAGGTATCTCTCCATATTGAGGTGTCTTCTCCCAAGTTCGTGAGTCTTTGTAGAGAAGGATCAGTTGCAATCAACAAGGAATATGTCAAATGTGTTCATGCATGCAGACTCAATAACAGGGAAACTAAGACCTTCCTAAGAGCTTTTAACAAATTCCAAAGGGCTTTTAATAATGGAGCAGTGGGTGGTAGACAGGTGAGACACAAGGGCCCCTACCCCCATGCCCAACAAGAAAGTGATGCCTTCTCGATGACTAGACTAGATGGGGAGGTTGATGAAGCTAACAACAGAGATGCCAATCAATAGGATTAGTCTTGTTTTAGCAACTCCTTTTTGTCTATAGATCCTAAAATTTGGACAATTTGTGCATCGTCTATAAAACCTTTTATATTTTTGGCTTATGTAATAACCCTATGAACTCTTCGTTTGTAGACTCTTAGTATATTTTTGTATATTATATAGCACGATAAACTAATATTTGTTGGATGTACTAAGCTTATTATTCTATCTCTAATATAAAAAAATAAAAATAAAAAAAACTAATTTATTCTAAATCCAAACTTTACAACAAAGTGTTAATCTAATCTAATGAATAAACTAAATCAATGGGGGAATAAAAATAATAACACTAACCATTAATCTAATCTAATGAAAAAACTAAACCAAACAAAATACATGCAAATGGAACTTCCACAACTACACAAAATGAAGTCAAGATGTAAAGAAAGATGATGATGGTGGTTTTTTATCATCAAAGAACAAACTATTTTGCTTTTATCCTCTCTCTCTACAATGGTTTCTCCTCTTGTGGTGGAAGAACATAAAATGATTAAAACCAATTGAGTCAAGAAAGACACTAGGAGGTTGATGTTATGACTCTGCTAAAATAAAATATTTAAAGCTATTGAGATAAGAGTATGGTTAGTTGTAGTTGTTTTGGAGATCTTAAAGGCTATTTGTAAAGGTGTAAGATCTAAAAATGAAGAGGAAAAACCAAAAAGAAGCTCTAGATTCAAGGTGGAGTTGTAAGTAATCAAGTTGGAAACCCTTGAAAATGATTTTAGAAAATTATCTATCGAGGAAAAAATAAAAAAAGATAGGAAAAATCATCATTTTTATGTTGGGTGCATCTAACTAACAAAGATAAGAAATAAAAGGGTGGAAAGAAAGGGTCATGTGAAGAAAAGGGATAAACAAGTAAACAAGCATATTTTCCACTTTTACCAATAATTCATTTATTGTAGTCAGCATGTATTCATTGGGTTAGAGACATAATTACCTAGAAGTGAGTTGATAGAGTAAAAAAAATGTCACATAAAGACTACAAATTAAATATTAGAAAGGAAAAAAGGGATGAATGCCTAGTAAATGACCAAATGAGCATAAAATGATAAAAGGGAAGATCCTAGGGGTTGACTAGACAATTCCACCATGCTAAGAATTGGTTAAGAGAGCATTTTTATTTATTATTTTAAGTCACATAAGGTTGTGTGCTAAGCCATCAAATCATCATTGGAATTTTTGATCTATGTTGGCCCATTTTTAGGCACTTACAAATAGAAGAGTGGTTGGACTATACCTACTCTTTTTTATGTTTATGCTAAATAAATTGAAAGATGTATTTTGGTACCTTGTCTCCATATTTGGTACACTAGATATGGGCACACACTTGAGCACATTTGCCTTTGTAAACAACTAGCTTGTAGACCAAATGCTTAGTGTTAGGAATTGACTGTTGAATGAAAATATTATGAGGATTGGTAACCAAGAGGGATTAGCCATGCATAAGCTATCATTGAGAATATATTTTTAACTATAATATTGAAGAAATAGGGTACAAGGGCAATAGTTCTATCTAACTAGTTGATCCACATACTCTTTTGGGGTTTAGGCTCTGTATTCTATGTAGCTAGAAGGTCATTAATCTAGTCTTGTTATAAGTAACGTTCAGCTTGAAAGGAAGATCATTGGTGAAGGTAGTGGTTCTAGAGAAGGAAAAGTGTGGTAAAAATAGGAAGTGATCATGAAGCATGCCTAAGAGATCGAAGTGAACCAAGTGTCCAAAAGAGGAAGCAAGAATATGGAAATTAGGGGAAATATAAAATATATTAAGGTGACACATCTTCCTCAAGAAACTTTCATGATAGTTATTACATGTGTACCAATGTGGCATGTGAAGGTTATATTTTTCCATGAGTGGATTATTCATACACACTCAATGATTTTTAGTGTAATGTTCCAAACCGAAACACTCAAATAAAAATATGATGGAACATTTTTTTTGAAACAAGGACAACATCGACAATAATGCAAGAATACAATGTAACTCTTGCACAAAAATATGCACACAAGTGTCACAAGGACACAATGATGAAGACAATGATACAACTTTTCCATTGCATAAGCAAGGTGGCAATAGTGGAAGACTAACCACTTATGGGATAAATCCACCATGATGAACATACGAGAGAGAGAGAGAGAGGACAACACCTACACAATGATTGGTTACTAAACCATGATTGTGTTCTCTTGCAACACCACACCAAGATAGGATTATGGAATCATCAACCTCAAATCCACACCTAGAAACACTAAACAACTCTAAACATAGAGACAACCTTCACAAGAGGTTTCCTAACCAAGAGGCACAAACTCGCCACAAGTTGGAATAATGACGAATCACTTCCAAACAACCATACACTTCCTAAGAAATCTCATCACAACACAACACAAAAGTGGAAGGATACAAATCCACAACACCTCATGACCTATGAGTAATTTTGAGTGCACTAACAAGGACAACCATGAAGTATTACAACCTTTCGATGCCTTCACAAGACTAGGTGCACAATCTCCCTAACCCTAGGTTTGATGATAGACTTAAGAAGATGTGCAAAATGAGGCAAGAGAAGCCAAAAGTTCTCAATTGCAACACATGAAAACATGAACACAACACAACTAGACCCATGGGACTATGAGGAACAACTTTCATTTACATGGTATTCCCATACGATGCCTCAAAATAAGGAAGAAAGATCAATTCGTAAAACAAAGAAACTTGACTAGGCTTTCGAGGGTTCTGACGAATAAAACGACCAAAATAGGAAAACTACAAGGCATAAAAACTAATTTTTTGGTGGAATTGGGCTTAGAAAGCCACTGGTTAACTAAGGTTAAGAGGGTTTACATTCTATTTTTGTATGGGGAACTAAGCCGCCCAACCATAGGATTAGGCTACCCCAACAGAGAGACAAAAACTTGATTTTTAACCTTTCCAAACCAAGCCACCCCATTTTCAACCAAGGCACCCTAGTATGGTACTAGGCTTCCCCACTGCTAACAAGGCCACCAAAATAGTGTTTGACAATTTCTAGACAAGTTGGGTTAATCTTGGGTAAGACAAGGTTGCCTAGTTACATCAACAGTTCACCCAACTGTGAAAGATGACTCTTAAATTCATTTTAAGCACCAAAATAAATGTTCCTAAGTTCATTTTAGTCTTTGCACATTAGGACATAGAAAATTATAAAGAAATCATGTTGAGTACCAACACTGAGATACATAAATGAACCAATAATCTTCTCCTTTATCAAATGATACAATTTACAACAATAAGACTCAAACATCCTTTAAATATATATTTTACATTTGAATGAAGTACTTAATAGTATAAATTAAACTTACTACAACATGGTACTTGTTATCTCCTAAAATTGCACCCTGTTGAGCCTGATGTTCAACACCTCAGTGTAACATTGGAAGACCTCTAAAGATGTGGGTTTCTTGCAGATAGAGGTCAACCTCCAGAGAAGGTTGGCTTCCTTTGTGTTATCACCTAAACTACTGATTCTTTGAAGGGAAAGGGAGAAGGGGAGAGTATTAAAATAAAGATTAAAATCTAAGGTGATACACCAAATTGATGGGGAATTATGAAATGAAAACAAGATGAACATACACTGGGAAACTTAACTTCAAGTGTTTCACATACTCAACACAACTTCTTTTAGACTTATGCATCAATCTTAATAGGCTCGATCTACATACACATCTTAGGAAGGAAAGATAAATTTCACAGCTTTAAGGTATGAATGTAGACTAATAAAACACAATTAAAGACTTGCATAATCAAAAGAGAAATACAGAAATGAGAGTAGTACAAACATGAACACTAGCTTCAAAGGTAAACTCTATGTCATATTCCAGATTCCAATTGAGTTACAAAACATATATTTAATCGAGAAAGGATTCATAAAAATCACTAACTCTTCTGAGTGTATAATCTGAACTATTTACAAAAAGGCAAAAAATGCCTTATATATAAAATGTGTTGGCCCCATAGGGCCTACAAAAAATATCAGGGCTCAGAAAGATCTGCCCCTTAGATCCTTTGATGTAGTTAATGTTGCATTCCTACGTGTCCTTGTTTTTCCATGTCGGTGAAGGAGTAGCCTCCAGGAGTGGTCTTCTTCAGGTCTTTCTGCAACCACCGCATTTACTTCCTAGTATCGTGTCCCCCTTGAACCTCTTCGGTCAAGCGCTTTGAATGCTCCTAAGCTCAGAACAGATACACATTTCTTTTCATCCTGTTGATGTTCTTTAGACTGCCACGGCTCGCTTTTAGATCTCTCTAATTGGTCGAGTAAACTCCACGCAACTTCTTCGGGCGGTCAAAATTTTCTCCTGTAGAATCGCATCTCGGCGAGACACTGAAAGTGTCTCACTGATGCGATTATGCCCTTCTGAAGCTATCGGCATAACATGACACTATCGGTGAGAGCTCTTATCGAGCTCGCAAAGTCATACCGATATCATTGAAGCCATCGGCAAGACACAATTTTGTTGCTGAGACATCATGACGAAATCCCTATTCTTTAGCGAATGCATCCATTTCGAGGAGACCTTCTGCATTCGGCGAGACCTCCTAGCGATGTTGAATCCTTCTCCCTGAGCTGGTTCCTTCTTCGGCAAGACTTCAGTTAGTCACCAGGACCTTTTGGTGAACGCCTCAACTCCCCGAGCTCCCTCTATTTAACGGTGAGACACTAGCAAATCAAGAAGACTTCATAGCGAGGTCTTCTAGTTAGGTCGATTCCCACTTTCCGTCACTGAGACCACCTTCATTCGCCGAGACATCTTATAGAATTCCTTTTCCTTCAATGAACTCTTCATTTCGGGAAGACTCTTGGCGAGAACCTTTGTTTTCAATGAGACATTGGCCTGTCGGCCAGACCTCTCACCGGGCTCCTTATCTTTCGGCGATGAGCTACTTTCTCTTCAGTCAGGAAGACATCACCATCTCGGTGAGACCTCAGGGCGAAGTCTTCAACTCTTGGCGAGCTTAGCTTGCTTTCGGCGAGACCTCTTGGGTCGGCAAGACCTCACCTTGACCTCAAAATGTTACATCGAAGACATACCCCGGGTCAGCAGGACATCCACGAGTCGCTGAGACCTTATGTCGAAGGCCAAATCCTTCAGCGAGCTCCTTTCCTTCTGTCGACAAGACACTTGAGTGTCGGTGAGAGATCTTACCGAAAGCAAGAGGCTACCCCGAGACCCTTCATCTTCTATCGGCGATACATTATTGATGTCACCCTGAGACATTTCATTCCACTAAGCTCTAGATCTTCGTCGGTGTGACTCCCATCTGTCGGGGAGACATCTCCCCAAAAACATGACCATTCGCCGCGCTCCTACCTTGTCACCGAAACTTTGGCCTGTCAGCCAAACCCTTGGCCGAACACACTCCAGTCTCCCCGAACTCGCATCTTTCGGCCGGACTACCTATTTGTCGCTGGGACTCATGTCGAACTCCTCCATTCTGCCCGAGCTCTCCTCAATTCGCTGAGACTCCCACCGGTCGGTGAGACATTTCACTAAGCTCCCTATCCTTTCGGTGATGAGTTCACTTTTCTTCGGAGATATCTCTAGGTTGGTGAGACCTCATGCCGATCCCTTCATCTTTGGGCGAGCACGAAACATTTCGGGGAGACAAGCCTCATTCGCCAAGACCTTATGGCGAATCTACTTTCTATCGCTGAGACATTTCCTGTCGGCCGGACCTCATCCCGACGACGAGATGTTATGCCGAATACGACCACTCGGCTAGGCCCCTTTGTTGTCTTCGGTGTAACCTTCATCTTTCGGCAAGACATTATGCCGAAGGCAATATCCTTTGTCGAGCTCCATTTCTTTCAGTGGGGTCCACCTACCATCGGCGAGACATCTCCTAATCGCCAAGACCTTGTGGCGATGAAATCTTGCTTTGTCGATGTCGTTTCGTTCATTGAGGCTTTGATGGATCGACAAGACCTATGCCGATATTACCTTATGTCGGCAAGACATCTTTTCTTCACTAAGACATTATGCCGAAAGCCAAATCCTTCGGCGAGCTCTTTTTCCTGTCAGGGAGACATTCCTTTCTTCGGCAAGACCTCTTGCCGAAGTCAAACTTTCTCGGCGAGGTCTTTTGTTGTCGGCGAGACTCCTGAGTGTCGGTGAGAGATCATGCCGAAGGCGCTTTGCTTTGGCGAGGGCCCATTTCAGTTGGCATAACTTTTCTTTATCACCGAGACATTTTAGCGAACTCAATCTCCTACACCGAGAGCCTTTAGAGTCGCGGAGACCTTTTGACTTCGGCGAGACCCTATAGCGAAGCTCGCCTGCTTTGCTGACACCGCCTCCTTTCGATGAGACTTCAAGAAGTTACCGAGACTCTACCTTCATCGATATGCATAACCTTTTGTCACCGGGACCATGATCGAAGTCTTGCCGATAGGAACCTGCAGGTGAATTCCACTCGTTGTGACATTCCTGGGGTCTTGCCAATTTCTCCTTAGAGAATTTTCATGCTGAACTTGAACAAGGAAGGCTTCCAAACTGAGTTTCCTATAACCTAGCATCAGATTCATGACTTTTTCCCTTGTGTGAATGCTCCATTTGGCCTCTCAAAGATCTATCACATGATTATCTTGCCTGATTGAGCCTGCGGGTGAAAATTAGGTAACATTTCTAGCGACCTTAGTTGGATGTTTGCCTGCTAAACATAGAAACTAGTAGCCAAAACTCATCCATTGGGCATGGAGTCATTAAGAGGCTCAGAAAACAAATAAAAAATATCAATTTTGCACATGGCAGCAATTCGCTTGAGACCCATAGGACACAACAGGTTGCCAAAAAACAAAACAGGGGTAAACGAAAGAGAAAACTTACTATGCCATCACAACACCCAGGAAATAGAAAATAATTAACCTGAAGCGTAGAAGCACTTATTGAAAACATAAACCTAAACTAATATGTAAAATAGAGGGACTCCATCATAATTGAAAATAAGGTTTGAAGTGTATCCCATTAATTGGGATAGGAAGCACTTCCCCTTCGGTTGTGGCTAGTTGGTAAGCATTGTGCTCCTTGCAGTCTCTAATAATAAACGGACCTGTCCACATGTTATCTAACTTGGTGTGATGGCCTGGCCTACTTTTCAAAACATCCCATTTCAGCACGAGATCTCCAACCTTGAAAACCTTTTCTGTAGCCTTCTTGTCAAATGTTCTTTTTGTTTGGAGCTGATGATACTCCAAAGCTTTCATTGCTTGGTCCCTTGATTCTTCGAGATCCATGAGCTCTGCATACCTCACAGACATGGGGTCCTGTCCCTTGAACATCTCTAACTGGTGAACAATGTCTAGAGCTGGAAGCTCCATAGATAGAGGTAATCTTGCCTCTCTGCCATAGACTAACATGTATGGTGAGTTAGCAATAGACCTCTTAGGAGTCACCCTGTCTGCCCAAAGTGCATACTTTAATTTAGTGTGCCAGGTCCTTTGATTATCCTCCATTGTTCTTTTGATAATCCTGATGAGATTCTTATTTGTGCTTTCAGCTAAACCATTACCCTGAGGGTAATAATTTGAGGATGTATTCAAATGAATGCCATGTTTAATAGCCCAATCAGTTAATCTTAATCCCACAAATGCAAAAGCATTATCAGATATGATAGAGTCAGGAACTCCAAATCTGGTGACTATATCTTCATAGAAACTCAAAACTGAAGACTCTTTTGCTTCTTTCAAAGCTATTACTTCTGTCCACCGTGTGAAATAGTCTGTAGCTGTGAGCATCCACTTGTGAATGGCACTGGAAGGTGGATTTATTGGCACAATGAAATCGATGCCCCATCTCATGAAGGGCTGCTCTACTTGAATTGGATGCAGGGGCATAGCAGGCAGCTTTTCCTTTCCTGAAAATAGAGCATATTTGATACACTTTCTTGACCAGGCATATGCATCTTTGAATAAGCTGGGCCAGTAGTAACCAGCTCTCATGATTTTCCAAGGAGTAGTTCTTGGGGAAAAGTGACCTCCCGCAACTCCATCATGAAACTCATGAAGTACCTTCTCAATTTGATGACTGTGAACGCATCTTAATAGGACACCATCCAGATCTTTTTTGAAAAGAACATTATTTACCAGTACATACGATATGGACTGCAATCTGAAGTATCTTCTTTTAGCTCTGTTTAATCCTAATGGGCGTTCACCAGTTTGTAGAAATTGGGTCATATCTTGAACCCAATTAGTTATCCCCATAGGCACATCATTTTGAGCATTTTGAAACTCATTTGTATTAGTAAGCACAACATCCTTTTCTAATTTAGTTTTACTACTTGACCCTATAGCAAGCTACTCACAAGGACATTTACCTCTAACCAGTTTGGTGATCTTAATATCTACATCATACTCCATGACCTTGGTGACCCACCCTGCTCTTTTTTCATTCAAATATTTGTTCAACAGAAACTCCTTCACACTTGACTGCGCCACCAGAATATGAATCTTGTTGTTTGACACTAGAGGCTTAAACTTCTTTAGGCTTCTGATCACGGCAAGAACATGTTTCTCAACAAAAGTATACCTCTAATCATAATCAGTAAGTACCTGGCTAAAGAAAGCTATGGGTTGTTCTAAGTGATCACTATTTTTCTGAACCAGCATGGTAGAGATTGAACTACTACTACCAAAAGCATACAAAAAGAAGTCTTTAGAGAAATCTGGATTTACCAATGTCAAAGTTGATGCCAAAGCTTCCTTGATTTCTTCAAAACTGTGTTTTGCTTCTCCAGTCCAACTGAAAACTGCATTCTTCTTTAACATAGCTATCAAAGGCTATAATAGGTTTGCAACATCTAGGATGAACCTTCTCAGAAAGTTGATTCACCCCAAAAATCTCTGCAGACCCTTCTTGTGACTGGGTAATGGCAACTCAAGTATGGCTTTAACTCTTTCAGGGTCAATAGTAATTCCATCCTTTGATACTATATGGCCTAATAATTTCCCTTCATGAACAGAAAAGATGCTCTTTTTCAGATTGAGAGAGATACCAAACTCTCTGCATTTTTTGAAAACTTGCTTAAGGTGTGACAAATGTTCATCAGCATTCTCAGAATAAACTGTGATGTCATCTAGATAAATCAGCATAATCTTATTGATTAAACTTTGAAATGCCATGTCCATGGCCCTTTGAAATGTGGCGCCAACATTAGATAAACCAAAAGGAATCCTTTTGTATGCCATAGTTCCCCACTTAGTTGTAAAAGCAGTTTTGAACTAATCTTCCTCTTTAACTAGCACTTGATTATAGCCCGAAAAACCATCTAACAAGGAAAGTCTCTCAGAACCAACAACTACTTGCAAGATTTGTTCCATGGAGGGCAACGGGTAGTGGTATTTCAAAGATGCTCGGTTAAGATCCCTGAAGTCTACATAGAGTCTTATCTCACCATTTTTCTTCCTAACTGGTACAAGGTTAGAAACCCATGAAGTATGCTTAATAGGAAAGACAATACCTCCCTCAACTAATTTGGTCAGCTCTTTAATCATTAAGGGCTCAAGCTTAGGATTCAAGGGCTTTTTTTTCTGCCTTACTGGCTTAGCATTAGGTTCTAACTCAATTGTGTATTGAGCAATATGGGGATCAAACCCTTTCAAATCTGAGTATTCCCAAGCAAAGACATCATGAAATTCTTGGCATAAAGCAACAAAAGCTTGTTTATCTTCATGTGAACAAATTTTGCCTATCTTAAGAAGTTTACCTTTGAAAATCTCCAGTTCTTCATAATGTTCTTCTTTGATTTGCAAGCCAGCTTTACCCTTTTTAAGCTGATCGTTAGTACTGAAAATTGACTCTAAGGTAACAAGACCTTTGGGAAACTTATTTGTCTTCAGCTGTATGACCTGATCATCATACTACTGCTTGAGTTTTGCTTGATTCACCATGGAGAACTGATCTTCTTCGAGCAAGAAAGAAAGGATCTGTTCATCACTGTCAAAAACTTGCCAGTAAATATTGTTATCAGGAATTGATGGTCTGACAACAACCTTCACATACTGTTGTACTTTCTCTTTTCTAATGTCATCTGGAATATCGAATTGTGCCCCAATGGTTGCAAGCCTATCAGCATGCTTGTTCTGATTCCTTGGAATAGATAGTAAGTTAAAGGCATCAAACTCCTCAATCATATTCCACACTATGTTTCTATAAGACTTTAGTGTGTCATTTTTAGCAACATTCAGGCCTCTTATTTGATTGACAATTAACTCATTGTCCCCATAAACTTTCAAGCAGGTTATTCCTCTCTTCCTTGCCCACTCAAGACCTTGAACAAGGCCCTCATACTCAGCAAAGTTATTAGAGCATGCGAAAGCAAAACAAAAAGCAGAAAAATACTTATCACCCTGCGGAGATACAAGCATTGCACCTCCTCCAGCACCGTTTTTGCTTCTTGAATCATCAAAATACATCTCCCATAATGTATTATGCTGCTCAAACTGACTTTCTACACTTCTCTCAAGATTTGGCATTTATGCCCCAGCTTCATGCAATACATAATTGCCCAGACCAACATCCTGAATAAGCTCATTTGGATTATCAACCACGTTCTCAGTTGTCCATTCATTCAGGAGTACCTCAGGTACACTCACAGCTTGTAACTCTTGTGCTACAGCAAGTTCAGTATCCTCTAAAACAATAGAGTTAACATTTATAGTAGATGGCACATAAGGTTCGATGTGATCCTTGGCAAGGGACTCAGAAGTTATGGTTACCTTAGTACCATATCTGGTCCTAAAAAGCATATGGGACCAATCCGAAGATAAATACCCTCCAATTTTAGCTGTGAAGTCTCTAGATAGGCATAGAGCAAAAAATGGAGGCAAATCTATGACAAACACATCTTGCGGGATTGAAAAATTAGGACAGGCATGTAGTGTGAGATTCATATTTAATAACACCTATAGTGTTTACTGCTATCCCATCCAATTGAAGTACTCCCTTTTCTAATGGCTGGTATTGTAAACCTAGCTAGTCTGCAATCTTTTTTGGCATTACCGAACTACTAGCCCCGCTATCAACCATGCAATTGTGTACCAATTTATTCCCCACTATTAAGGAAACATAGAAAGGAGGGGGCTTGACACCATTACTTTGTTGTGTGGTACTATCCAAAGGTGCATTGGTTAAAACTGACTTTGTTTGGCCTAAAGAGACTTCATTTGGAAGATTCAAACTAACTAGATTTGATAAGGCTGACTGTAACAAATTGATTTGACAAGGGATTGCTAAAGAATCCCACATCGAAATTGAAACATTCATTTTTTTCATACTTTCAACAATGTTGAAAGGTGTAGATATATTTACCTTTAGTTGTATCTTTACAACAGCATGGTCAGGTTGCACTTGACTTGCGGATGAATTATGTAAAGGTTGCTCCTTACTAGTGTCATAACCTTGCTGCAAAGTGCGTGGTACTTACTGATTTGATGGACCAGCAACTCCCTTATTCTTATTTGTTGCTTGTTCAATCTTGAAATCCCTCTTCTTGGCTCTGGTATTAGCAGCAACAGTTCAGATTAGTTTATATTTTTTGAGAACTCTGTGAGGAGAAGAAAGAAAGCGACGTTTTAGCTAAACTATAGAGGGTGCGTGGGGGGCCCTCCCACCCGCGGATGGTCCGCTAGGCTGGCTAATCAACGAAAAGAACATAGAATTTTAGGGGGCCTGGGGAACTAGAACTTGGGGCTGGCCCACGGTCCGGTTAGATTAACGGATGGCTAGATAGCAACTGGATAGAAAGAAGGAGGCTAATGAGACTACCCTCTAAAACATCGCCTAGCCTAACGAGAAGCTCACTCGACCCCAGTTCTAGCCCTGCAAACAAAAGGATGGGAGGAGAAGTTCAGTCAGGACCCGGTTTAGGATGGTAACACTCTCGCTCCTACCACAGGGGGTGAAGGATGCTCCTCCCATTACTCGCCTACTTGCCCTACTATTCTAAGGGGCCCCTACGGGAAAGCATGCTCATCCATCCATCCAAATTAGTTACATCCACCCGCTCCTCATTAATTCAGTATGGAGGGAGTTGTTACCATCCTCACTACCTAGAGTTCGTTTCTTTCCTGGGGCTCCTCGTTGTTTTGTTTGGTTCTCACAGATTCTTTCCTTCCGCCCTCGGTCCAGCTGAAAGCTAATACACAGAGTTCAAGAAAGTCAACCAACCATATTCTCTACATAACATGCCATTCCCTGGGCTCCAGTTCGTTTAGCCGAAAGGAAGGGAGTTGCCTAACATTCTCAAGGGCCTGCTAACATAAGCAGTTGAGATAGATTATACCATAACCTAGAACTCCTCTTGCCCCATCCTACAGGGGCCCCGCCACCGAGGGTGTATTAGCTCTTTGTTTCTAGTGGGTCGGAAGGGGGGGAAGGGCTCGATGCCCAAGAGGGTCACTTCGGGGCTCGCCGACCTGGTTGGAAGGTATAGTTATTCAGGTATCCATCCTTCACCCGCGGTTGGAAGGTATAGTTATCCAGGGTTCCGACCTGCCCTTCGTGCAGGACCGACCCCCCTATATTATAAGGGCCTCATGGGTGGTGGGGTCTGTGAGGGCAAGGAGAACTTCTTCACCCTCGGTTTCCCATTCGAGCATCAATAGCGGTAGTGTTAGTTGCCAGAGCATCAATAGCGATAGTGTTAGTTGCCAGAGCATCAATCTAGAACAGGGGCCCCTACTATTCTAAGGGCAGTTCAGGCCCTCCTCCCCGAGCATCAATCTAGTTTAGTTGGAAATAGAGTTCTTGCCTCCCACCGAGCCCAGGGGTTGATACAGGATGGCGGTTTAGGATGGTGGTAATAACTATTGGATGGTAACAGTAGACTAACTAGCCAGGAACAATCTAACTACCGAGGCCGAGAACAATCTAACTACCACAATCTCCCATAGCCCCTAAAATTTTATGGTAGGGCTCGCGGGTTCAGCCCTACCATAAAATTTTAGGGGCTATGGGATCGATGGGAGCATCCAAATAAGGTAGCTCGAGCTATCCAGATAACCCCCCTACTATTTTAAGGGCTCCCACCAATTCATCAGGGATTCAATCCAGTAGGTGGCTGGAGGATGAGATTGAGCTCCATGAGATCGAGATTGAGTTCCTCCATAATGCAACTATCCCTCGGAGTAGACAACTACCTTTATCAGAGGCAGGCAATTCTCTATCGAAGGTGGAGGCTATAAGGAGGAAGGAAGGCACTACCCCGGAAGGTTCTCGGTTGGCCTAACTATTCCTTAGTTCAGGAGCAAGAAAACGAAAATGAAAGCTCAGGTAGGCCGGCAAGAACTTCAGAATGCTCTATCTGATAACTACTCTGCTCGACTGGAAGGTGGGATTTATCGCACTGACAGATAGACGGTAATTACCACCCTGCATGCACCACCAGTTGAACTCTAGCAGGGTTGTTCCTAAAAGCAGGGTTGTTCCATTCCCACCCCACCGGTTGAACTCCTTACCTACCAAATAATAGCTCGATTATAGTTCTTTTAGCATTGCAACTTATCGAGAGGACAGGCTGTTGTGACTGGAGCATGCTTTTATTTTCTCTGGTCCCAGGTCCCCTATAGATATATGGCACTGATGGTCAACAAAGGATGTTTCTCGCTAATCCAGCTCCTCGATCTATCCAACTCTAGTCTAACTACCTTTCGAACAGGCAAGTATTCTCTGCCCCTGGAGCTTTCTTCTCTGAAAGCGTTAACATTCTCAACAGATAGAAAGGATGGCCTTCTGGATGGATGCATGGTTCCTTCCGGTTGTCAACAATAGAGTTTGAACTAGTATACTCCCTGCCTCCCTCGTTGGGCTATAACTCCCTGCCTCCCAACTATTTGAATTGGGCTAGAACTCCCTGATCAGATTAGGGCCTCCCTGAACAGATGTGTGATCCTGGTTCACTCCACAAAATTCTTCTCTTTGCCAATTCAGGAGAGTTGAATCATCTCCAGGTTGATCCTACTATTGTAGATACCCCTCCTTAGGAAAATCTTGTGCACCTACAGCACTTTGCACCATAAGAACTTGATTGATGACGCCAATTAGAGCATGTAGCTTGATTATGTGGTTGATTACACGGATAACACCACTCATAATCAGCAGCCAAATTGTTTTGAACAGGAACAAGCTCTTTGACAGCACTTATTGGAATTGGATTATAGGCCTGAAAAAGTCTTGTAGCAACATTTTGTCTTGAGCCTTGGTAATTGCCTTGATACTGTTGTCTATTACCTTGATATGCTTGTTGCTGGCCTGAATTCTACTGTTGATAAGGCCTACTATATGATTGCTGCTTCTCTAAGCTTACAAGCTTGTTACCAAAAGACTGCAATAGACTTTTGATTTCCTGTAACTCATTTGGAGAACCAGAAGCAGCATTTTCTTGTGTTACAGCAACTGGAACAACAGCTGGCAGCGTTGGTATAGCTAGTAAAGGTGTGAAAGGAGGTATTTGTAAAGGAATGTTTGCATGAATCTCTGGAAATATAGGCATTGGAGGCCTAGGAGCAAGTTTACCAGCTTGTATTAAGTTGTTCTCAGCTTTGATTGCTATTTCGAAAGCATCTGGCAAGGACACTCCTCTCATTGACTGTATCATGACAGCTATATCATTATTCAGAGCCTTCAAAAAGTATAAAAATGTGTATTTTGTAGGTGGCCTCACCGTTGCAGGGATTCTATCCCAAGTTCTTTGAAATCTGAAGTTGAAGTCATTCATCTACTCTTGTGGAGCCCTCTTAATTGTAGTCAATTGTTCCAATAGAGACAAGTTGTCAGACCTGTCTTGAAATTGTTTATGCAACTTGTCCCCAAATTCATCCCATGTTGCAATTGAATTAACTAGTAGGCTCCTATACCATTGCACAGCTCTTCCCTTCAGTGAAGCAGCCAGTAATCTCACTGCAACATCCTCTTGGATTATGTGATGGACTCCGCATAACGAAGCCACATCTCACATGTTCAATCGGGGTAGTTTGGTCTTCCCCTGTAAAAGTTGGCAGACTCTTCAAGGCTGCCATTGGGATGTCATTGTGTTGTACCAAATTCAAGGGGCTCCCTCCATTAAAAGCAATAAAGGGTTGATTCCTTGGAGCGGCCATTGGAGGTGGCTGAGGAGGATTTATTGGTACTCTAAATGAAACCAAAGATAGGACAGCAATATGTGATCTCACAGATGGAGGAGTGGATTGAGTTCTTCTAGAATAGATAATTGTTGTTTCTTGCCTTTCTGTTGCTCTGCCTTTTCTTCTTGGTGGTGACAGCTGCAAATATTCGAAAGGACCTGAGCTGCTCCTTGTATGAAGTCTTCTCATAAACTATAGAAGGCGTTGATTTATGGAGTTCTTCCTCTTTATGGATTCGCCAAGTATGCCAAATGACTTCTATAAAGTCCGGAACTTGCTGGTTGCATACCAAACCAGCAGTTCAATCTAGTTCACTGTTCCACCGGGCATGCCAAAAACTATTATCTCCTGAAATTGCACCTTGTTGAACCTGATGTTCAACACCTTAGTGTAACATTGGAAGACCTCTAAAGATGTGGGTTTCTTGCAGACAGAGGTCAACCTCCGGAGAAGGCCAGCTTCCTTTGTGTTATCACCTAAACTACTGATTCTTTCAAGGGAAAGGGAGAAGGGGAGAGTATTAAAATAAAAATTAAAATTTAAGGTGATACACCGAATTGATGAGGAATTATGAAATCAAAAAAAGATGAACATACATTGGGAAACTTAACTTCAACTGTTTCACATACTCAACACAACTTCTTTTAGACTTATCTATCAATCTTAACAGGCTCGATCTACATACACATCTTAGGAAGGAAAGATAAATTTCACGGCTTCAAGGTATGAATGTAGACTAATAAAACATAGTTAAAGACTTGCATAATCAAAAGAGAAATACAGAAATGAGAGTAGTACAAACAAGAACACTAACTTCCAAGGTAAACTCTGTGTTATATTCCATATTCCAATTGAGTTACAAAACATACATTTAATCGAGAAAGGATTCATAAAAATCACTAACTCTTCTGAGTGTATAATCTGAACTATTTACAAAAAGGCAAAAAATGCCTTATATATAAAATGTGTCGGCCCCCTAGGGCCTACAAAAAATATCAGGGCTCAGAAAGATCTGCCCCTTAGATCCTTTGATGTAGTTAATGTTGCATTCATGTGTGTCCTTGTTTGTCCATGTCAGTGAAGGAGTCGCCTCCAGGAGTGGTCTTCTTCAGGTCTTTCTGCAACCACCGCATTTACTTCCTAGTATCGTGTCTGCCTTGAACCTCTTTAGTTGAGCGCTTTGAATGCTCCTAAGCTCAAAATAGATACACATTTCTTTTCATCATGTTGATGTTCTTTAGACTGCCATGGCTCGCTTTCAGATCTCTCTGATTGGTCGAGTAAACTCCACACAGCTTCTTCGGGTGGTCAAAATTTTCTCCTGTAGAATCGCATCTCGGCAAGACACTAAAAGTGTCTCACCGATGCGATTATGCCCTTCTAAAGCTATCAGCATAACATGACACTATCGGTGAGAGCTCTTATCGAGCTCACAAAGTCATACCGATATCACTAAATCCATCGGCAAGACACAATTTTGTCGTTGAGACATCATGATGAAATCCCTATTCTTTAGCGAAGGCATCCATTTCGGGGAGACCTTCTGCATTCGGCGAGACCTCCTGGCGATGTTGAATCCTTCTCCCCGAGCTGGTTCCTTCTTCGGCAAGACTTCAGTTAGTTTCCAAGAGCTTTTGGCGAACACCTCAACTCCCCGAGCTCCCTCTATTTTTTTGGCGAGACACTGGCAAGTCGGGAAGACTTCATAGTGAGGTCTTCTAGTTAGGCTGATTCCCGCTTTCCATCACTGAGACCACCTTCATTCGCCGATACATCTTATAGAATTCATTTTCCTTCGGCGAACTCTTCATTTTGGGAAGACTCTTGGCGAGAAACTTTGTTGTCGGCGAGACATTGGTCTATCGGCCAGACCTCTGGTCGGGCTCCTTATCTTCCGGCAATGAGCTACTTTATCTTTGGTCGGGGAGACATTGCCATCTCGGTGAGACCTCAGGGCGAATTCTTCAACTCTTGGTGAGCTTAGCTTGCTTTCGGCGAGACCTCTTGGGTCGGCAAGACCTCACCTTGACCTCAAAATGTTACATCAAAGACATACCCCAAGTCGGTAGGACATCCACAGGTCACTGAGACCTTATGTCGAAGGCCAAATCCTTCGGCAAGCTCCTTTCCTTCTGTCGGCAAGACACTTGAGTGTCGGTGAGAGATCTTACCGAAAGCAAGAGGCTACCCCGAGACCCTTCATCTTTTATTGGTGAGACATTATTGATGTCACCCCGAGACATTTCATTCCACTGAGCTCTAGATCTCTGTCGGTGTGACTCCCATCGATCGGGGAGACATCTCCCCAAAAACATGACCATTCGCCGAGCTCCTACCTTGTCGCCGAAACTTTGGCCTGTCGGCCAGACCCTTGGCCGAACACACTCCAGTCTCCCCGAACTCGCATCTTTCTGCCAGACTACCTGTTTGTCGTCGGGACTCATGCCGAACTCCTCCATTCTGCCCGAGCTCTCCTAAATTCACTAAGACTCCCACTGGTCAGTGAGACATTTCACCGAGCTCCCTATCCTTTTGGCGATGAGTTCACTTTTCTTCGGTTGGGGAGACATCGCTAGGTCAGTGAGACCTCACGCCGATCCCTTCATCTTTTGGCGAGCACGAAACATTTCAGGGAGACAAGCCTCGTTCGCCAAGACCTTATGGCGAATCTACTTTCTATCGCTGAGACATTTCCTATCGGTCGGACCTCATCCCGATGACGAGACATTATGCTGAATACAACCCCTCGGCTAGGCCCCTTTGTTGTCTTCAGTGTAACCTTCATCTTTTGACAAGACATTATGCCGAAGGAAATATCCTTTGTTGAGCTCCATTTCTTTCAGTGAGGTCCCCCTTCCATCGGCGAGACATCTCCTAATCGCCAAGACCTTGTGGCGATGAAATCTTGCTTTGTCGATGTTGTTTCGTTCATTGAGACTTTGATGGATCGGCAAGACCTATGCCGATATTACCTTATGTCGGCAAGACATCTTTCCTTCGCCGAGACATTATGTCGAAAGCCAAATCCTTTGGCGAGCTCTTTTTCCTGTCGGGGAGACATTCCTTTCTTCGGCAAGACCTCTTACCGAAGTTAAACTTTCTCGGCGAGGTCTTTTGTTGTCAGCGAGACTTCTAAGTGTTAGTGAGAGATCATGCCGAAGGTGCTTTGCTTTGGCAAGGGCCCATTTCAGTCAGCATGACTTTTCTTTATTGCCGAGACATCTTAGCAAACTCAATCTCCTGCGCTGAGAGCCCTTAGAGTCGGGGAGACCTTTTGACTTCGGCGAGACGCTATAGCGAAGCTCGCCTGCTTTGCCGACGTTGCCTCCTTTCGGTGAGAATTCAAGAAGTCGCCGAGACTTTATGGTGAAGGCTTTATCCCTCGCCGATATGCATAACCTTTTGTCGTTGGGACGATGATCGATGTCTTGTCGATAGGAACCTGCAGGTGAATTCCACTCACCGTGACATTCCTGGGGTCTTGTCGATTTCTCCTTAGAGAATTTTCATGCCGAACTTCAACAAGACAGGCTTCCAAACTGAGTTTCCTGTAACCTAGCATCAAATTCATGACTTTTTCCCTTGTGCGAATGCTCCATTTGGCCTCTCGAAGATCTATCACATGATTATCCTGCTTGATTGAGCCTACGGGTGAAAATTAGGTAACAATACTAACTCAAGCTCGATCCTCAAAATTCTAGTCCCCAACAGTGGTTACCACACCACCCAACCTCATTGAATCAAATGATCCACTCCCACCATGCTAGGAGATAGTCACACGAGCCACAAGCACAACACTCACACTAAAAACATGGTGAGAGGGCTTACACGCACACCATTCACAATGAAAACACTTCGCATACATATCATATATCAATCAATCATCCAAATTATATAATGAATCTAATACAAGTCATGACTTGGTACAAGCACAAATGTCATAACACAATCCACATTGGGAAAACTCACCAATGTCATATCATAATTCCGCATTGGGCCAATTCACCAATGCCATAAAAGGAATCATCCTTGGGAAAACTCACCAAGGACATAACAAAATCACATGGAATGTAATACATCATCTTCAAGTACTACTTAACTACACTAGGGTTAGATATTAGAGAGCAAGAGAGTGAATTCTATTTTGGACACTCATATGGGGATCAACATGGAATCGAGTATCCTCTCATATAAATGAGGGTACTTTATCTTACAAGTCTTATGCTCCCTGAGTGGTTTGTCTTCCTCCATCATCCTTAACTTGTACAAGCACTCAAGGCATGAGAGGGATATCCATTATCTTGGTTAATTAATTACCCACATTTCATTATTTTTCACTTACTAATCTAAACTCCCCACACTGTGATTTCCTACATGCCACTTTGGGTTGGGTTCATGTTGGGATCCATTCCATAAATCTCTCTAATACCTAAACCCTAAGCTCATCACATTCTCCAATGAATGTGGCATGAAAAATAATGCATAAAATTCATTTTTTTGAAATAAAACAACATGGTCTCATAATGTTATAAATCAATAACAAACAAGGATATTTGTATTTCACATTACACTTCATCCAAAATCACTCAAAAATTCAAATTTTCTAAAAAAATTTACAAAGGAAAACATTCGTTTTTTAATTTCATTATTAAAGAATGCTCAAAAATTTAAAATTCAAATTTCAATTTCTCAAATTAACCTTTGGTTCTAAATCAAAAAATGAATAAGGAGACTTCCTTCCCCACATTAAAATTCATCATAAAACATGCACAATTTCAATTTTTCTAATTTAATTTTACATTGGAAAACCATAAAATTCCCAAAACTCCATTTAAGAAAAGGTTGAAAAATTAAAATCTCAAAATTCTAAACATGCCCTTTTGCTCCAAATGTACCTAAATACACACTTTTTTAAAGTAAAATTGACATTTCTATGATTTTAGAAAGTTTTTGACATAACCATGCCTCTTTTGGACATTTTTCAAAAAATTAAATAAATTTAAATTCTGCTCTAAAACTTCAAATTGCAATCTATAAAGGAAGCCCTATGCTCCATTAAGGTGAGTGTGACATCCAAAACACAAAAAATCTCAAACAAGGGAGAGGAGGAAAAGATTACTATTGTCAATTAGATCGCACCCGAACGCTTGATTAGTTAAATCTAGCAATCTGTTGAAACATGGAATGATTATCAAGCCTGTGGGTTGCCTAACTTTGAGAATCAATCTCCAGAGAGGGTTGGTTCCCTAATGAAAAAACTCCTAAAACTAACTGATTTGGCTGGGAAAGAGGTAGAAAGACTAAGTTTGAATTCTAAACTATGAAATCTTAACTATGGTGATGCACTGAAGAATTCAACATGCAGACTTAACTCATAAAACAATTACTCATTATTTTTATTCGCACAATCAAATCTGGAAGCTTAAACACTTGAATGTTTTAAACAAAGGTTGTTAAAGAAACAATCATAGAAGGAAAATATGATTTCCACAACTAGACTGTTCAATTACTGATTAGCACAATGTTTAACCAATGGATTTAAACTTGGATGCATACAGAATTCACTAAGGAGACAGAAATATTTAAAGGTTTCATAAACTGCAACACAATAATTACTTCGATGAATCCCACATGACATAGATGCTTGAAACTTGAAGGAAAATTCTAAAATACTGAAACCTGAAGGAATTCTCTACAATAACACGAATTGAACTTGTAAAAACACTGTTGTATTACTCTATACAAATGCTAAGTTACAAGATGATTCGCTTTGCAGAGTACAAAGGCTGAAAAACAAGAACTAGATTGAAAAAGATAAACTTTTTCAATATATACAATATGAAAGGCACTCCAAAGTGCATGAATAGTAACTAAAAGTCATCAGAAAGTGAAAAGATGACAATTACAATGTGAAATCCGAGCACAAGTGAAAATCCCTGAAAAAGTGGTTCAAACTCATTCAAAAATGAGTGAACACAAACTCGAACTGGCAGTCATAAAGCATGAAATCAATCTACAACTCGAACTGGACTGAAATCCCTGAAAAAGTGGGCTAAAGCATGCAAATTTCACCTCGTTTGTATCAATCCGCCCATGCACACTTTAAAGTTCATCCTTCTCATTAAATCTTCAGTTGAGACTGATGTAGAACTAGAGTAAAATATGTTTTAGCTTTATATAATATTCTTATTTGCATTCTAGATGATAAATTAATTAAATGATTATATCGTCATTCAATTAATTTATTTACATTATTTATGCAAATAAGAATAAAGAATAATAAAGCTAATTTATTTTATTTCACATTATGATCTTCAAACTCAATAATGTATTTCGCACTTTTCATTATTGACAATACTTGGCATAATTTATCCACTAATGATGTCGACCACCATTTGACTATACTTAGGAAGAAATTTATCAATAATTAAAAGGCCCTGCTATAACACCCTAGCATCAATCTTCATCACCATTTGATAAGGCCGACCATTTCTTGACTTATTGATTTCAAAACGTGACCATGGAGACAATTAAAAACAAAATGATTTATTCAAAATCATTACAAAAATGCGTAAAGAGTAATTAGGGTGAATGACAAAAGCACCATCGAACCCTAAAAGAACATTATCATTCTTTGCATTTGACTTGGAAACTTCTGGAGGAAGTCGGCCGCCTTGAGTAGGGTTTTCTGAACCTCGAGTAGGGTTTTCTGAAGCTTTTGTTGTTGGGCGAAATTCATCATGCTTTGATGTTTTCTTATATACTCTGTGTCTTGCTTGTTCTGGCCACCATTTAAGTTGGATTTATATAACAACAATGCTCGAACTCAACTCAGCCACGGCTAAGACTTCATCTGATGTACTTTGCGTTTTTATTGTTTCTGTTGATCTTTGCATCACTGCTGGTCATGGTCGCTATAAGAGCTGGAAATAGAACTAGATATCACTGAGTTTTTTCAAATCCTCTACTTCAATCTTGGTCACCCTCAAAATGACAAAGGTAAACTAGACTTTCATTTCTTTTTCTGTTAATATTCTCCAATATAGAAATTCGTGGAAAATATATATCATCTCTTCTGCCATTTATAAGTGCATACCTAAATGATTCTGGAGCTCTTGTAGCTAAAACTGATAAAATCATTCTGCCATTCATATTTTTGGACTAAAATCCTTAAATGGGTAAGAGAAATTTGTTTCTTTAACATCACAAAAACATTTCTGAGCGAACTTGAGAAAAACACTAGCATTTCATTATGGGTATTTTGTTTTGTATCTGGGTATTTCTCATAACATTCATAATGCTGCCTTCTATCGATTTCTTGAAGATTCTCTAAAAAATTACCTGGTAAGTCTTCTTTGTACAGATCTGAGCACTCTTGTTCATTTTCAAAGCACTTCATTGAATACTAAGGACGTGGCAAATAACTCTGATTTGGGTAAATACATTATACATATGTAATACATAAAGCTTTTGTACTCCTCATACCTGGTATTTACGCAAATCCAGCCATCATTACTTTGCCTTTGTTCAAAAATTTGTTATTGTTACTGTCATTACTGGCCACGGCTTAAGGCATTCTGGGTAAATATTTATTGATTTGTATCTTACAATAAATCATTGTTCTTTAATGTCTCCTTGAACAAAACCCCCTGTGCATCACATGCTTAGTTAATTTCCAGTTGAGACAATTCTGTATTGGTTGTATCACAACTACCTTGAAATAACAGTATTTAAAAAACAACCAGTATCTAAGATTACCATAGTTACCTCCCATCTGTTATTTGCACAGTATAAATTTTTCATTGAAAGCTCCTGTAACATGATATGACTGGTATACATACTTTCAAAACTCATTCTGGCTGACATAAATTTGTAGTTGGTCAACATCTCACTGTCTTGTGTAAGCTCTCCTTTAAATTATTGACTATGGTCATTCATTCTTGTACAAATGATGGCTTACTCCAGGAAAATTACATCATTTTCGCCACTCCTTGCATCTGACTCACGTGGAACTGCCATCATAAAAGAAACTTGCTCAGAAATTTTTGTATACTGTTCAATTTTTGACTACTCACTTAATGATTTATGTTGGTATAGATACTTTTGTTATGTCTTTAACCTGAACTATAACAATGTTGTCCTGTAGATGTAAGCTTTTAAGTTCGTGATAATCTCTCACTTAGAATACTTTTTCATTTAATTCACAAACTGTTGAAATGAGGCATTTATGAGGTATTGCCAATTGTTCATAAATTTTTGTTCACTGTTGTATTTCTGCTCATATGCTTGTGATTGTGCTATCTCTCAAGCTCACTTGAAGCAAGATAATGAACATCCTTTGTTCCCCAAATCATGGCTATACTTTATGATGGAAACACACTCAACAATATGTACCAGAGTATAACATTAGCTTGTAACATTAGATTGTTCTATTGGATAAAAGATAATGCATATCTGTATCTTCCATTTTTATTAAATGCTGACTTAAAACAGAAATTGTTGCTTTCTATTGAAGAACTTGTAAAAACTTGGATTGTTGCAAATCTGTCTTGTACGATGATATGATTTATGAAAGCGTTCCAATACTCAAATATTCTATTTCTCTTCAATGCAAAGAGGCTCAACACTTTATTTAGATGTAATATGAAAAATATAAAGTAGAGTATAAACAGAAAATGAAACTGATGAGTGTAACATTGATTGACCCTTTCTTTAAATGAAGAGCAAAGTCATACTGTATGCTCAAACTTATTTTCCTGAATCTGTTTGAAATAAAGCTGCTTATTCGACTATTTCTTTAGCTCTTTTGACTACTGATTTGACAATATTAATGAACTCTCGTATGTAACTTAAGAGTGTATCCTTTTGATATGCTGGGCTCAACCCTTGTGGGAGCCCGTTTTACTCCACATATCTGATGAAATGGTCTCGAACATGATGAACTTGTTCCTGCACACTAAAACAAACATGTTAGCAAAATAAAAGAAGCTGAAAGCTTCCATTGAATTATGTCTTTCCTCTTGATGTTTTGCAATCGTCTAATGAATGTCTGATCGACTATATCTTATATTCCTGTCAGTAGCGTAGGCATATGATAGGATTTGACCCGTTGTTGTTGAGAGACCATCTCTAACATCATTTAAATCTTTTCCTGCAGATGCCTTTGAAGCTGAAAACCAAAGCTGAAGCTGGAAACGGAGCTAAATTGACGTCACAACTAAACCTCAACCGTCAACGATTTGTCATTCCAAGCAATGATGGATCATCTTTTACCCTATGCTTTCGTTATTTTCAATTGTATAGCATACCATTGTTTATGCATTCTTTATTTGATTGTAAAAATCCAAAAGTTACTTCCACGGCTTGTGTGGAATTCAGCATTTTTTACAAAAATGAATAAAAGCATCACTATGCAAATTTTCTCAATTTTTTGTTTTAAATGTTTGCACAATAAAACTATGATTCATATGTAAGATGATCCCAATGATGATCAATGATCACTTAATTAGCAAAACATGAAAATTTATGTACCTATAATTGATGAATTTCATCCAGCAATACCTGTTTGAGCTCGGAGTGAAAAATAGGTAACAAATTGGCAACCTCTGCGGAGTGTTTTCCTGCTAAACACAATAGACCAGCATATCCATTAGGCATGGAGTCCATATTCTATTTTGTTTTAACTCAAAAAACTGTAACTCAGCATCAAACAAAAACTGAAAGAAACTACTGCAATTCTGTTTATGACAGAATCTGAAAACCAGGTGTAGCAACTGCACTTATTGAAAACCAGACAATACTGAAATGAAACGTGCCATCAGGCACTTATTGAAAGCATACTAAAACTTGAAAACTATTCTACTATGTACAACAGCATCTAAAACTGCTTAATAGCACTGCTTGAGATGGATCTCGTTGACAGGGATTGGTAGTACCTCACCATCTAGCTTTGAGAGCTGAATAGTGTTGTGCTCTTTCTTTGTTGTTATAATGTATGGGCCATCCCACATGGCGTCAAACTTAGAATGTTTTCCAGGCTTGCTCTTCAACTCATCCCATTTGAAAACTAAGTCACCTTCATTAAAGATTTGTGCAACTGCTTTTCTGTCAAATGTCTTCTTCATCTAAGAATGATGAATCTGAAGCTTTCTGAAAGCTTCTTTCCTTGTCTCATCCAACTTTGTTAACTCAGCAAGCCTAACTTGCATTGGCTCCTCTTCAAGTAACTCCAGTTCCTTTATGTAACTCAAAGTTGGGAATTCTATTGATATAGGCAGCTTGGCCTCCTTACCATAAACCAAAACATATGGTGAAAAACTTGTTGACCGTTTTGGTGTAACTCTATCGGCCCAAAGGGCTAACTTAAGCTTGTCATGCCATGACCTCTGATTATCTTCAATTGTCTTCTTAATGATCTTAATCAGATTCTTATTTGTTGATTCAGCTTGTCCATTACCTTGAGGGTAATAATTGGACGAAGTGTTCAGATAAACATTATTCTTTACTGACCAATCTGAAACTCTTAAGCCAACAAATGCTAAAGCATTATCTGAAATAATGGACTCGAGTGTACCAAACCTGGAAATAATGTCTCGATAAAAATTTAGGACTGATGTTTCATTTGAATCTTTTAGAGCAACTGCTTCTATCCATTTCGTGAAGTAATCTGTTGTTGTCAAGATCCACTTGTGACCTACACTTGATGGTGGGTTAATAGGACCGATAAAGTCAAGTCTCCACTTCCCAAATGGCTGCTCAACCTGAATTGGATTTAGGGGCAGGGCTGCTAACTTCTGTTTTACTGCAAAAAGTGAACATTTAGCACATTTTCTGACATAAGTATGTGCATTTTTGAAAAGATCTGGCCAATAATAGCCTGCCCTCATAATCTTCAAAGTTGTAGTACGAGGTGCAAAGTGACCTCCAGCAGGTCCATCATGGAATTCCTCTAGAATTATTTCAATCTGATTTGAGTTAATGCATCTGAGGAATACTCCATTGAAGTCCTTTTTATACAAAACATCATTTATTACTACATAAGGAATTGTCTGCAATCTATAATACCTTCGTTTAGATTTGTCCATACCTTCTGGGCAATCTCCAATATACAAATAATGGACCATTTGATGAATCCAGACAACTAGAACAATTGAAACAACAGGTTCCTCTTCATTATTCAGAACTGCAGCAACCTCTTCACTGCTGTTTTTCTCATTTTCTGCAAGTTGTTCGCACAGTCCTTTACCTCGAACAAGCTTGGTAACCTTTATGCTGATGTCATACTCCATGACTTTGGTTATCCATCTTGCTCGCTTGTCATTAATATCTTTATTCAACAGAAACTCCTTGACTGTTGGGTGAGCTACCAGCAGATTAATCTTATTATTAGACAGTATATGTCTGAATTTCTTCAGACTTCTTACTACAGCAAGTACATGTCTCTCAAAGAATGAATATATTGTTTCATAGTCATGCAAGATTTGACTAAATAAAGCTATGGGTTGTTCCATACCTTCATTATTTTGCTGACAGAGCATTGTAGAAATGGTATCCACTCCTCTGAATGCGTACAGTATGAAATCCTTATCAAAATCAGGATTTATAAGAGTAGGGGCTGCTGCAAGTGCCTCTTTAATCTACTCAAAACTATTTTTCCCTTCTTTTGACCAACTGAATTGAATGTTTTTCTTCAGCATGGCTGTCAATGGCTGTAATAACGCTGCAACATTAGAATGAACCTCCTCACAAAGTTAATTCTGCCCAGGAAGCTCTGCAAACCCTTTTTGTGAGCAGGCAGCGGTAAAGCCATAATGGCTCCAATACATTCTGGGTCAATAGAAATGCCATCTTTTGAAACAATATAACCCAGAAGCTTACCTTCGTGTACAGCAAAAATACTCTTCTTTGGGTTCAATGAGATTCCATATTCTCTGCACCTCTCAAATTTCTATCTAAGATGACTGAAATGATCATCAGCATCACGTGAAAAAATAGTAATATCATCCAAGTAAACAAGAACAAATTTATTAATCAAACCTTGTAGAGCCATG
This sequence comes from Sequoia sempervirens, assembly GCA_007258455.2. NCBI lineage: Eukaryota > Viridiplantae > Streptophyta > Pinopsida > Cupressales > Cupressaceae > Sequoia > Sequoia sempervirens. The sequence goes on from VDFB02379711.1 coordinate 126,895,585, forward strand.
TCCATTGCTCTCTGAAATGTGGCTCCTGCATTTGATGCATTTGACAGTCCAAACGACATCTTTCTGAAAGCCATAGTACCCCACTTGGTGGTAAAGGCTATCTTATACTAATCTTCTTCCTTTACCAAGATTTGGTTATAACCTAAATACCCATCCAGCAATGAAAACCTTTCTGATCCTGAAACAACCTGCAATATTTGTTCCATTGAAGGCAGCGGGTAGTGATCTTTGAGTGAAGTTCTGTTTAGATCACTGAAATCAACGCACAACCTTATCTCCCCACTCTTCTTTCTGACAGGCACCAAATTTGACATCCAGGAAGTGTGCTTGATCGGAAATATTATGCTTCCTTCGATCAGCTTGTTTAATTATGTTTTCATCAAGTGTTCTAACTTTGGATTCAGAGGCCTCTGCTTCTGTCTTACCGGTTTTGCATTGGATTCAAGCTCAATTGTATGCTGAGCTAATTCGGGATTGAAACCCTTCAAATCTCCATACTGCCAAGCAAATATGTCACTGAATTCTTGACAAAGCAAGATAAATGCTTGTTGCTCCTCCTTTGTGCAGATCTTGCCAAGCTTAAGGAGCTTGTCTTTGAATATTTCTATCTGTTCGTAATGTTCTTGCTTCACTGTGATACCGGATTTTTCTTTTCTAACCTGGTCATCAGTGTTGAAAATTGACTCAAGAGTCACCAAACCTTTTGGCAGTTTATTAGACTTTAACTGCATGATTTGATCACCATATTGTTGATCAAACTTTCGCTGGTTTCCAGCAGAAAACTCTGCCTCCTACATCAGAAAATGGCATATTTGTTCATCACTATCAAAAATCTGCCAGCTTATATTATTATCAGGTACCAAAGGTCTAACAACTACCTTCACGTACTGCTGTACCTCCACATTGTGAATTTCAGTTGGAATGTTGAACTGTGACCCTAGAGCAGCAAGTTTATCAGCTTGCTTATTCTAAAGTCTGGGTACTGATTGCAAATTAAAAGCATCAAACTCCTCAATTAAGCCCCAAACACGATGTTTGTACAATTTCAACAAATCATTCTTTGTTAAATTCAGATTTCTGACTTGATTTGCTATTAATTTTGAATCGCCAAACACCTGCAAGCACTTAATCTTCCTTTTTCTAACCCATTCTAACCCATGTATTAATGCTTCATATTCAGCAACATTGTTAGAACAGCTGAAAGCAAATCTAAACGATGAATAATACCTGTCTCCTTCAGGTGAAATCAAAACAGCTCCTCCACCAGCACCAATTCTACTCCTAGAACCGTCAAAAAATAGCTTCCAAAACTGATCAATTTGTTGTTTTTCTTCCTTGACCAGATTTGTAATAACTGCATCAGGTTCTCGAATCATATAAACGCCCAAACCTACTTCGTCTATAAGATTGAACGGATCAACCTCGTGATTCTCGGCTGCCCACTCATCTAGATTTATGTCTGGTATGCCTTCAATAGGTACAGTGGGGTCGAGGGTCACAGATTGATCCTCCTGATCATGGAAAGCTAGGTTTGCGTTTATGGGGTTCAAAACATAAGGTTCAATATGGTCTTTAGCTAATGATTCTAATTTAATCATAACTCTAGTACCATACCTGGTTCTAAAAAACATGTGTGACCAATCTGATGACAAATAACCACCTAACTTTGTTGTGAAATCTCTAGATAAGCAAATGGCAAAATAAGGTGGAAGGTCAATGACATAAATGTCCTGTGGTATTTGAAAGTTGGGACAGGCATGCAATGTAAGAGGCAGATTTCTAATAACTCCAACAGACTTAACAGTTGTACCATCCAACTGAACTACCCCTTTTGACAAAGATTCATACTCAAGTTCTAACTTGTCTACCAACTGTTCAGGCATGATTGAGCTGCTTGCTCCACTGTCGATCATGTAGTTATGCACTATGCTATCACAAATAACTAGGCTAACATAGAAGGGTGGTGGTTTTACCTCATGAGTTGACTGCCCCTTCTTGTTGTCTAGACTATTCGCAAGAACTCTTGGTTGTTCCTTGGTTGTCTCATTAGATATAGAAATTTTGGCCAAAGCTTCTTGCAGACCTTCTTTCTGCACAGATAAATGTAACGCATCCAACATAGTGATGCTAAACGTTGCTTTCTTCATATGATCAACAATGTTAAAGGCAAGAGAACTAACCTTATGCTGGGCTTTAGGAATAGTAGCCTCCTTTTGCACTGAGTCTGGTTGAGTTCTTTGCTACTCCTTAGCATTCTCAGGTTGCTTCCTTGGTAAAATATGGAGTTTTTGTGAAGAAGAAATCTGTGACTACTCTTTTTCAGTTGCTCGAACTTGAATTTTTTGTTGGACAGCTTGTTGTTTGACTTTATCAGCTTGCTGTTTGTCACTTCCTTGCTGTTGTTTATTCAGAATAGCTTGTTGTCTCAGATCTATTGCTCTTTTCTTGGATCTCTTGTTCGCTGCAATAAACGTATCTGACTACTTTTGACCTTGTATCTGATTTACCCCGCAGAATCCATTGCCTTGCCAGTTCATCATGGCGACATCCACATCATTCTGTTGTATTTGATCAGTCTGATCATCACCATCCTTTGTTGTATTTTCTGCTGCAGCATATGTACTATGTACCATAAGAGCCTAATTAATAACGCCATTCATGCAAGTAGCTTGATTGTGAGGCTGATTACATGGGTAACACCATGCATAATCGTGTGCTAAATTGTTCTGAACTGGAACGTGTTCCTTTGATGAGCTTGCAGCTTGCTGGTTATGGTTATATGATGGCCTAGGATTAAAATTCCTATGCTGTCCTTGATTATCAGCCTGATAGGGAGGCCTGTTAGGCTAAAAAGGTGCTTGATAAGGCCTGTAATTTTGGTTTTTTTGTCTTTTGAGACTGACCAAGTCATTGCTAACTATTTGCAATAACTTTTCCATCTCTTGTTGATTGCCCTTTAGCTCTGCAAACTTAGATTGCGCCAAAAAAGCATTATTTTGGACAATTGACTGATAGCCTAAGGCTGGTTCTAGTGGAATTGAGGCAATTCATGGCAAATTAATTGGCATCATAGGATGAATGTCTCGAAAAATAGGCATAGGCGGCCTAGGGGCAATTTTACCAGCCTGTATAAGGTTGTTTTCTGATCTAATAGCTATATCATAGGCTGCAGGTAATGTTATTCCTCCCATTGACTGAATCATCAAAGCTATATCACTGTTTAAAGACCTAAGATAATATAGAAAAGCGTGATCAGGAGTAGGTCTTACCATTACCAGAATCCTTGTCCAGGTTCTTTGAAACCTGAAGTTGAAATCCATCATCTGTTCTTGTGGCGCTCTCTTGATAGTCGTCATTTGTTCGACTAGAGATAGATGATCAGATTTGTCTGAGAATTGCTTACTCAGCTTATCTCCAAGATCATCCCACGTTGCTACTAAATTAACTAGTAAGTTACGAAACTATTGAAGCGCTTTACCTTTGAATGATGCTGCTAGCAGCCTTAGCGCGACATTTTCTTGGGTCACGTGGTGAACTCCACATAGCGAGGCCACGTCTCTAATATGCTCAATGGGCGTATTTTGATCCTCACCAGTAAAGAAAGGCAGACTTTTGAGTGCTACTACTAGTATATTATCATGCAGAGCAAGATCTAATGGGCTGCCCCCATCAAACGGAACAAAAGCATGTGCTCTAGCCATCAGAGCTGCTGTTGTTCTGAATTTGCTGCTTGTATAATCGGTACAGGTTGAACCAGTACTCTGTAACTTGGTGAAGCTGAGAAAGAACTTGGCTGCCTTGTTAACGATCTACCTCTCCTTCTTGATATGTAAACTAATGGTTCTGCTCTTCGAATCGGAGAAGCTGATTGCTTTTTTGAAGACCTACCAAAAGTTTGCTTGGTTGTCCTTCCTATTCTTTTTGGTGAAGATAGTTGCAAGTACTCAAACGAAGAAGAACTTCGTGTCTGAATTTTTCTCGTAAGCTGTGTGCACTTCATCTGCTAAAACTGAGAAACGGAGTCGCCACGTATATGAAAATAATCCTCTGAAAGGTTGGAATAAACTGCTGCATATACAAAACAGCAACTTGAAATTGTAAAAACTTGCTCTAAAAAGTGATTCAGAGTCCCACCGGGCGTGCCAAAAACTGTTGTCAATTAGATTGCACCCGAACGCTCAATTAGTTAAATCTAGCAATATGTTGAAACATGGAATGATTCTCAGGCCTGTGGGTTGCCTAACTTTGACAATCAATCTCCAGAGAGGGCTGGTTCCCTAATGCAAAATCTCCTAAAACTAACTGATTTGGCTAGGAAAGAGGTAGAAAGACTAAGTTTGAATTCTAAACCATGAAATCTTAACTATGGTGATGCACTGATGAATTCAACATGCAGACTTAACTCATAAAACAATTACTCATTATTTTTATTTGCACAATCAGATCTAAAAGCTTAAACACTTGAATGCTTTAAACAAAGGCTGTTAAAGAAATAATTATAGAAGGAAAATATGATTTCCACAACTAGACTGTTCAATTACTAATTAGCACAATGTTTAACTAGTGGATTTAAACTTGGATGCATACAAAATTCACTAAGGAGACATAAATATTTAAAGGTTTCATAAACTGCAACATAATAATTACTTCGATCAATCCCACATGACAAAGATGCTTGAAACTTGAAGGAAAATTCTAAAATACTGAAACTTAAAGGAATTCTCTACAATAACACGAATTGAACCTGTAAAAACACTGCTGTATTACTCTATAAAAATACTAAGTTACAAGATGATTCGCTTTGCAGAGTGCAAAGGCTGAAAAACAAGAACTAGATTGAAAAAGATCAACTTTTTCAATATATACAATATGAAAGGCACTCCAAAGTGCATGAATAGTAACTGAAACTCATCAGAAAGTGAAAAGATGACAATTACAATGTGAAATCCAAGCACAAGTGAAAATCCCTAAAAAAGTGGTTCAAACTCATGAAAAAATGAGTGAACACAAACTCAAATTGGCAGTCATAAAACATGAAATCAATCTACAACTCGAACTAGACTGAAATCCCTCAAAAAGTGGGCTAAAGCATGCAAATTTCACCTCGTTTGTATCAATCCGGCCATGCACACTTTAAAGTTCATCCTTCTCATTAAATCTTCAGTTGAGACTAATGTAGAACTGGAGTAAAATATGTTTTAGCTTTATATAATATTCTTATTTGCATTCTAGATGATAAATTAATTAAATGATTATCTCGTCATTCAATTAATTTATTTACATTATTTATGCAAATAAGAATAAAGAATAATAAAGCTAATTTATTTTATTTCACATTATGATCTTCAAACTCAATAATGTCTTTCGCACTTTTCATTATTGACAATACTTGGCATAATTTATCCACTAATGATGTCGACCACCATTTGACTATACTTAGGCAGAAATTTATCAATAATTAAAAGGCCCTGCTATAACACCCTAGCATCAATATTCATCACCATTTGATAAGGCCGACCATTTCTTGACTTATTGATTTCAAAACGTGACCATGGAGACAATTAAAAACAAAATGATTTATTCAAAATCATTACAAAAATGTGTAAAGAGTAATTAGGGTGAATGACAAAAGCACCATCGAACCCTAAAAGAACATTATCACTCTTTGCATTTGACTTGGAAACTTCTGGAGGAAGTCGGCCGCCTTGAGTAGGGTTTTCTGAACCTTAAGTAGGGTTTTCTGAAGCTTTTGCTGTTGGGCGAAATTCATCATGCTTTGTTGTTTCTTGATATACTCTGTGTCTTGCTTGTTCTGGCCGCCATTTAAGTTGGATTTATATAACAACAATGCTCGAACTCAACTCAGCTACGGCTAAGACTTCATCTGATGTACTCTGCATTTTTATTTTTTCTGTTGATCTTTGCATCACTGCTGGTCGTGGTCACTATGAAAGCTAGAAATAGAACTAGATATCACTGAGTTTTTTCAGATCCTCTACTTCAATCTTGGTCGCCCTCGAAATGACAAAGGTAAACCAGACTTTCATTTCTTTTTCTGTTAATATTCTCCAATATAGAAATTTGTGGCAAATATATATCATCTATTCTGCCATTTATAAGTGCATACCTAAATGATTCTGGAGCTCTTGTAGCTAAAACTGATAAAATCATTATGCCATTCATATTTTTGGACTAAAATCCCTAAATGGGTAAGAGAAATTTGTTTCTTTAACATCACAAAAACATTTTTGAGCGAGCTTGAGAAAAACACTAGCATTTCATTATGGGTATTTTATTTTGTATCTGGGTATTTCTCATAACATTCATAATGTTGCATTCTGTCGATTTCTTGAAGATTCTCTGAAAAATTACCTAGTAAGTCTTCTTTATACAGATCTGAGCACTCTTGTTCATTTTCAAAGCACTTCATTGATTACTCAGGCTGCGGCAAATAATTTTGATATGGGTAAATACATTTTACATATGTAATACATAAAGCTTTTGTACTCCTCATACCTGGTATTTACACAAATCCAGCCATCATTACTTTGCCTTTGTTCAGAAATTTCTGATTGTTACTATCATTACTGGCCATGGCTTAAGGCATTCTGGGTAAATATTTATTGATTTGTATCTTACAATAAATCATTGTTCTTTAATGTCTCCTTGAACAAAACCTTTTGTGCATCACATGCTTACTTAATTTCCAGATGAGACAATTCTATATTGGTTGTATCACAACTACCTTGAAATAACAGCATTTAAAAAACAACCAGTATCTAAGATTACCATAGTTACCTCCCATCTGTTATTTGCACAGTATAAATTTTTCATTGAAAGCTCCTGTAACATGATATGACTGGTATACATACTTTCAAAACTCATTCTGGCTGACATAAATTTGTAGCTGGTCAACATCTCACTGTCTTGTGTAAGCTTTCCTTTAAATTATTGACTACAAATGATGGCTTACTCTAGGAAAAATACATCATTTTCACCACTCCTTGCATCTGACTCATGTGGAACTGTCATCATAAAAGAAACTTGCTCAAAAAAATTTGTATACTGTTCAATTTTTGACTACTCACTTAATGCTTTATGCTGGTATAGATACTTTTGTTATGTCTTTAACCTGAACTGTAACAATGTTGTCCTATAGATGGAAGCTTTTAAGTTTGTGATAATCTCTCGCTTTAGAATACTTTGTCATTTAATTCACAAACTGCTGAAATGAGGCATTTATGAGGTATTGCCAATTGTTCATAAATTTATGTTCACTGTTGTATTTCTGCTCATATGCTTGTGACTGTGCTATCTCTCAAGCTCACTTGAAGCAAGATAATGAACATCCTTTGTTCCCCAAATCATGGCTGTACTTTATGATGGAAACACACTCAGCAATATGTGCCAGAGTAGAACATTAGATTGTTCTGTTGGATAAAAGATAATGCATATTTGTATCTTCCATTTTTATTAAATGCTGACTTAAAACAGAAATTGTTGCTTTCTATTGAAGAACTTGTAAAAACTTGGATTGTTGCAAATCTGTCCTGTACGATGATATGATTTATGAAAGCGTTCCAATACTCAAATATTCTGTTTCTCTTCAATGCAAAGAGGCTCAACACTTTATTTAGATGTAATGTGAAAAATATAAAGTAGAGCATAAACAGAAAATGAAACTGATGAGTGCAACATTGATTAACCCTTTCTTGAAATGAAGAGAAAAGTCATACTGTATGCTTAAACTGCTTTTCTTGAATCTGTTTGAAATAAAGCTCCTTATTCGACTATTTTTTTAGCTCTTTTGACTACCGATTTGACAATATTAATGAACTCTCGTATGTAACTTAAGAGTGTATCATTTTGATATGCCAGGCTCAACCCTTGTGGGAGCCCATTTTACTCCACATATTTGATGAAATGGTCTTGAACATGATGAACCTATTCCTGCACACTGAAACAAACATGTTAGCAAAATAAAAGAAGCTGAAAGCTTCCATTGAATTATGTCTTTCCTTTTGATGTTTTGCAATCGTCTGATGAATGCCTGATCAACTGTATCTTATATTCCTGTCAGTAGCGTAGGCATATGATAGGATTTGACCCATTGTTGCTTAGAGACCATCTATAAGATCATTTAAATCTTTTCCTGCAGATTCCTTTGAAGCTAAAAACCGGAGCTGAAGCTGGAAACGGAGCTAAACTGACGTCACAACTGAACCTCAACCATCAACGATTCATCATTCCAGGCAATGACGGATCATCTTTTACCCTATGCTTTCGTTATTTTCAATTGTATAGCATACCATTGTTTATGCATTCTTTATTTTATTGTAAAAATCCAAAAGTTACTTCCACGGCTTGTGTGGAATTCAACATTTTTTACAAAAATGAATAAAAGCATCACTATGCAAATTTTCTAAATTTTTTGTTTTAAATGTTTGCACAATAAAACTATGATTCATATGTAAGATGATCCCAATGATGATCAATGATCACTTAATCAGCAAAACATGAAAATTTATGTACCTATAATTGATGAATTTCATCTAGCTCTACCTGTTTGAGCTCGGAGTGAAAATTAGGTAACAAATTGGTGACCTCTGCGGGGTGTTTGCCTGCTAAACACAATAGACCAGCATATCCATTGGGCATGGAGTCCATATTCTATTTTTTTTTTACTCAAAAAACTGTAACTCAGCATCAAACAAAAACTGAAAGAAACTACTGGAATTATGTTTATGACAGAATCTGAAAACCAGGTGTAGCAACTGCACTTATTGAAAACCAGACAATACTGAAATGAAACGTGTCATCATGTACTTATTGAAAGCATACTAAAACTTGAAACTATTCTACTATGTACAGCAGCATCTAAAACTGCTTAATAGCACTGCTTGAGATGGATCCCGTTGACAGGAATTGGTAGTACCTCACCATCTAGCTTTGAGAGCTTAAAAGCGTTGTGCTCTTTCTTTGTTATAATGTATGGGCCATCCCACATGGCGTCAAACTTAGAATGTTTTCCAGGCTTGCTCTTCAACTCATCCCATTTGAAAACTACGTCACCTTCATTGAAGATTCGTGCAACTTCTTTTCTGTCAAATGTCTTCTTCATCTAAGAATGATGAATCTAAAGCTTTCTGAAAGCTTCTTTCCTGGTCTCATCCAACTCTGTTAACTCAGCAAGCCTAACTTGCATTTGCTCCTCTTCAAGTAACTCTAGTTCTTTTATGTAACTCAAAGTTGGGAATTCTATTGATATAGGCAGCTTGGCCTCCTTACCATAAACCAAAACATATGGTGAAAAACTTGTTGATCGTTTTGGTGTAACTCTATCAGCCCAAAGGGCTAACTTAAGCTTGTCATGCCATGACCTCTGATTATCTTCAATTGTCTTCTTAATGATCTTAATCAGATTCTTATTTGTGTATTCAGCTTGTCCATTACCTTGAGGGTAATAATTGGACGAAGTGTTCAGATAAACATTATTCTTTACTGACCAATCTGAAACTCTTAAGCCAACAAATGCTAAAGCATTATCTGAAATAATGGACTCGAGTGTACCAAACCTGGAAATAATGTCTCGATAAAAATTTAGGACTGATGTTTCATTTGAATCTTTTAGAGCAACTGCTTCTATCCATTTCGTGAAGTAATCTGTTGTTGTCAAGATCCACTTGTGACCTACACTTGATGGTGGGTTAATAGGACCGATAAAGTCAAGTCTCCACTTCCCAAATGGCTGCTCAACCTGAATTGGATTTAGGGGCAGGGCTGCTAACTTCTGTTTTACTGCAAAAAGTGAACATTTAGCACATTTTCTGACATAAGTATGTGCATTTTTGAAAAGATCTGGCCAATAATAGCCTGCCCTCATAATCTTCAAAGTTGTAGTACGAGGTGCAAAGTGACCTCCAGCAGGTCCATCATGGAATTCCTCTAGAATTATTTCAATCTGATTTGAGTTAATGCATCTGAGGAATACTCCATTGAAGTCCTTTTTATACAAAACATCATTTATTACTACATAAGGAATTGTCTGCAATCTATAATACCTTCGTTTAGATTTGTCCATACCTTCTGGGCAATCTCCAGTATACAAATAATGGACCATTTGATGAATCCAGACAACTAGAACAATTGAAACAACAGGTTCCTCTTCATTATTCAGAACTGCAGCAACCTCTTCACTGCTGTTTTTCTCATTTTCTGCAAGTTGTTCGCACAGTCCTTTACCTCGAACAAGCTTGGTAACCTTTATGCTGATGTCATACTCCATGACTTTGGTTATCCATCTTGCTCGCTTGTCATTAATATCTTTATTCAACAGAAACTCCTTGACTGTTGGGTGAGCTACCAGCAGATTAATCTTATTATTAGACAGTATATGTCTGAATTTCTTCAGACTTCTTACTACAGCAAGTACATGTCTCTCAAAGAATGAATATATTGTTTCATAGTCATGCAAGATTTGACTAAATAAAGCTATGGGTTGTTCCATACCTTCATTATTTTGCTGACAGAGCATTGTAGAAATGGTATCCACTCCTCTGAATGCGTACAGTATGAAATCCTTATCAAAATCAGGATTTATAAGAGTAGGGGCTGCTGCAAGTGCCTCTTTAATCTACTCAAAACTATTTTTCCCTTCTTTTGACCAACTGAATTGAATGTTTTTCTTCAGCATGGCTGTCAATGGCTGTAATAACGCTGCAACATTAGAATGAACCTCCTCACAAAGTTAATTCTGCCCAGGAAGCTCTGCAAACCCTTTTTGTGAGCAGGCAGCGGTAAAGCCAGAATGGCTGCAATACGTTCTAGGTCAATAGAAATGCCATCTTTTGAAATGATATAACCCAGAAGCTTACCTTCATGTACAACAAAAATACTCTTCTTTGGGTTCAATGAGATTTCATATTCTCTGCACCTCTCAAATATCTATCTAAGATGACTGAAATGATCATCAGCATCACGTGAAAAAATAGTAATATCATCCAGGTAAACAAGAACAAATTTATTAATCAAACCTTGGAGAGCCATGTCCATTGCTCTCTGAAAGGTGGCTCCTACGTTTGATAGTCCAAATAGCATCTTTCTGTAAGCCATAGTACCCCATTTGGTGGTAAAGGTTGTCTTATACTGATCTTCTTCCTTTACCAAGATTTGGTTATAACCTGAATACCCATCCAACAATGAAAACCTTTATGATCCTAAAACAACCTGCAATATTTGTTCCATTGAAGGCAGCGGGTAGTGATCTTTGAGTGAAGCTTTATTTATATCACAGAAATCAATGCACAACCTTATCTCCCCACTCTTCTTTCTGACAGGCACCAAATTTGACACCCAGGAAGTGTGCTTGATCAGAAATATTATGCTTCCTTCGATTAGCTTGTTTAATTCTATTTTCATCAAGTGTTCTAACTTCGGATTCAGAGGCCTATGTTTCTGTCTTACCGGTTTTGCATTGGATTCAAGCTCAATTGTATACTGAGCTAATTCAGGATTGAAACCCTTCAAATCTCCATACTGCCAAGCGAATATGTCGCTAAATTCTTGACAAAGCAAGATAAATGTTTGCTGCTCCTCCTTTGTGCAGATCTTGCCAAGCTTAAGGAGGTTGTCTTTGAATATTTCTATCTGTTCGTAATGTTCTTGCTTCACTGTGATACCGGATTTTTCTTTTCTAACCTGGTCATCAGTGTTGAAAATTGACTCAAGAGTCACCAAACCTTTTGGCAGTTTATTAGACTTTAACTGCATGATTTGATCACCATATTGCTGATCAAACTTGCGCTGGTTTCCAGTAGAAAACTTTGCCTCCTCCATCAGAAAATGGCATATTTGTTCATCACTATCAAAAATTTGCCAACTTATATTATTAGCAAGTACCGAAAGTCTAACAACTATCTTCACGTACTGTTGTACCTCCACATTGTGAATTTCAGTTGGAATGTCGAACTGTGACCCTAGAGCAGCAAGTTTATCAGCTTGCTTATTCTGAAGTCTGGGTACTGATTGCAGATTAAAAGCATCAAACTCCTCAATTAATCCCTAAACACGATGTTTATACAATTTCAGCAAATCATTCTTTGTTAAATTCATATTTATGACTTGATTTGCTATTAATTTTGAATCGCCAAACACCTGCAAGCACTTAATCTTCCTTTTTCTAACCCATTCTAACCCATGTATTAATGCTTCATATTCAGCAACATTGTTAGAATAGCTGAAAGCAAATCTAAATGTTGAATAATACCTGTCTCCTTCAGGTGAAATCAGAACAGCTCCTCCACCAGCACCAATTCTACTCCTAGAACCGTCAAAAAATAGCTTCCAAAGTTGATCAATTTGTTGTTTTTCTTCCTTGACCAGATTTGGAATAATTGCATCTGGTTCTCGAATCATATAAACGCCCAAACCTACTTCGTCTATGAGATTGAATGGATCAACCTCGTGATTCTCGGCTACCCACTCATCTAGATTTATGTCTGGTATGCCTTCTATAGGTACAGTGGGGTCGAGGGTCACAGATTGATCCTCCTGATCATGGAAAGCTAGGTTTGTGTTTATGGGGTTCAGAACATAAGGTTCAATATGATCTTTAACTAATGATTCTGATTTAATCGTAACTCTAGTACCATAACTGGTTCTAAAAAACATGTGTGACCAGTCTGATGACAAATAACCACCTTTGCAGTGAAATCTCTAGATAAGCAAATAGAAAAATAAGGTGGAAGATCAATGATATAAATGTCCTGTGGTATTTGAAAGTTGGGACAGGCATGTAATGTAAGAGGCAGATTTCTAATAACTCTAATAGACTTAATAGTTGTACCATCCAACTGAACTACCCCTTTTGACAAAGATTCATACTCAAGTCCTAACTTGTCTACTAGCTATTTAGGCATGATTGAGCTGCTTGCTCCACTGTCGATCATGCAGTTATGCACTATGCTATCACCAATAACTAGGCTAACATAGAAGGGTGGTGGTTTTACCTCATGAGTTGACTGCCCCTTCTTGTTGTCTGGACCGTTCGCAAGAACTCTTGGCTATTCCTTGGCTGTCTCATCAGATATAGAAATTTTGGCCAAAGCTTCTTGCAGACCTTCTTTCTGCCCATGTAAGTGTAACGCATCCAACATAGTGATGCTAACCGCTACTTTTTTCATATGATCAAAAATTTTAAAGGCGAGAGAACTAACCTTATGCTGGGATTTAGGAACATTAGCCTCCTTTTGCACTGAGTCTGGTTGAGTTCCTTGTTGCTCCTTAGCATTCTCAGGTTGCTTCCTTGGTAAAATATGGAGTTTTTGCGAAGATGAAATCGTGACTGCTCTTTTTCAGTTGCTGGAACTTGAATTTTTTGTTGGATAGCTTGCTGTTTGACTTTATCAGCTTGATGTTTGTCATTTCCTGGCTGTTGTTTATTGAGAACAGCTTGTTGCCTCAGATTTGTTGCTCTTTTCTTGGATCTTGTGTTCGCTGCAATAAACGTATCTGACTACTTTTGACCTTGTATCTGATTTACCCCACAGAATTTGTTGCCTTGCCAGTTCATCATGGCGACATTCACATCATTATGTTGTATTTGATCAGTCTGATCATCACCATCCTTTGTTGTATTTTTTGTTGCAGCATATGTACTCTGTACCATAAGAGCCTGATTAATAACGCCATTCATGCAAGTAGCTTGATTGTGAGGCTGATTACATGGGTAACACAATGCATAATCGTGTGCTAAATTGTTCTGAACTGGAACGTGTTCCTTTGATGAGCTTGCAGCTTGCTGGTTATGGTTATATGATGGCCTAGGATTAAAATTCCTATGCTGTCCTTGATTATCAGCCTGATAGGGAGGCCTGTTAGGCTGAAAAGGTGCTTGATAAGGCCTGTAATTTTGGTTTTATTGTCTTTTGAGACTGACCAAGTCATTGCTAACTGTTTGCAATAACTTTTCCATCTCTTGTTGATAGCCCTTTAGCTCTGATAACTCAGATTGCGCCGGAAAAGCATTATTTTGGACAGTTGGCTGATAGCCTAAGGCTGGTTCTAGTGGAATTGAGGCAATTGGTAACAAATTAATTTGCATCATAGGATGAATGTTTGGAAAAATAGGCATAGGCGACCTAGGGGCAATTTTACAAGACTGTATAAGGCTGTTTTCTGCTCTAATAGCTATGTCATAGGCTATAGGTAATGTTATTCCTCCCATTGACTGAATCATCAAAGCTATATCATTGTTTAAATACCTAAGATAATATAGAAAAGTGTGATCAGGAGTAGGTGTTACCCTTACCAGAATCCTATTCCAGGTTCGTTGAAACCTGAAGTTGAAATCCATCATCTGTTCTTGTGGCGCTCTCTTGATAGTCGTCATTTGTTCGACTAGAGATAGATGATCAAATTTGTCTGAGAATTGCTTACTCAGCTTATCTCCAAGATCATCCCACGTTGCTACTGAATTAACTAGTAAGTTACAAAACCATTGAAGCGCTTTACCTTTGAATGATGCTGCTAGCAGCCTTAGCGCGACATTTTCTTGGGTCACGTGGTGAACTCCACATAGCGAGGCCACGTCTCTAATATGCTCAATGGGCATAGTCTGATCCTCACCAGTAAAGAAAGGCAGACTTTTGAGTGATGCTACTGGTATATTATTGTGCAGAGCAAGATCTAATGGGTTGCCCCCATCAAACGGAACAAAAGCATGTGCTCTAGCCATCAGAGCTGCTGCTGTTCTGAAATTTGCTGCTTGTATAATCGGTACAGGCTGAACCGGTACTCTGTAACTTGGTGAAGCTGAGAAAGAACTTGGCTGCCTTGTTAATGATCTACCTCTCCTTCTTGATATGTAAACTAATGGTTCTGCTCTTCGAATCGGAGAAGTTGATTGCTTTTTTGAAGACCTACCAAAAGTTCGCTTGGTTGTCCTTCCTATTCTTTTTGGCGAAGATAGCTGCAAGTACTCAAACGAAGAAGAACTTCGTGAATGAATTTTTCTCATAAGCTGTGTGCACTTGATCTGCTAAAACTGAGAAACGGAGTCGCCAGGTATATGAAAATAATCCTCTGAAAGGCTGGAATAAACTGCTGCATATACAAAACAACAACTTGAAACTGTAAAAACTTGCTCTGAAAAGTGATTCAGAGTCCCACAGGGCGTGCCAAAAACTGTTGTCAATCAGATTGTACCCGAACGCTCGATTAGTTAAATCTAGCAATCTGTTGAAACATGGAATGATTCTCAGGCCTATGGGTTGCCTAACTTTGAGAATCAATCTCCATAGAGGGTTGGTTCCCTAATGAAAAAACTCCTAAAATTAACTGATTTGGCTAGGAAAGAGGTAGAAAGACTAAGTTTGAATTCTAAACTATGAAATCTTAACTATGGTGATGCACCGAAGAATTCAACATGCAGACTTAACTCATAAAACAATTACTCATTAGTTTTATTCACACAATCAGATCTGGAAGCTTAAACACTTGAATGTTTTAAACAAAGGTTGTTAAAGAAACAATCATAGAAGTAAAATATGATTTCCACAACTAAACTGTTCAATTACTGATTAGCACAATGTTTAACCAGTGGATTTAAACTTGGATGCATACAGAATTCACTAAGGAGACAAAAATATTTAAAGGTTTCATAAATTGCAACACAATAATTACTTCGATCAATCCCACATGACAAAGATGCTTGAAACTTCAAGGAAAATTCTAAAATACTGAAACCTGAAGGAATTCTCTACAATAACACGAATTGAACCTGTAAAAACACTGTTGTATTACTCTATAAAAATGCTAAGTTACAAGATGATTCGCTTTGCAGAGTGCAAAGGCTGAAAAACAAGAACTAGATTGAAAAAGATAAACTTTTTCAATATATACAATATGAAAGGCACTCCAAAGTGCATGAATAGTAACTGAAAGTCATCAGAAAGTGAAAAAATGACAATTACAATGTGAAATCCGAGCACAAGTGAAAATCCCTAAAAAAGTGGTTCAAACTCATGCAAAAATGAGTGAACACAAGCTCGAACTAGCAGTCATAAAACATGAAATCAATCTGCAACTCGAACTGGACTGAAATCCCTGAAAAAGTGGGCTAAAGCATACAAATTTCACCTTGTTTGTATCAATCTGCCCATGCACACTTTAAAGTTCATCCTTCTCATTAAATCTTTAGTTGAGACTGATGTAGAACTGGAGTAAAATATGTTTTAGCTTTATATAATATTCTTATTTGCATTCTAGATGATAAATTAATTAAATCATTATCTCGTCATTCAATTAATTTATTTACATTATTTATGCAAATAAGAATAAAGAATAATAAAGCTAATTTATTTTATTTCACATTATGATCTTCAAACTCAATAATGTATTTCGCACTTTTCATTATTGACAATACTTGGCATAATTTATCCACTAATGATGTTGACCACCATTTGACTATACTTAGGCATAAATTTATCAATAATTAAAAGGCCCTGTTATAACACCCTAGCATCAATCTTCATCATCATTTGATAAGGCCGACCATTTCTTGACTTATTGATTTCAAAACGTGACCATGGAGACAATTAAAAACAAAATGATTTATTCAAAATCATTACAAAAATGCGTAAAGAGTAATTAGGGTGAATGACAAAAGCACCATCGAACCCTAAAAGAACATTATCACTCTTTGCATTTGACTTGGAAACTTCTGGAGGAAGTCGGCCGCCTTGAGTAGGGTTTTCTGAACCTTGAGTAGGGTTTTCTGAAGCTTTTGTTGTTGGGCGAAATTCATCATGCTTTGATGTTTCCTGATATACTTTGTGTCTTGCTTGTTCTGGCCGCCATTTAAGTTGGATTTATATAACAACAATGCTTGAACTCAACTCAGCCGCGGCTAAGACTTCATCTGATATACTCTGCGTTTTTATTGTTTCTGTTGATCTTTGCATCACTGCTGGTCGTGGTCGCTATGAGAGCTAGAAATAGAACTAGATATCATTGAGTTTTTTCAGATCCTCTACTTCAATCTTGGTCGCCCTTGAAATGACAAAGGTAAACCAGACTTTCATTTCTTTTTCTGTTAATATTCTCCAATATAGAAATTCATGGCAAATATATATCATCTCTTATGCCATTTATAAGTGCATACCTAAATGATTCTGGAGCTCTTGTAGCTAAAACTGATAAAATCATTCTGCCATTCATATTTTTGGACTAAAATCCTTAAATGGGTAAGAGAAATCTATTTCTTTAACATCACAAAAACATTTTTGAGGGAACTTGAGAAAAACACTAGCATTTCATTATGGGTATTTTGTTTTGTATCTGGGTATTTCTCATAACATTCATAATGATGCCTTCTTTCAATTTCTTGAAGATTCTCTAAAAAATTACCTGGTAAGTCTTCTTTGTACAGATCTGAGCACTCTTGTTCATTTTCAAAGCACTTCATTGAATACTCAGGCCGCAGCAAATAATTATGATCTGGGTAAATACATTATACATACGTAATACATAAAGCTTTTGTACTCCTCATACCTGGTATTTACACAAATCCAGCCATCATTACTTTGCCTTTGTTTAGAAATTTTTGATTTTTACTGTCATTACTGGCCACGACTTAAGGCATTCTGGGTAAATATTTATTGATTTGTATCTTACAATAAATCATAGTTCTTTAATGTCTCCTTGAACAAAACCCTATGCGCATCACATGCTTAGTTAATTTCCAGTTGAGACAATTTTGTATTGGTTGTATCACAACTACCTTGAAATAACAGCATTTAAAAAACAACCAGTATCTGAGATTACCATAGTTACCTCCCATCTGTTATTTGCACAGTATAAATTTTTCATTGAAAGCTCCTGTAACATGATATGACTAGTATACATACTTTCAAAACTCATTTTGGCTGAGATAAATTTGTAGCTGGTCAACATCTCACTGTCTTGTGTAAGCTCTCCTTTAAATTATTGACTATGGTCATTCATTCTTGTACAAATGATGGCTTACTCCAGGAAAAATACATCATTTTTTCCACTCCTTGCATCTGACTCACGTGGAACTGTCATCATAAAAGAAACTTGCTCAGAAATTTTTGTATACTATTCAATTTTTGACTACTCACTTAATGCTTTATGCTGGTATAGATACTTCTGTTATGTCTTTAACCTGAACTGTAACAATGTTGTCCTGTAGATGCAAGCTTTTAAGTTCATGATAATCTCTCACTTCAGAATACTTTGTCATTTAATTCACAAACTGTTGAAATGAGGCATTTATGAGGTATTGCCAATTGTTCATAAATTTTTGTTCACTGTTGTATTTCTGCTCATATGCTTGTGACTGTGCTATCTCTCAAGCTCACTTGAAGCAAGATAATGAACATCCTTTGTTCCCCAAATCATGGCTGTACTTTATGATGGAAACACACTCAGCAATATGTGCCAGAGTATAACATTAGCTTGTAACATTAGATTGTTCTGTTGGATAAAAGATAATGCATATCTATATCTTCCATTTTTATTAAATGTTGACTTAAAATAGAAATAGTTGCTTTCTATTGAAGAACTTGTAAAAACTTGGATTGTTGCAAATCTATCCTGTACGATGATATGATTTATGAAAGCGTTCCAATACTCAAATATTATGTTTCTCTTCAATGCAAAGAGGCTCAACACTTTATTTAGATGTAATGTGAAAAATATAAAGTAGAGCATAAACAGAAAATGAAACTGATGAGTGTAACATTGATTGACCCTTTCTTGAAATGAAGAGCAAAGTCATACTGTATGCTCAAATTGCTTTTCCTGAATCTGTTTGAAATAAAGCTCCTTATTCGACTATTTCTTTAGCTCTTTTGACGACTGATTTGACAATATTAATGAACTCTCGTATGTAACTTAAGAGTGTATCCTTTTGATATGCCGGGCTCAACCCTTATGGGAGCCCATTTTACTCCACATATCTGATGAAATGGTCTCGAACATGATGAACCTATTCCTGCACACTGAAACAAACATGTTAGCAAAATAAAAGAAGTTGAAAGCTTCCATTGAATTATGTCTTTCCTCTTGATGTTTTGCAATCATCTGATGAATGCCTGATCGACTGTATCTTATATTCCTGTCAATAGCGTAGGCATATGATAGGATTTGACCCGTTGTTGCTTAGAGACCGTCTCTAACATCATTTAAATCTTTTCCTGCAAATGCCTTTGAAGCTGAAAACCGGAGCTAAAGCTGGAAACAAAGCTAAATTGATGTCACAACTGAACCTCAACCGTCAACGATTCGTCATTCTAGGCAATGACGGATCATCTTTTACCCTATGCTTTCGTTATTTTCAATTGTATAGCATACCATTGTTTATGCAAAAGTTACTTCCACGGCTTGTGTGGAATTCAACATTTTTTACAAAAATGAATAAAAGCATCACTATGCAAATATTCTCAATTTTCTATTTTAAAGGTTTGCACAATAAAACTATGATTCATATGTAAGATGATCTCAATGATGATCAATGATCACTTAATCAGCAAAACATGAAAGTTTATGTATCTATAATTGATGAATTTAATCTAGCTCTACCTATTTGAGCTCGGAGTGGAAAATAGGTAACAATTACCTCAAATTCAAATGCACATAAAACACATGAGAACTTGCAATTTACCAATTTAGAGAAGGCATGATCACACACATGCAAGCAAGACCTATTTCCTATCCCAATCAATTCCCTTCCAAATCCACCCAATTCCAGATTTTCCAAAAATAGGGTTTTTGGAGCATTTTCCTTCACAAAAATGAATAATGCAAAAATGACCAACTCCTTTCCTTTTTGAACCTTTTTCCAATTTTCTCTTCTTTTTTTATTATTTTAAATTTTTCAAATTTCACTTTCTTTATTTTTCTCTAATTTCTCAATATAAATAAAACATTCACAT
The DNA here is from genome assembly GCA_007258455.2 of Sequoia sempervirens. Classification (NCBI taxonomy): domain Eukaryota; kingdom Viridiplantae; phylum Streptophyta; class Pinopsida; order Cupressales; family Cupressaceae; genus Sequoia; species Sequoia sempervirens. The sequence goes on from VDFB02379711.1 coordinate 126,915,540, forward strand.
TTAATATTTTGAAGTCCTTTAAATCCTTACGATTAAATTAAGCACAAATACACATTCCCATCCCAAGGTTTTTTCGAAATTAATTAACTTAGCCCTATTTTTTATTTTCTTGCATTTTCCCAAAATACAAAAAATATTTTGATGATCACTATAGAATCATTTAAATTCCTAACATTTCATTTACGATAAAAAAAAGGTAAGTTAAACTATAATTTAAATATTCACCTTAATCTAATTCCATGATTAAAATATGATTAAATCATTCAATATGCAACTTATTAAATATTTTACGAAAAACATGAAATTAGGAAATTATTTAAATCAAGCATGCACTAGCATTTCACAACATAGGGATTCTCGAATAATTCCTAACTCGGATCTGGACTCACATAAGGTCAAACATGACACATACCATACTCGATTCAAGTACAATCAAGGGATGGATAGGGAGGCCCAATGTGACATCTCTGAATTAACCACCATTGGGGAATAACTCATACCTGAATGGCCAAGTGGAGAAATAACCTTGTAGGTCTATAACCATTCAACATACGTCAAGGGTACTTGCTCAATGTATATATATATAGTCAAAGCATAGCATAATCATCCCAACAGGGTCTATAGCATAAGCATTAAATAACATCTATACATCTGTCATATAAAGGACTTCTTGTTAACATCAATAATCAGGATTGTGTTTAATCACAACATATATAATGTACGCCATTGAATTGAAGCATAATGATAAACCAAGCATATAAACATACAAAATTCCAACAACTAACATGTTGAGGAACCTCATCTTGAACATGTGGTGGTTCATACACACCATTCATAACCACAAAAGAATCACCAAAGAAATTATGAGGAAACGATGAAGCTAAAACACCAATCTCACATTAACAAGATGCAAACTGGAGGGGCACTACATTTAAGCCAAAGTTTAGGCATTGAATTCTAGCTAAGATAATCAAAAAGATTTATCCCAACTACAATCAATGATGTGTTCAACCATATTGAAATCATCCCAACACCCAATCCCTTTTTGAGAACTCTAGAAACACATCCTTCCCCAAAGAAAACTCATCTTTGAAGGGGAGTTGGGAGAATAAATGGAATAAACCCCATTATAGTGCCATGAATGAAAATGGTGATCCAAATACAACAATTATTAAGGTCAATCTTGAAGGAAACCATATGCTTCTTAAGCTAACTAGCAAGGCACAAAATCATCACCACCACCTTTAGAGTGATTGGTGTGAAAGAAGAGAGACTCTTAACAAATGGAAGTGAGAGTAGCATCTAAGAAAACTACACTAAATTTTACTTCTTGAAGCATGGTTACATTAGAACGGTTGTTCCAAATAAGTTGTCTAACTTGCTACTTTCTAGAGGGGATTGTTAACCCTCATACATTCTAGTATTGAATATGACACTTCATAGGGAAGATTCAAGAATTTTTTTCCCATCCATAAGAAGTGTGTTGATCAAATTATTTAATTGGTGTGCTTAGATATTTTTGATATCACCTTGGCTAGATTGCTTTCAAGAAGAGGATCGAGATTGAACCCATAAGGGACTAGTTGGTTGAGAAACAGGATCTAGATTGAGTTGGTTAGAACTAAGGGGTGGAAGGAATTCTTTAAACTTTTTAGATGCCCTCATATCTTCTAAAATTACACCTTTGTATGCAAGGGTATCATGGGCTAAGGGAGATTATTGTGAGGAGTGTAGAGTATAAAATAATGTGTTGTAAACTTGGTAGAACCTACACAATTCAGAGGTTTATCTGACTAAACAATTTGAACACTCAACATTGCAAAGACTACATTAAAATGTCAACCCATGGTTTGTAAACTTAGGATGGTGCTACACTGTATGTTCCTTCAAAGACCTACAACAATCTAAGTTTATCCTATTTAAGTTATTCTACTTACTGAAAATTACAGAATTACATAACAATGAAAGATATAAACCAGAAATAATGGCTACGAGTACCTACAACTTAAACTATAACTAAACTACTACTAATAAGATATCACTGAATCAACTTAAAACTAATCAAAAATAACAACTCAACTAATTTTGACCTCCGAAGTACTACTAGTTAATCGTTATGTGCATTTTCATGAACATTTATTATCAATAAACCAAGTATGAGATTCTAGTTTAATTTGCATGTAGTTCATGAAGTAATGATAACCAAAAAACAACTATCTAGACAAAGATAAACAACTAGAAAATGAAGTGGAGAACAATTACCTTGAGTTGCCTGCTCAAGTGGTTGTTCTCACTTAACTATAACCAAATCTAACTAACAAATTCTACGCATCCATATGAAATTGACTTCATTCATTGCATATCATGAAAGATTACATAAGATCTTCTTCTAGATTGTATTCAATGAAAACCATTCTAAATATCCATCATGTCTTGAAACTGAAAAATAACTGATAATGAAAGACTAAAAAACTAGCTAATTGATCTAAGGATTCAACCCACAGCTATATACAAGCACAGGGGAATCGTATTCTAAACAACAAGTAACCATAATCATTAACTTCCACTCCTAAATATCAGAACTTATAGTTAAGATTGAATTGTTCAAACCATAACTAAAAAGAAAGAAGAATCCTACTAGAACTAAAACTCTATAAAAAAGGATTCCATGTAAAACACACAAACATTCATCAGAATCCTATTAGTAAAAGAGTCCTTCTCTAGCACCTATTATCTTGTTATAATGATGCACATTCAATCTCCACTAGGTGTCTTCAAATAGTAATTATTGCATTTAGCTTATTCTGGAACTCCCCTATTTTGTTGTCCCATATTCCTTTTGTTGTGAGTTACAACTTTCAATTACTACGTGTTATAGTTCCTCCTTAGCTGCAAAAAGGTTAATTCACAAAGCATGTGCACAAGACTATCATAATTAAAACATAGAATTCCATTCATATTTCATGCAATATATCATATAAACCATGCAATATTATTATGTCATAACCATATTTCCATCATTATAATTTAGTTCCAACTCTGCATAATAAGTATGAAAAGATAGCATAATATAGAAGTATTGTCTAGAAGGTATATCTAAAAGTGTCTAAAAGTATGCATGAAAGTAACAGAAAATAAGTTAATATCTAAACCCATCACTCCCCCCAACTAGACTTTTGCTTGTCCCCAAGCAAAACACTAGGGATACTGATTATACTACAAGGTGATTTGCCTCAGGTCCATAACAACATCGAGTCCTTGGGTTTGTTTCAAGTAAAAACCATTGTAAGCTACAATTTGCCTCATTTTGGTGTTCCCAGCTCTTTCACATTCCTCACCTTTCTCTCCAATCCAATATGGAACTAGATAGAGTAGAATAGTTGGGTGAAATGTGAGTGGCACCCAGTAAATTCCTTTATCAACACCAATTGTCATGTACTTGTTTACCCTTTGAAACATGGTGGTGAAATTATACATGGAATGAGGTTCCTTCCTCTATAATTTCAAAGTTAAGCTATTCCATCTGCTTTGCACATGTCTGTAGCATTGTTGTCCCAAACCTATAGCTAATGTCTACATTCTTTCATAATTTTCCTTCTCGAGTTTCATAATTTTCTTGCCTACACCATTATGATCAATGAGTTTCAACCATTCATTAATGACTACATTAGGGTTTTAAGATTCTTTCCTTATGGGGAGAGCAATTGATTTCTCCCTCTCCTCATACTCTTCCATTATTTCATCCTTGAGTTGTTCCATTTTGTAATAGGATGCAAGTGCCCTTACCTGGAGATCCCCTACAAACATTAGAGGATTCCATTATATTTCATCTGGTACCACATAATTGTGTAAATAATATTTGCACAATTGATCTTGCTCCTCAAGTGTAGAATCAACAAAAGTATTAAGAAACTAAAAAATTCTACTCATACCAACTAATTGCTTACTAATTAACCTACTAAACTAAAAACATAATATTTCTTGTAGAAACAATGCGTATGTTCTTGCTGGTGGTCTACATCTGATGATTTGTGCAGCTTTGTCTGCCACTTCCTCCAACTTGACTGGTGATCTACTTAACTCCATGTCTTTCTTTCCCAATTCCTTTGCATGCTCTTCAATCAAAATTTATTTTCCTTGCTTCCATTTTTCCTTTTCCAGTGAAAACTCATCAATTACTCTCCATAGTTGATGACCAAGTGACAAGGTGGTATGGTGAGTTGGAGTCCTGATGGAAGGAGATTTTTTATCTGGTATTACTAGTTCTCCATCCCTAGTCTGAGTTATGGCCAATTGTGCCAGTAAATCAAGCTTAGTGTTATGACCATATGTTTGCAATCTCTCCTCCATTTCTTGTATTTTTGTTTTCCTCTCCTTGTGCTTCTATTCATAGCTTTGTACTAACTCTTCCAAGTGTTTAATTCTATCCAAGACTTCTTGGAGCTCCTTCCTAACATCTCTTTCCTCTATATATATCTCCTTTGTATCTACAAACCGCACATCACCTCCCCCTTCATAGTCATCACAAGTAAAATTGTCTAGGGTTTCCTTTTGTGTTTTTTTAGCAGCAAACACATCTTTTGATTTTGAATCAGAATTTGTTAGCTCATATCTCTTCCTTTTCATTGGTATATTTACATTACTAGGGATATCTCCCTTTCCTTCAAATTCTATCTCCACTAATGTGACATCTTCCTCCAGTTGTTCTTTGCTCCTTTCTTCTTCTTTAGGTTTCTCTATATTTCCCCTCATGACACCTCATCTCTTTAATTTGCCTAAATGTCTAGGTGTAAGTGTCTCTTTCTCAACTTTCTTCTTCTCCTTTTGAACACCCTTCTTGTTCTTTTGAACATCCTTCTTTTGAGTATCCTTCTTCTTCTCTTTTTTTTTAGTGGGTGTGGAGGATGTGGATGCACTGCTTCTTCTACTCTTGGTCCTTTGTGATTTTGAAGAAGACAAAATTTCCTCAATTGCAAGTGACCTAAACTCTAGTACATTAGGTTCCTCATGCTCACCTTGGCTACGGATAGGTGAAGCCATAGGTGATACATAAGGGATTTCTCTTACAGGTTCATCTTGGGGTTCTACATTCTCAGGTACCATAGGTGCATCCAACAAACTGTTAATATCTGTGCACTCCTTAAATATTCCCAATTTACTTGTGGGCACTGAATCCTTAAACTTCTTTTTACCAATAAAGAAGTCAAACAGTGGTGTGAAAGGGAAGTGTCACTTTTTTTTCTTTGGTATTCTAATTCCATCCTTTTCAACAAATTATAAAGAAAGTTTGGCACATTTACCAACTTATTGTGCTGAAGGTGAATGAGTAATTTAAAATGCACTATATATAAGATATTTTTCCTAGTGTCACAGGTGAGATATCTAAGAATGTAGGAAGTGCAATTATCCCTTAACCAGGGAAGAGAGAGTCTCTTTGTACCTTGTGAAGATGAGTCTAACTCCTCTCCTCATTCACAAAATTCCTCTCTAGCTGCAACAAAATTTGCACGTGCTAGAAATTTTTCCCCAATTCTAGGTAACCTAGTAACTTGTGTTATGGTGACCTCAGATGCATCCACTGATAGTCCCTTCACCATTTCTTCATCATACTCAAGGGTTGTTAAAAACCTTCTTTTCATATCATCATTGAATTCTGTTAATTTCAGGAAATAATCAAGCCAACCAACCCTAGTAAAATGTGTAAAACCATTGCATCTTGCAGAATTTGCTTATGAATCAATGGCCCCCTTCAAATGACATCACCTCCTATTATGAATCACTCTTCTCTGCTCAATACATTTAATTCAATTTTGAAAATTTAAGCTCAATTCACTCCACCACCTTTAAAACCTTCTCCTTCCTGCTATTTCTCATATATTTCACTATCATTCCATAACTGTAACTCCCCATTTAGTATCAACTTAGCTTGAGCTTACAAATAGAACCTAAGTTTGACTCTGGTTGAACTTAGCTCAAATTCTCAAGGTTTGGAATTGGCAATTGGAAGAATAAGAAGAAATTAAATGTAATTTAGCATGTTGTATCTATTTGGTTTGGGTGGCGAATTTAAAAAAACTAAGTTGTATAGTTGTAGCCTCCCCCCAACTTAATGGTTGAAGTGACCGCACTTCAACTTGGGAGTAGGAAGTGGTATAATTAAAAAGGATGGAAATTTATGATATGAACATTTCACATGCATTAATTAATATAAAAGACATTATGAAAGCTTTTAAGAAATCTATATTAATTATGATAGTGTACCTTGCATATTCGATAGAAAAGACTAACTGATTTGGTACGTGTAAACTATAAGCATGCAATTGAAATATGATATGATGTGACCTCAAATAATTATAGATTAATGGATTGTGAGGTGGCATATGTAAGATGATGAAATGGATGTGGCAATTAAAGCATTCAAAAGTGGAATGAGCAGAAAGAAATAAAATATTTGTGTTGCGGGTAATTATTAGGAAAAGATGGATTGTGCATGTGAATATTGTGAAGTGAAGACACATGGAATGCAATGAATGTGTAATGTTGAATAAAATTAGATCCCTCTAGAGAAAATATAAACATCATTATAATTGTGTTGTGTGTGCTTGTGAGGTAAAGTAAGAAATTAATCCCGAGTGGTCTTAGGGATTGAGCTGTGTAGCTCAATCACTGGGTCACTTGAAGTACCTAGTACATTACGTGTTGTTGAAATATCACTCTATGTGTCTAAATCAATATTTGTATCACTGTGTGCACCATACTACTGAAACAAGGAGAAAATAAAATCATCCTTCTATAATGGCTTTTATATAGCTTCAATTTGTGGCCATTTACAAAAAAAGAAAATTTGACTGCATCTTTGGTATGCAACCTGACTGCTCTGTTAGGATAGAATTGACTAATTTCATAGGGTCCCAACTATTTGGAATGGATTTTTCCCTTGAAGTCTTTGTACCTTTAATCATATAGCAGTCTCAATCCACAATATTAAACTCCTTTATTTTGATATACTAATCATGCCATTTCATTCGTTGTTGGTGTACTACTTCAATGTGATGGATTGCCTCCATTCTGATTTCATCCAAACCTTTCAAATTATGCAACCTTTCCCTTTGAGCTTTTGTTAGATCCATTTCCAGTTCCACTGTTGTCCTTATTTTTTTATATTCAAACTCAATTGGAAGGATTTTTGTCTTACCATACACAAGCTCATAGGGTGTAAAACCAGTTGTTGTTTTCCAGGTTGTTCTATATTCCCATACTGCTTTTGGTAACCTTGCAACCCAATCTTTCCTATGTAGCTGCACTATTTTGGTGAGAATACTTTCAATTTCTCTATTAGTAACCTACACTTGACCATTAGCCTGAGGGTGGTAAGGTGTGGATTTCTTGTGCCTAATTTGGTATTCTTCAACCAGTTTAGTGATGAGGTCAAAAGTAAACTGTGCACCTTGATCAATAACTATTTCTCTAGGTACTCCATACCTAATGAATATATCCTCATACAAAAATTTAGCCACATTGCCATCTTTGGCAAATTGTAACACCTTGACTTCTACCCACCTAGTCAAGTAATCAATGCAAACAAGAATGCATTCATTGTTGTTGGAAGTAGGTGAGATTGGTCCAATAAATTCTAGAACCCATTTGTCAAAAGGAGCTAATGTCAGCTGAGGCTGCAATGGTATTTCATCACTCCTTGTACGTTTACCCATCATTTGGCACCTATCATAGCTCCTTGTGTATTTAACAGAATCCTTGTACAAAGCTGTCCAATAATAACCAGTTGTGAGGATCCCAAATGTTGTTCTTTTTGCTGCAAAATGACCTCCACATGGCTCATCATGGCAAGCCTTCATAATATCAAATATTTCATCTTCCCTTATGTATCTTCTCATAATGCTATCAAGGCTAGTGTAAAACAAATAACCTGATATCCAAGAGTATGGAAAACATTTATGTACCAGTTGTCTCTTTTCTTTGGAAGAAAAGTATGGCAGAATCTGCCCAGTTACTAAATAGTTGGCAATATCAGCATACCACCAAATATACACATTTAGAGAAAATAAGTGTTCATCTAGAAATAAATCATCCACCACTTCTTCAGTTGATTGTGTTGACAATATTGATAGAAAATCTACCACTATATTAGCTTTACCAGGTTTTTCCACTATGGTAATATCAAACTCTTGTAGGAGTAGCCATCTGACCAGTTTTCCTTCTACTACAGGTTTGTTCATAAGGTATCTAATAGCAATGTGGTTTTATGAATAAAAAATAAATAACTAGTAATGTAATGCCTAAATTTATTGATAGCATACAGTACTGCCAACATCTCCTTTTCTATAACAGTATAGTTCAACTCTGCTCCTTGAAGATTCTTACTGATGTAGTATATTGCATATTCTTTGTTACCCTCTTTCTGACCCAAAACTACTCCAATGACAAAATATGAAGCATCTATATGTATATGAAAAGGTAAGGCCCAATTAGGGCCCCTCAAAATAGGCACTTGAATCAAGGCTTTCTTCAGTTCTTCAAATGAGTGTTGGCACTCTAATTTCCACTCAAATTCAATGTCCTTACTCCTGGAAAAACAAACAATGGTGCAACAAGCTTACTGAAGTCTTTAATAAACCTCTTATAGTAACTTGCATGGTTGAGGAAACTTTTGATATCTCTTTGATTTTGTGGATTAGGTAATGTAGAAATAATTTCTATTTTATGTGGATCAACCTAAATCCTTGCACTAGATATAAAGTGCCCTAAAACAATGCCCTGTGTCATCATCATAAAGAACTTTTCATTGTTGAGCGACAAGTTGTGTTCTTTACATCTTTTCAATACCTTTTCCAGATTGTTGAGGGATTCCTCATAAGTCTCTCCATATGTGGTGAAATCATCCATGTATATCTCCATACAGTCATGAGGTAATCAGAAAAGATGTTGACCATTGCCCTTTGAAAGGTAGCTGGAGCATTGCATAAACCAAATGGCTGAACAAAGTAGTCATAAGTGCCCCAAGGACATGTGAATGTAGTTTTGTCTTGATCTTCTGGAGTAATTTTTATCTAATTGTAGCCACTAACACCATCCAAGAATGAAAAATACTTTTTCCCAGCTAAGGAATCAAGTACTTGATCTATGAAAGGCAATGGAAAGTGGTATGTCCTAGTGGTTGTATTTAGTTCCCTGCAATCTACACAAACTCTCCATTTTCCACCTTTCTTAGGAATAATTACCAAAGGTGAGACCCATTCACTATTAGATATAGGATAGATAAAACATGAATCAAGAAGCTTTTGAAGTTCAACTTTGACTATGTCTCTCAAAGCAAGGTTCATACATCTCTGAGTTTGTCTAATGGGTCTATATCCATCATTAATATAAATCCTATGCATACATAAGTCAGGGTCTATACCTTTTATATCATGGTAATCCCATGCATATATTGCTAAGTGTGCCTGCAGCACAGTGTGCAAGGAATTTTGTTGTTCTTCAGTCAAGGCATTGCTTATGTTCACTATTTTTCTTGGCATGACCTCTAATTCCTTGGATGATTTTTGCACAGATGAGAGCTCAAGGCTTGGAATGATTGGTACACACTGTTGTGGTAGTAATGAATGAAATATCTGAGATAATTCTTCTAAGGAATTGATGGGTATAATACTTTGCAGGGGGTCTTGTAGGCATGTGAGACAGTCATGTTGTTGTGGGATCCTACCGCAGTCATTTTGGATTATGTGAGAAATAAGCTCATCTTCATCCTAATCATCCAATAAAGGGTTGTGTTCTATGATCATCAATGTCTGCATAGAATAGTTACCTTCCTCATCCAGAGTAGGCCAGATAGTTTGCTCAAGATCAGCATAAGGTTGGGTTGGAGGGTAGAGGACCAATTTCTTGGTCACTATCCCATTGGATATTATCATATTGCCAAACCTACAACCTATGAATGCATTAGTTGTAGCTAACCATGGTCTACCTAGGATGAGTGGGTATCTTGCAAGATTAACCTTTGGTTCTAAAACTATGAAATCAACAGGATATTCCCAAGAATCTAATACAATAACTAAATCTTCAATGATTCCTTCAAGCTTAACTGTTGACCTATTAGCCAATTATAAAATAGTTTTTGTAGGTCTAAGGTTGGCTAACTAAAGTAACTACATTGTTTATTTAGTCATAACATTGATCGTTGCCCCCAAGTCTATCAAAATATTCTTAATAAGGATCTCATTAATCTTAACATCCACTACTAGACTACCAGGTTTTGTGTACTTAAGGAGAGTTGTGTTCCCTAACATGATATCAACAAGGTTTCCAAGGACATGGACTGTTTGAGGATCCTTCTTTTTCCTTCCTAGTTTCCTAAGACATAGGTCCCTAACAGTTTTAGTATAAATAGGGATGTCTTTAATAACTTGGATGAGTGGAATCTTGATGCTCACATCTTTTAATTGACCTAAGAGGTTTGTCTCTACCTATGTGTGATTCTTTTGAATAGCTAAGTGTTCAGGAAAAGGAAGCTTTGGACTTGATGTAGTTTGGTGTACCTGATTTGACGTAGGTTCCAAAGGTGTTTTGTCTGAAGCTTCAATTGTAGGTGTTTCATCCTCTATTTTAGTAACTTGGGGAGATGAAGGTCCAACAAGTTGTTTTCCCAATCTGAGGTGGACATCACTCACCTCTACCCCATAAGTGAGGTATTGCATAGCTTCATTAGTATAAGCCTGTTGAACAGGCTTGTTGTTAGGGTTAAGTACATGTTGGGAAAGTATTTGTGGTGGCTAGGATGTAGGATTTGATGGAGGAATAATAGCTTCTTGTTGTTGTTGAGGTGGAAGCATAGGTTGTCAATACTGTTGATGTTCGATGCAGCTTCAGTCGCACCTTCCAGCCACGTATATTCAAGATCAATTAAATGATAGACTATGTCTATTTAATTGATGAAGACGAATTTATGATGAGCCACGTCTCTTAGAAAAACATTTAATTATTATGTGCGATTTAATAAAGAGTCACTTCCCTTGACAAACAATATTTAACATGCATTTAATGAAGAGATGCGAATTTAAATAAGGAGGCGGAACTTGGGGTGGCTGACTTATTAAATTTGTAAGAGACATGATTCTTTATTTTGGCCGACTTGCTATGATTGGATAGTCACGTCTCTTCATGTTGTATATATTCTCATTCGATTGTTCATTGTCATTCATTCAATTTTTAGTTCATTCATTTGTCTCTTGTATAAAGTGCGAATTCATCTCAAGGTAGTGCGAGTTCTTCATAAGTTCAGTGCAGTCATCTGAGCAGTGCGAATTCATCATATAACTTCAGTTCTGTGTTAAGCAGATCATATGAGATAAGATCTGTGTCTGTTTCCCCTGTTGATGCATTGTTTGGCCCCTCTTATTGGCCTCATTTGTAAAAGTGTTCTCTTCAAGATTCAATAATATAAGAGATATTATTGGCTGGGTTTTTCACCCTCAAGAGGAGGGTTTTCCCAGGGTATTTGCTGTGTACTGTGTAAATTTGAATTAATTTTCTATGCATGTTAATCTAATCACTTAAATTTAACATGGTATCAGAGCGTGTTTGAAGAAGATCGTGATTAGATTTGTGTTTTCATAGCAATACACTATTTTTGTTGTTTCTTGTCTATCTATACATCAATCAAGATGGTGAATGGATTGAAGATCGAGGATAGACTCGATGGAGCTTCAAACTACACCTCATGGAGATTCTGAATCATGTTTACATTGGAGGAGAATGATTTGGTTGAATTTGCGGAGACCAAGGTTCCTGAACCTGAAGAGGAAGAAGAGAAGTTGCAATGGAGGAAGAAAGACATCAAAGCAAAGAAGTTGCTAGTTGACTCCGTTAAAGACCACATCGTCCCTATTGTTTCTAAGTTGAAGACTGCGAGGGAGATGTTCAAAACTTTGGAAGAAATGTATGAAATCAACAACACCAGCCGGGCTCTTGCGCTGAAGCAACAACTTCATCATGTGAAGATGACGAAAGGGGAGACGGTGATTGCCTACTTCATGAGGATTGCAGAATTGAGAGATCAGCTCTCCACAATTGGCCATATGGTTGAAGATAAAGATTTGACAATGCTTGCTCTCAACGGCTTGCCATTGTCTTGGGAGTCCTATATTCAAGGAATTAGTGCAAGGTCTAAACTCCTAAAGTTTGATCGTTTGAGGGCCGATTGCATCCAAGAGGAATCAAGATTGGTGGCTAGAGGTGTTGGCCAAAGTCCTTCTAATCAAGAAATTCATGTTCTTGCAGCCCAAGCTTTGAAGAAGAAAGGAAAAAGTGGAAAGAAGGGTCACTTCAAGAGGAATCGTGATAAAGGAAATGATGATGCTCCCCCTTCCAAGAAGAAGCGAGACTTGTCTAAAATTCAATGCTTTAGGTGTGACAAGTTTGGTCATTTTGCCAAACATTGCCCTGACAGACCTAAGCATCAAGCCTCTATTTTAGATGTAGAGAATGTTTCTCCACAGAAGGATGAATATTTGTTTTGCTCAGCCTTGTCAAGCAATGTTGCCACTGACACCAACACATGGTTGATTGACAGTGGTGCTTCTCGTCACATCACCGGGTTCAAGGAGCACTTATCAAGCTTGGTGAAGAAAGACTCTTTGGAACAAGTTATCATTGGAGATGATGCTAGTTACACCGTGAAAGGGATTGGGACCTCTACACTCCATTTGGATTTGGCATCACACTTCAGTTGAGCAATGTTCTTTATGTTTCGGGGATCAAGCGCAACCTCATCTCTATTTCAGCCCTAGAAGATAAAGGATATCAAATTGCCTTCTCAAAAGGCAAAGTTCTTGTATGGATGGAGAACTCTAGCTTCAAGGATGCTCAAGTTATTGGAGTTAGACATGAAAGTCTTTACAGGGTTTGCACTCATCCTCTACAAGCTTTGGTTCATGATACTTCTTCTCTATGTGATCTTTGGCATCGAAGATTGGCGCATCTACACTTTCGTGCCTTGCCTATTATGGAGAAGATGGTGACAGGTCTACCTAAGTTCGACAAGGAGCATGAAGACACTTGCAAGGGGTGCGCTCTAGGTAAGAATGTAAAAGCCACCTTTCATAGTAGTGAAAATAGATCTAAGAGTATTTTAGATCTCATTCATTCAGATTTATGTGGTCCTATGTCTATTCTATCTTCGAGCGAATTTTTGTATTATGTACTATTTATTGATGATCACTCTAGGAAGACTTGGATTTATTTCTTGAGGTCTAAAGAGTCTGAGGAAGTATTAGCTAGATTTAAGGAGTTCAAAGCCTTAGTAGAAAATATTTCTGGTAAAATAATTAAGGTCCTTAGATCTGACAATGGTGGAGAATACACCTCTGGTAGTTTTCGAGATTTTTGTATTGATGCATGGATTAAGAGGGAGTTCTGTGTTCCCTATAATCCTCAGCAGAATGGTGTTGCAAAAAGAAAGAACAGGACAATCATGGAAGCAGCAAAGGCCATGATTCATGATCAAGATTTGCAGACTTTCTTATGGGCAGAAGCCTCCAAGACAGTTGTATATGTGCAGAACAGAAGTCCTCACAAGGTCTTGGAGAATATAACTCCGGAAGAAGCCTTCACAGGGAAGAAACCTGAAGTCAGTCACTTAAGAATCTTTGGATGTCCTATTTATATCCATGTTCTGAAGGAGAAGAGAACTAAGTTGGAGCCTTCTGGCAAGAAGGGCATCTTTGTGGACTACAGCGAGACATCCAAAGCCTACAGAATTTACATTCCAGGACAAAAGTTGATCGAGATCAGTAAGGATGTTACTTTTGAGGAAGACATTGCATTTAGGAGATCCAAGGGCACTCACATGGAGTTCAATAACAAAAAGTCTCCTCTAGATATGGAAGTTGACCATACTCCTGAGATTCAGAGGGAGACTGTTGAACCAAAAGAAGATGTTGATCCTGTTGAACCCTTGGAGCCTACTGATGGGCCTACTGACATTGTCGTTGGAAGAAAGAGACCTCTATGGGCTAGGCGTACTATGCAAGAGGCAGAAAGCTTTGCAGCTCCTAGAGGCACATTCAAAGAAAGTAAAAGGCCTCATAAGTTCTTCAATTATGTGGCCTTGATGAGTCAGATTATTGATTCAGAGCCTTCATGTGTTGAAGAAGCATCCAGTCATCAAGTTTGGAGAGATGCAATGGCAGAGGAGTATCAATCAATTATGAAGAATGATGTTTGGGACATTGTTCCTAGACCTAAGAGCAAATCAGTGGTATCTTTGAAATGGCTCTTCAAAATCAAGCATGTTGCAGATGGGAGCATTGAGAAGTATAAGGCAAGATTTGTGGCTCGAGGGTTTTCTCAGAAAGAGGGAGTTGATTACGAAGAAACATTTGCTCCTGTTGCTCGTTACACTTCTGTTAGAACTATCATTGCCATTACTGCATCGAGAGGATGGAAGATTCATCAGATGGACATGAAGACAGCTTTTCTCAATGGCGTAATTGAGGAAGAAGTTTACATCGAGCAACCTGATGGTTTTGAAGTTCATGGGAAGGAGTCACATGTGTGTAAGCTGAAGAAGGCCTTGTATGGTCTTAAGCAGGCTCCTCATGCCTGGTACGAAAGGATTGACCGGTACCTATCTAGTTTGGGCTTCTTGAAGAATGATGCTAATTCAAATCTCTACTTCAAGGTAATCAATGGTGATGCATTAATATTAGTTTTATATGTTGATGATTTGATCCTTACTGGAGAAGATCACCTGATTCTCAAGTGCAAGAAGGAGTTGACTTCAGAATTTGAGATGGACCTTGGGCTCATGCATTACTTCCTTGGATTAGAAGTCTGGCAGAAACCAGATGAGATGATTCTAAGTCAAGGAAAGTACACCATTGATATACTTAAGAGATTTGACATGATGGATTGCAAATCCATGTCCACGCCGATGGAGACCAATCTACATAAATTGAAGGAGGCTGCAGCTAGTTCAGATTTGGTGGATCCTACATTGTACAAACAGCTGATTGGATCCTTGATGTATCTAGTTAACACTAGACCTGATATTTGCTATGCAGTGAGTGCACTTAGCCAGTTTATGTGTGATCCGAGATGCATACATCTTGTTGCAGCTAAACATATCTTGAGATACTTTGCGGGTACGCTTGGATATGGGTTGAGGTATTCTTCGATGCACTTGGAGTTACATGGTTTTACTGATTCGATTGGGCATGATGTGTCAGATAGGAAGAGCACCTCTGGTTGTTGCTTCAGTTTGTTCGCTATGATTTCCTGCAAAGAAGTAGTCATCTCAGAGTTGAGTACAGCCAGAGGTACATTGTATGGCAACTCTGAAGTGGGCTTCGTAAGCTCCTTGTAGATTGTTGGACAATCAATGGAGCCTACTATCATTCATTGTGATAATCGAGTTGTGTGAAGCTTTCACAATCTGTATTTCATGACATAACCAAGCATGTTGAGATCAAGTACCACTATATTAGAGATATGGAGGAAGGTAGATTGAGGTACATCAACACTGATGAGCGCACAGATATTCTCACCAAGCCTCTCTCTAGGATAAAGTTTGTATACTTTCGAGATAAGCTTGGTATGGTGGAGAATCCCTTGACTGAGAAAGAGTCTCTATCATGAGCCATTCTATGAGTCCTGCGAGAGAAGTTCGAGGTGAAAAATTACCATGTATTTGTTTATATCCAATATCACGTTGAGGTGATATTTATCTTTTACCATAGTATGGTTGTAGCCATTATGGTAGATATCGTGTTGAGGCGATATCCAATATCACGTTGAGGTGATATTTATCTTTTACCATAGTATGGTTGTAGCCATTATGGTAGATATCATGTTGAGGCGATATCCAATATCACGTTGAGGTGATATTTATCTTTTACCATAGTATGGTTGTAGCCATTATGGTAGATATTGTGTTGAGGCGATATCCAATATCACGTTGAGGTGATATTTATCTTTTACCATAGTATGGTTGTAGCCATTATGGTAGATATCGTGTTGAGGCGATATCCAATATCACGTTGAGGTGATATTCCTTTGTTCACCATAGCATGGTTGTAGCCATTATGGTTGATATCGTATTGAGGCGATATCTGACATCACGATGAGGTGATATGTCTTGTGTAGCTGGAAGTATACTCCTTAGCTGAGAGGGAGTGTTGATGTTCGATGCAGCTTCAGTCGCACCTTCCAGCCACGTATATTCAAGATCAATTAAATGATAGACTATGTCTATTTAATTGATGAAGACGAATTTATGATGAGCCACGTCTCTTGGAAAAACATTTAATTATTATGTGTGATTTAATAAAGAGTCACTTCCCTTGACAAACAATATTTAACATGTATTTAATGAAGAGATGCGAATTTAAATAAGGAGGCGGAACTTGGGGTGGCCGACTTATTAAATTTGTAAGAGACATGATTCTTTATTTTGGCCGACTTGCTATGATTGGATAGTCACGTCTCTTCATGTTGTATATATTCTCATTCGATTGTTCATTGTCATTCATTCAATTTTCAGTTCATTCATTTGTCTCTTGTATAAAGTGCGAATTCATCTCAAGGCAGTGCGAGTTCTTCATAAGTTCAGTGCAATCATCTAAGCAGTGCGAATTCATCATATAACTTTAGTTCTGTGTTAAGCAGATCATATGAGATAAGATCTATGTCTGTTTCCCCTATTGATGCATTGTTTGGCCCCTCTTATTGGCCTCATTTGTAAAAGTGTTCTCTTCAAGATTCAATAATATAAGAGATATTATTGGCTGGGTTTTTCACCCTCAAGAGGAGGGTTTTCCCAGGGTATTTGTTGTGTACTGTGTAAATTTGAATTAATTTTCTGTGCATGTTAATCTAATCACTTAAATTTAACAAATACTTCATGTTTTGTTGCTGCCACTATTGACCTTTTTGCCATTAAGGCTACCACTGATTCTATTGTGTTGGCTATTGGGGGTTATAATTGGAACCTTGGAAATTTTGTTGTGGCCAAGGATTTGGTTGCTGCCAATTCCAATTTTGTTGTGGTTGTGGCCATTATTGAGGGATTTTTCCATGGATTTTGGTTTGCTAGCAAGGGCTGAGAATTCCAAGCAGAAAAGTTCTAATTTCCAATGGGAAAGGATGAATTGAAGCTAAGAGGGTCTTGTGGCATACCTTGTCTTTTTTTCCATGGCCTTATTTGAGCTATGTAAAAGAGTTGTTCATCTTCTCCTTCAAGAGGCTGGAAATCAAGTTTTTCAACTTTATCTTGTTGGATACTAGCCACCCTTTTACACTTACAGTTTGCTTTCCTTTGCCCGCAGCTTGGACAATATTTGGTGAGCATAGCCTCAGCCTCTTCCTACTTCTTCATGATGTGGAGAGTATCCAATTGAGTTTCTAAGTGACTAATAATGTCCTCCTTCATGTTGGACAACAGGTTGCTCAATTCTATCTTTGAAACCCCTGTAGATGATTTTCCAATAGCGGATGTCTTATCTCCTCTTGGTCTTTTAGTGAAGGTCCTAAAGTAATTCTTGCAAACCTCAAAAATGTCTTGAAATTGTATATGAGAGATATCTCCTTGTCTAATGAGGTTGAGGGCATCCATATAGTCATCATTGACTCCCCTCAAAATACTAACTTGAGGGATTCTTCAGACAACTTGTTCTATGGGTTTTTCTTCAAGGCAAACTGAAATATCTCCATATAATCTTTTAGTGTTTCATCCTCTTTCTATGACATTCTAAAAATGTCATCTTTCCTCATATCAGGTCCCCTACAATATTCTTGGTACTTCTCCAGAACAATGTCTTCATGGTGTCCCAATCAGGAACAACATCTCGGCCTAATCCCATGAACCATCTTAGGGTTGCATCCTTTAGAGTGGTATGGAAGAATTTGAGCCTATGAGCATCAAAAGTATAGTCATAACTTTTGCATAGGACATCAAATTCAAACAAAAATAAATCTGGGTCCTCAATCATTAACCCATAAAACACTGGTAAGGTTGAAGGAGGGATGTTCTTCAGCACTATAGCTCTTTCCTGGTTAGTGATTGGGAACTCAAATGTTGCACGTTTAGGATCAGCATCCACTGCATCACCCATGGTGCGGTATGTTCCCTCTTTCTGTGTGCTAGATGTTGGTGAGAAGGTTCAAGTTTCTTCTTCAGTGTTACCTTCACGCTGAGTATTAGATTCACCAATTTCTGATATGGCTTCTTGGGTGAAGAGGGAAGGAATCTACCCAAAGAATCTCTCTGCCTCTGCATACATGAAATATGGCTTTATATAGCAGCGATCCTACACAATGTTAGTGCATCTTCTAGTGTTAGAAAAGATTAAATCTAAAAAATTTAATATTGAAAACAAAATGTAAACTATGAAAGCTTTAGAAAACAAGTATATGAAGAGAGCACCATCTCTAGCAACGATGCCAAAAACGTAGAGTCTAAACTAATGTGTTGTAAACTTGGCAGAACCTACACAATTCAAAGGTTTATCTGACTTAATAGTTCACTCAACATTGCAAAGACTACATTAAAATTTCAACCCAAGGTTTGTAAACTTATGATGGTGTTGCACTATATGTGCCTTCAGAGACCTACAACGATCTAAGTTTATCCTATTTAAGTTATTCTACTTACTAAAAATTACATAATTGCATAACAGTGAAAGATATAAACCAGAACTAATGGCTACGGGTACCTACAACTTAAACTATAACTAAATTGTTGCTAATAAGATATCACTGAATCAACTCAAAACTAATCAAAACTAACAACTCAACTAATTCTAACCTTTGGAGTACTATTGGTTAACCATTATGTGCATGTTTATGAACATTCGTTATCAATAAACAAAGTATGAAATTCTAGTTTAATTTGCATGTAATTCATGAAGTAATGATAAACAACAAACAACTATTTAAACAAAGATAAACAACTAGAAAATGAAGTGGAGAACAGTTACCTTGAGTGGCCTGCTCAAGTGGTTGTTCTCACTTAACTAGAACCAAATCTAACTAACAAATTCTATGCATCCATGTGAAATTAACTTCATTCATTGCATATCATGAAAGATTACATGAGATCTTCTTCTAGATTTTATTCAATGAAAATCATTTTGAATATCCATCATGTCTTGAAACTGAAAATAATTGATAATGAAAGACTGAAAAACTAACTAACTGGTCTAAGGATTCAATTCACAGCGATATACAAGCATGGGGGAATCTTACTCTAAACAACAACTAACCACAATCATTAACTTCCACTCCTAAATATCAAAGCTTATAGTTAAGATTGAATTGTTCAAAACATAATTGAAAAGAAAGAAGAATCATACTAGAACTAGAACTATGTAAAATAGGATTACATGTAAAACACACAAACATTCATTAGAATCCCATTAGTAAAATAGTCCTTCTTCTCCAACGCCAATTATCTTGTTATAATGATGCACGTTCAATCTCCACCAGGTGCCTTCAAACAATAATTACTGCATTCAACTTATTCTAGAACTCCCCTATTTTGTTGTCTTAGTCTTCCTTTTGCTACAGGTTACAACTTTCAATTGCTATGTGCTACAGTTCCTCCTTAGCTGCAAAAAGGTTAATTCACAAAGCATGTGCATAAGACTAACTATCATAATTAAAACATAGAATTCCATCTACATTTCATGCATTCTATCATATGCACCATGCAATACTATTATGTCATAACCATAATTCCATCATTATAATTTAGGTCCAAGTCTATATAATAAGTATTAAAAGATAACATATTATAGAAGTATTGTCTAGAAGGTATATCTAAAAGTGTTTGAAAGTATGCATGAAAGTAACATAAAATAAGCTAATATCTGGACCCATCAAGGAGGAAGGAATGGCATGGGAAAGTAGGGTGATGAGGGCGGACAAGTATTTTTTAGGACTTAATGGTGTGGTTCAAGAGGCATTTAGAGATTTCAATAGATGCAATGGTAAGGTGTGAAGCACTTGAAGATGGGGATGTAAGATGAGGTTATGAATAGGGTAGTCTTGAATGTGGTGAGCCTTTAAATAGCAATAGAAGCATGTTTTTGACTTATTAAAGTGACTAATTCATTGGTCAGATTTAAAACAATGGCCCACACGTTTAATGGTGTTTGGGTAAGACCCATATCAATGCAAACTCAAGGTTGAACACACAAGTTGGTTCACTTATCAAAGTTTCAATTGCACCACAAAACTTTACCTAGTTGTGAGGCTATGCCATATAGAAAAGGGTAGAGTGCTAGATTTAGGAATGTAAATTCAACCACATAGGGTATTTTGATAAATTGAATTTTTGCTAGGTGAAATTCAAGGTCCCAAGTTTAGGAATAAAATGTTTACTCACAAACAATCCACAAGACATACTGGAGAACAACATGGGCATAGTCTGAATCAACAACTATGTAGGATATGTACCTCTACCCAACTCCCTAAAAGAATCTATAGCCCAACCTTTTTATTCTTTATTGTTATGGATCCATTTTAAAAAAAAATCTCCAATGAAATTCCTTTAAGAAAGAAGAGGACGATAGTTCTTGCTTTGTGATTAGAAATAATCTCAACAATATCATCCGCCTTACCTTCTATAGAGTTGCTTGGGATGTTAGAAGATTTGGGGTTTTGATCTTCTCTAGAATGTTTAATATTGTGCTCCCTAACAAGGTTGGAAGGGTGACTATCTAAAGGAGTATTTATTGTTGGAGAAGCATGTTAGGGCATGAATAACAAGTTAGAGCTTGCAAAGAGAGATTATATTGATTAGGCATCCAAGATTTCAATGTTTGATAAAGCAACCAACTCAAGAATAATACAAACCCATTTGTCTTTTTTCATGATGAACACTACACTCCCATACTTCTTTTTTCATAATGAACACCCTAAAATTTAGTGCATGTGACTAAAAATCTTGTATGCCCTGAAAACGAAGCAATTAAAGTAAAACATAAAAATCAGGTTTTCCATTTTAAATTGCAAAGCTCACATTTTTTTCCTTCCTATATAGACCTAATTAATCTAGTTATAGTTCTCCTAATCCTTATATTGGACACTAAAAATAAAAAATAAATTATATTCAATACCTTCTAATGTAGATGACGTTTCCATCAGTGCAATGCCTCATTTGTATGTTTTAGATTACAAAAAGAGTTGACGTGGAAAAAAATAATCGATCCACACAAGTCACTCTGCACTACAAACAAATTTAAAATTTGGAGCTAGAGAAATAGCCGTTGAAAGTAACCGTTAAAATAAAAATCCTTACGCATATTTGAGCCTTTTTCCACCATTCTTTTCCCCTGCATTTTTCGGTGAACCTCTCGGCATTCCTCCTCTCCCCCGGCTTTTGACATCGGCAATCTAAAACAGCTGCCTCCAGTAGAAAATTGTGAAAATAATTTAAGAGTATTTGATCGTATCGTTGGAGGCATGGCAGGGTCAAAGTTTAGAGAGATTGAGTGTCCAAACTAATGCATTTGGCCCGTAAGCAATACCTCGATGAGCGGCCAAAAGACTAGTACCCAGGTGGCGAGGGCGCCAGAAGAAACTAAACAGAATGCTTCTGAAGCTGGGGCAGAAAGCGAGGTTGTAGAGATCAAGGATGCACATATCGAGAAAACAGAGGGTTTAGGACTTGTTGAGGTTCAATCCCGGGCGGGTGAGAGTCTTAGAGAAGCGGGTTTTATGAGTGCTCGCGCTTTGCTTGTTAATGAGAGTTTTTTGAGTCCAGGTTTCAGATCTGTTGCTGCATTGGCCGGGTGGGATGACGAGGCACTTTTGTTGGCCAGCTCTGATGAATCAGTAGATTTGGAGTCTTTGATTGTTGAGGACTCTCCTGTCAGAGAAGCCAGGGACAGAAAGAGGGCTTCCAGAAACCCTGCTTTGGCTAAACCCCCGGCAAGTGCTCGAAGAAGGTAATATAAGAAAAAAAAATAGTAAACTGAAATTTTATTCACTGGAATTGGTTTATAAGAAACCAATATGTTATTGTGCAGAACAAGAGTGTTTGTTTTCTGCTGTGGTTGGATTCTTGTTATTGTTTAGTCATTGCTTTTCAATTTTGGCCGAGTGCAATGACGAGTCACTTCTGTTGGCCAGCTCTTATGAGGCAGGAGATTTGGAGTCTCCGATCGTTGAGGACTCTCCTGTCAGAGAAACCAGGGACAGGAAGAGGGGTGTCAGAACCCCTGCTTTGGCGAAAACCCCAGCAAGTGCTCGGAGAAGGTAATATAAGAAAAAAATAGAGAGTAAACTGAAAACCTACTGACTGGAATTGGATTATAAGAAATCGAGATTTTATTGTGCAACCTACTGGCAAGGGTGTTCATATTCTGTTTAGTAGGCTACTTGTTATTGTTTGGCTGTTGCTTTTCAATTTAGCTCTTTGAAACCCTAGAACTGAATGATAGTTTGGCATATCTTGTCTTAATATGAATGAATAATTTTTAACATTCACGAAGCTAAAAATAGTCTATGGGACAACCAACCTTGTCATTTTTAACTGCTGCACTTCAATTGCTTTTCTATTCAAAGTGATGATGAGCTCTCTCATCTTCTCAATAGTTTCCTTGCTGAATAAACTATACCAAAAACCAGCTGTCAAGATATTGACATGTTTGTCCTTGATGACATCACACTCCATAATTAAGTGTTTTTCTGATTTCACTCCCCCGGTAATGCAAAAAATACACACCCTTTCTTCCCATGCTTCTTTAGTCCTTTTCTACCACCTCGTTTCATATTGAAGTTGATGAGAGTTAGTTCTTAATTTGGCAATAAGAGCTTTGGCTCTCAATGGAATATTAGCCCCTGTGTACACATTTTGTTGATAATCACATGCAGGTTTGAACCTGTCGATATAATATTTCTTCTTTCTCCCAACACTTTACACTATATATGCTTGCAGAACTTATCCATAACAAAAGCCTTTATCTCTTTGTTATTTGTGGGGCATGCATTCATGTAGATATTCCACTTGCTCATTTGCTGTTTTGTTTCATCCATGTCTCCTTTCTTTTGCTCGAGATGTCATTGAAAACAACCTTAGGTCATCTATCTACTTCCATTGTTCGATGCTTTTTAAATATCTTATGATACACACCATAACAATTGTTTGAATAGAAGCTACCCCTGTTTCACTCAGCATAAACGCACAAGGAATGGAACCTTTTATGTTGAACTTGCTTTGTGATCAAGCGCTTTCTACAAGTTATAGATAAACGGGTAGGGTTTTCCACCAAGCATCTCTACATGTCTGATATGTTTAATCAGTGGATTTATCAAGGTATCCACCTTAATTTTCAGGTTTTTTAATTAATATTAAAAAATTGTACAAATATAGTATATTGATTATATAAAAAAATCTTAGTGTAGATGTTAAAAAACAAAAGTAAGATATACTTTTTTAAATCATAATAAGTAAATTGTAATTGTATCCTAATTTTTTCAATAAAGTTTTTTGTACCCTATTTGAGTTCCACCATATAAGAAGCTTTGTACAAAATGCATATCTTCATGATCATGTTTAAATGTGATATAGCTGTATCCTTCTTCATATACATCAGTACTCTCTTTCCTTCTCCATTCCCATATCCCACTTTGCCTAGTAACTATATCTCTTGTCAATGTGGGGTTATCTTTTCCATGGCTTAAAAATTTAATGGCTTTTTAACAGCTTGATCAAAAACTGTATAGAAATCTGACTTTTTCAGTACCTAGATTTTTTTCTCCCTTTCAGCTCCTACAATGAAGGAAGAGCTTGAGTGTTCTGTCATTTCCATTAGTTTATTGAATGCCAAGTTCTGTACAAGAAAGGTGCCTTCGTTTTAGGAATGTATTTCTCCAACAAGAACTAATCCTTTAGATATAAAGACATCCCTTGAAATACAAGCCCTTGCTTTCAGCTGTCCTTCAGTTTACTTTCTACAGGTAGAATTTTGCAAATCTTTCTAGAGTTCAAGTTACATTCAGCAGAAAGGGCATTCAATGATCTAATGTGTCTACTTGTATCTAAGAAGCAATATCAGGAAAGGTGCTTGATGAACTCACTAGAGCCTTCTTTCAAGAATCGTAAGAAGTAGAGTTATATCCATAATACTTCATTTGCTTCCTGGTTGTCTAACACCTGTTCGAACCTTGGTTATGAATATATGGCGCTCCAATATAAGCTCCTTCTGCCTTCATATTTGCATTCAGCAATTAGTTGTCTATTAAAATCCTTTTTCTTTAATCCAGAGTAACATCCACAGAGAAGACATTCAATGACCTGAACTGCAAACCCTGTTTTTCTAGCACTACTGAGAAGGAAAGACAGGAGATACACTTGATATCTCAGTTAACCCTTCTTTCTTTATTGTTCCTAAGATGCATATGATGATCCGTAATACTTTAGGTTCCTCTCGATTGTTTCTTTATATTGCGGGTAACATATATAATTATTGATTCTAATTTTCATACTGGGAAATTTCTCAGGAATCGAAGGGCAAGGACGCAAAATATTGATCCAATTGACTTGGCTCGAGTTGGTGCTCTGAGCCTTGAGGATGATCCAGTTGTTGAAAGGAAAGAACATATTGCTCAACCTGCACAAGGTAAACTGATTTTCTGTGGGTTATTATTGCACATTCTACTCAATGGAAAGATTATTAGGACCAGACACGATAGATTTTTATAGGTGAAATAAATATAACTTGGTAGAAGATTGTATCAAAGGGAAATCCTCAACAAGAGAATAGTTAGAGGTAGAAGAAGATTCCCAGACGTAGGTCAAAGCAGAACAAAGGAGAAATGCTCATACAAAAGTAAAGGAAAATGTAAATCTGCAGAACAATGTCCAATTTGAAACTTGGAGAGACCATTTGAAGTTGAACACATCTTATGAAACGTACACTACAGCAGAAAAGCTAGACCAAGCAATGTAGTTTAAAATTTAGAAGATATAGTGATACTGCCATATGTAAATTCTGCCATTTGCCTACATTAGACTTATGTGAACAATCTAATAGAATACTTATGATCTGGTGTGGTGCAGTTCCATACTTGTATGACATTATACTTATTTCCATATTCATAAAGCCTCAATCTGATTTCATCTTATGAACTGTCTAAGCATATCACTCAAGTATAGGATAGAACATCTATGATCTGGATTCTAGACAATACCCCAGTTTGTTCACAAAGAGCACTGGAGGAGAATTTGTTAATAAAGCAGTTCTATGTAGCACTTTGAGCAACGTTCTATTAGCAATTAAACAAATTGGTGAATTCCAAAGATATATGTAGATTACGGAATTTTAAGAAAATCTAAGTATATACTGCAAGGACATCGGTTCTGGCAGATCTATAACTGCTATGGAATATCTGGGTTTGACAGGAAATGTGATGCAAGATGAGGCTTCTGTGGTTGTTCCAGAACAAAATTTGCCGCCTGATTCAAATCCTGGATTTCCAAGAGCTAAGCCTAGTCCAGACAGAAGCAAGAAAGGATCTTCAAAATCTACCGAACCTAGTCCAACTAAAAGTGAGAAGGGATCTTCTGGACCAGCATGCTTGGAACAATTGAGAGAAGAGCTTTCTTGTGCGGTATTAAGTATACTTATTCTCTCAGTATGAGTTTGCTTATTCTAATATAAAAACTAATCGGTGGAATTGCTTTAATTGAAGCTTATTATTTTGTCCTACAGGTTTGTCTTGACATATGTTTTGAGCCCTCAACCACATCTTGTGGTCACAGGTATATCTTCTTTCTAGAAACTTCACAGGTAACCGGTATTTCCTCGTTCTAGAAACTATATCAGTTCCATGCAAGGAAATCAGTAGATAAAGAGATTCCGGTAGATTTTCTTTCATATTTTATTTCCTTTACTGATTTTCCCTATGCAATCAATTTCTGTAAAGATGTGTTTATATTTTATTTTCTTTACTGAACTTTCGTATGCAGTTTCTGTTACATGTGCTTATATTTTATTTTCCTTACAATTCTTTCCCATGCAGTTTCTGTAAGATGTGCTTGGAAAATGTCATTGAGAAGTGTGGTCTGCGTTGCCCCAAATGCCGCCAGTCGTTGAAGTAAGTTGAGGGAACCTTCACCTTGTAGATATCTTTCTAGAAGCAATTGGAATGAACTGCCACTGAATCTGTAGATATCATTCTAAAGGCTGCCCTAGTTTGTGGTTTTTTTGTAAACAAGGGAAAATTTGTTGGTAAATCTTTAATAAGTTGAGAAAAAATTAACTTTTAGTCAGGAGGTTGAATCATATGGGAAATTGGCAATGCAGACTAAACATAGAACTGTCATTGCAGGGGAGATTTTAAGGCTTGTCCAATCAACACTGTACTTTGGAACACAGTTCAACTTCTCTTCCCAAAAGAAGTTGCAGAAAGGATCAAGGCAAAGAAAGAAAGAGATGAAGCTTTGAAGCTTGAAAGGATGAATGAAAAACGAAACTCAAGTTACATCAATCAAGCTAATAGGGGAAGTGTTGGGAACAATGGAAACAATCGGCAAGGCTCCCGCCACCCAACTCGGGGAATTGGACTAAGAAGGCCTGAATATGCAACTACAGTTACTACAGTTAACAACTTCAGGAGAGCCTTCCAATCTGCAGCAATGACTGATCAAGAAGTGGTTATCGCTGAAAATGTTGGGAGGAATGAAAGAGTTGGACGAAGCAACAGAAGTAATAGCAGTCAGGAGGAGCTGGATGCAGCATTGGCTTCAAGGCTGCAACAGGAAGAGCTGATGAGAACTTTCAGAGGTGATGGAAGACTAAGAAACAGAGGAGATCAGTTAACGTCTGTCTCTTCAGCTGCAGCAAATTTAAGAGCAATGGCTTCCCGAGCCATTCGTTTGAGAGCGAGAAATCAGTAAGTAGGATTTGTATTGAATAATGACCATCTTTTGGAGAGATCAACTATACTGATTTACTCTTAAAACAATCATGGATTACCGATGGTGAATCCTTGTATTTTTTAAAGCAATCATGGATTACTGATTTACTGTTAAAACAATCATGGATTACCGATGGTGAATCCTTGTATTTTTTCAATTGGTTAATATTGTAATATTATAAACATGATTTGGTCGGCCAAAATGAACATTTGACTGCAACTTGATAACGATTCCATTTTTCACTGTTATTAAGGTATGGTTTAGCTGTCGATTCCATTCTTGATATAGGGAAAGTTTGATTCAGGGTGGTGATTTTGCAGGAATTCTTGTTAATGTGTCCTCAAAATTATAAATTTTAATTAAACAGGCTAGCTAATTTTTTTCAGCAGGTGCTTTTGAGAAATACTAGGAGCCATTTCCAGGCTAGCTAATTAATCAGGAACTTCAAAAAAAAATAGATAAAGAAACTTTAAGTGGAAATGATGAATTATACAACAAATAATAGAAACTGTATCAAATAATTAGAGAGTAAGTGTGGATTCTGAATATTTTTTCTTTTTTTGGCATTTGTTTTTTTGTGTGCTATTTTTTGCATCAACATTTCGGATCACATTTTGTGATCCATCATCAGGTTGAAAGGGAGTTGTAGGAGTGGAAATGAGTGATTGTAGACCCAAATAAGATAAATAGAGACGGGTGGCGGTGGCAAGGGCGGGGGTGCGGGGGCCTCGGGGTGAGGGGGAAAGTGGAAGGGAGGGGAGAAAGTTGCTCACAAATCAAGAAGGGAAAGGAAAGAGAAAAAAAGGTGATTATAGACCCCACAACTACTAAGTGGGTGGCTTCGGAATTGGTGTTGTCGTGGTACGTGGCCGACGGCATAGGCTTGGTTGGTGCTGTGATGCAAGGTGGTGGCGGAGGGTGTTAAATGAAGGGAAGGTGGTGGAAGTCCAAAAGATTTTGTTTGATGCAGTAATGGTTGTCATATCAAAGGACGATGTGGGGAGGGATTTCGAAGTTGATGGGTGTATTTCTTGCCTTTTAATAATCTCGGTGCTCCACATTTTCATCACCAAAAATGATGGAGACGCTAGTTTGTCCACTTCCCCCTTTAATGAGGGGGAAGTGGAAGGGAGGGGAGAAAGTTGCTCACAAATCAAGAAGGGAAAGGAAAGAGAAAAAAAGGTGATAATAGACCACACGGCTACGAAGTGGGTGGCTTCGGAATTGGTGTTGTCGCGGTACGTGGCCGACGGCATAGGCTTGGCTGGTGTGGTGATGCAAGGTGGTGATGGAGGGTGTTAAATGAAGGGAAGGTGGTGGGAGTCCAAAAGATTATGTTTGTTGCATTAATGCTTGTCATGTCAAAGGACGGTGTGGGGAGGGATTTTGAAGTTGATGGGACAGACGCACAGGTGATGGGTGTATTTCTTGACTTTAATAATCTCGGTGCTCCACATTTTCATCACCAAAAATGATGGAAACACCTATGGGAGGATCAAGCATGGGCGACTGAAATCAGTGTTCAAGGATTGGGATGAGTTAGTCTTGGGGGCAATGGAATTGCTTCTGGGCGAGGAGTTTATGAATTCGGTGGAGCATTGGAGAACGAATGCAGATATTGCGGCTCGATTTCTTGCTGCACTCTTGGACTTGGAGGTGCCGAAAGTTGGTTTGGGAAAGTCTGTTGGAGGGAGCTACGGATGTGGTGATTGTTGCAGAACTGAGAGTGGGGATCCCTTGGCCTCATGACTTGTATTGAGCTCTTCTTCCTAATGTGAGGGTCAAGCGATATCCTTTTATCCTAGACATCAAAGGCGAGGCACTGCATAGGCATCGTAACCGGGTGCGTGGTGGGTTGATTTTCTTAAAGCATCATCTATTCCTGGAGCCGTTAGGAGGAGTGGATTGGTGTAGTCTCTTTGAGGATTTCTTGCTTGCAGACGGCTTGTTGATGGAGGAGTAACTGGTATTTCTGGGTTTATGGTGTCATGTTTTGTTGTTTAGTCTTTTAATAGTGTTTGTAGGGGGCTCTGGGGTTGTTCGGCTTGAAATACATGTATGGGGTGCTTGGGAAAATGTGGGTTTGGTTTCTGGTCCGTTTGGTTTAAGTTGGTTGCATCTAGTTATGGGTAGGTTTTTGGAGAGATCTGGAGTGATAATTCGAGAGCATTTGGACTGAAATGTAATATCTTTTTAGTAATCAATATAATCATATTTACAAATTAAAAAAAAGAGAGGTGATAATAGAAATAATAAGATAAAAGAATAAGGAGAAAAAGTGGCATATTATCAATGAAATAAAGAAATTCATATATTGAAATTATAATTGAAATAAAGTATAATTGAATATACTATATAAGAAATAAAAGAGCTAAGGATTTAAAGAAAAGGAATCTTGAACTAAAAGATAAAGAAATAGAGATACATAAAGATATTAATCTCAACTTATAAAAAGAAATATAATAAGATATATATAAAGAAATATATAAGGATATATAAAGATAAAGAAATAGAGATACATAAAGATATTTATCTCAACTTATAAAAAGAAATATAATTATATATATATATATATATTTGTGTGTGTGTGTGAGAGAGAGAGAGTAAAGATTCAACTATGTGTTTTTTTGTCGATATTTGGGATCACACTCAATGATTCTTTATTAAGACTTGTTCTGCAATCTCATATCATTTCTTCCTTTTCCTATGATGGATCACTGATTGTGATCCAAAGGTCCACAAAAAAACATACACAGTTGAATTCAAAAGCTAAATATTGTAACTTTATAAATATAAAAATATTTAATTTCAACTTATACATATATAACTTGCTTGATTAAATATTTTTATTATATATGTCTTTAAAGATATAAAGAAATATATGAAAATATCATAAAAATAATAGAAAGCAAAGTATTTTCGTTAAGGGGCATGGTTGGGTTGATCCAGCTTTTAAGGGTCTAGTGGAGGTTACTTGGGAAAACAGTGGAGGTTACTTGGGAAAAACTGATGGAGGGATGGTGGAAATTAAATTTTGATGGTGCCTATAAAGGGAACCCTGGACCATCAGGGGCAAGTTTCATTGTTCGTGACTGGAAAGGGAATGTATTGGCCATGGGGGTGAAGAAGTTGGAGGATGGGACAAATAATGTAGCTGAAGCCTTAGCAACATTAACGACCATCAGATTTGGCAAAAAATTGGGGGCCTCGAAAATTCACTTAGAAGGTGACTCTCTCATAATCATCCAGGCAGTGATGAAGGGGAGTATTGATGCTTGGCATATTCAGAATATAATAGTTAAAATTGAGGAGGAATTAGCTTCATTTGATGACATCATTGTTAGTCATGCAAGGAGATTTGGGAATGTAGAAACAAACATCCTATCAAAGTGGGCTCTAAAGTTTGAAGAAGTTGGTGAGATGAGGATCGAAGATGTAAGGCAATTGGATTTAGAGGAGGCGGCTTAATGAGAGGTGGTAAGTACGTAGTAGTTAATGAGCAAGAAATAATGACTGAACACATCTTTCGAAGTGACTTAAAGAATGTTGTGGGATTGGGCGGCGGTGTCGAACATACGTCTTGCATTAATGGCCGAGTGTGGAGCGTTAATTTTAATTAAATTCTCTAAGACCTAATTTCTCGATGCTTCTTTCGAGTTTTGTTGTGGAGAACAAGCATTGAAACGGTATGTATTTGGGTGTCGACTCTGGAGTTGCAGACTTGCAATGGAGGCAAACTTCACACTCTTGAAAAAGCGACAACTTTGTCCATTTTTCGATAAAACATCAAATAGGAGATTGAAAGGTATGTTTTTATACAATGATGAGAGGCTGGTGCAATGTGTGCAATTGATTCTGAGCAAGGGGTTCAGGGTTCTAAGACACAAGTATTGTATAAACATGGACATTTATTCTTTATTTGGGGGAGACAATGGAAATAGTGAAGGGGGTGATGGAAGCAATTGTGCACAGAGAATTCCTGGAGGGAATGGACTCCATTCTGGAGTGGGCCATCCCGGGTGATGGACTGGATGTTCATGAAGGGATTGACAGTGTAGAAGGTGATGAGGTTGAGAAATGCATTTTGTTTGTGTGGTGGTCGGAAGGGAGTCTCAAAGCTCACTAGAGAGAGGAGGCCATATGCGGTTAGGAGGCTTTAAAGCTTTTTGTGGAACTGATGGAGGTGGAAGAAATGATTGTTCAAGCCCAAGATGAAGCTGAGCATCTGGAAAGAAAAGAGCTTCATCCTCAGAAGAGGAAGGCGACAAGAGTGTTAGGGCGGAGCGGACCCGGGTAGCTCGACCTAAGCTTTTAGTAATTCTATCTTTCTGTAATGAAATTTTCAACTATCTTTGTCCATTTTTGTTGATTTTTGGGGGTTTAGCCCTATGTGGGATGTAGTGGTAGTTAGCATCTGAAAGCAAGGTGGTTGGTGTAGATACAAGTTAATGATGTGAATGTAAATCTAAGGTCTTTTTTGAACTTGAAGTAGATGATCAGAGGTTTTAGAGTAAGGTGATGTAGGTTATTTACTAAATTCTGAGAAAATGGTGTTATTCGTAAGTGATTTTTTGGGTGGTAGGTGGTTTTTCAAGAAAAACAAGAAGATGTATTCTGACTTTACTACTTAATAAAATAAAAACTTATTACTGAGCAAAAAAATAGAAAACAAATTATTATATATTTAAAAATATCAAAATATCAAAATAGAAAATGAATCATTATATGCAATATAGATTGTAGAATATTATACTAGAAAACAAATCTAGAATATGAAAATTTAAGATTATTTAAAGATATATAAAGATATTTAATCACCTCATATATAGAAAAATGTAAAATGATATATATAAAGATATAAAATTTTAAGAGAGTATATATAGAGAGAGAAAGAAATAAATAAAGATATATATAAAAAATAACATAAAAGCAACAAGAAGATGATGTATTCTGAATTTACTACTTAATAAAATAAAAACATATTACTGAGAAAAAAAATAGAAAACAAATTATTATATATTTGAAAATATCAAAATATCAAAATAGAAAATTAATCATTATATGCAATATAGTTTGTAGAATATTATCTTAGAAAACAAATCTAGAATATGAAAATTTAAGATTATTCAAAGATATATAAAGATATTTAATCACCTCATATATAGAAAAATGTAAAATGATATATATAAAGATATAAAATTTTAAGAGAGTATATATATAGAGAGAAATAAATAAATAAAGATATATATAAAAAATAATATAAAAGTAATAATAAAACTTTATATAATATTATAACAATTTATGCATACAATTATATTACTTAAAATTAGTGAAAAATATAATTTAATTATTGACAATATAATTAGAAAAATATATAATCTAAAAAGAAGAATGGGCATCCGTGGTAAAATCCAGCTTTGGGCCCATATCAGGTATGTTAGGTCTTGTGCACCTTATTTGCCTTGGATCCTAGCTGGTGATTTTAATTATGTCTTGCGTTTGGAGGAGAAAAGAGGGGGGCGTCGAGATTGGGTCCTACTTCAGATTTGTTTCGGGCTAATGTGGATTCTCTTGCTCTTGTTGATGTTAAACCCTCTAATGGCATATTTACTTGGAATAATAGGCAAAGTGGGCCAAAAGCGATTTCTGAGTGGTTGGACAGATTTCTTGTCTCTATTTTTTGGGTTGGGGGTAGCTTGGTCACTTGCTCTAAGATTCTTGATTGGTGTGGCTCTGATCATTGGCCAATTAAGTTTTTAGCTTCTTCTTTCCCTAATCCAAAGAATCCTCCTTTCAAATTTCAACTTATGTGGCTTCATGATTCTTCCTTGTATAATCTTGTTGCTCAGTGGTGGCGGGATGGAGCCCCTGCATATGGTACAACTATGTATTATTTTGTTAAGAAGTTGCAATATGTCAAGTATCATCTTAAGCGATAGACTAGGTTGTGTTTTGACAATTTTTCAGGCCAAGAAAAGGGAAGTGCAGGAGCGTCTTGCTATTATTACTCACCAGATTAGGGATTTGGGATTTTCATAGGCTCTTGGGCATGCTGAGTCCCAAGCTCTAAAATTGGTGGAGAAGTGGGAGATATTCTGGAAACAAAAGGATAGGATTGACTAGCTTCAAGAGGGTGACAGGAATACTGATTTCTTTCATCATTTTGTGCAGGCTCGTCGGAATAAGTGTTATATCTCTTCTCTTGTTAATTATGAGGGCTTTTCAATATCTTCGTAACAGGCTTTGTCCAGAGAAACTCGTCAGTTCTACTCTACTCTGTTTACTAAAGATTCACTTCCTATTGAAGCTGATGAGAATATGGTTCTTGCTTGTATTCCTTCTTTGATCTCTAATTATTTGAATGCTTCTCTTATACGTCTGATTACTTTGTCTGAAGTGGAGGAGGTTGTGTTTGGGATGAATAAGGGGAAAGCTCCTGGCCCTGATGATTTCCCAATTGAATTTTTCTAGGAGTTTTGGGAAATTGTGAAGCTGGATTTGTTAGAGGTTGTTCATGAGTCTCTTCATAATAAGCAGATGCTTCATGCCCTAAATGGTACTTTTTTGGTTCTCATTCCTAAGAAGGAAGGTGCTAATAGGCTTGAATTCTTTAGACCTATTGTGCTCTATAATGGGGTGTATAAGATTATTACGAAGTTGATTGCTGAGAGGCTTAAATCTTGTTTTCCTGTTGTCATTTCTGAGGAGCAAGGAGGATTTGTGGCGGGTTGTCAAATTTTGGATGGGGTGGTGGTTGCCTCTGAGGTCATTCATTCCATGGTGACCTCTAAGGATAGGTCTATGTTCATCAAGCTGGATATGGCCAAAGCATACGACATAGTTAAATGGAGATTTCTTCAGAAGATTGTGTTGGCCTTTGGGTTTCTTTTGATTGGGTGAGTTGGACTATGAGTTGTGTGACTTCTTCCTCATTTTCGCTTATTATGAATGGTGAACCTTCAGAGTTGTTTGGTGCTACCAGGGGCCTTCGTCAGGGGGATCCACTCTCTCCCTATTTGTTTATTATTATGGCGGAGGGGTTGGATCACTTTCTTAAAGTTCGGGTCTCTCAAGGATTGATTCATGGTTGGCAGTGGGGGTTGGGTCTGCCAACGTTTTCTCATCTTTAGTTTGTGGATGGCACCTCTCTTATGGGGTTGGCTCACATTTGTGAAGCTGAATCCTTTAGGAAAGCTTTGGATATCTACCTTGTTGCTTCGAGTTAAAAAGTCAATGAGAAAAAGTCTTTTATTTTCTTCTTTAATACTCCTCAGGCTATCCAACGGAGGATTGCTGCTATTTTGCAGTTTCAAATTGGGTATCTGCCCTTTGTCTATTTGGGGATTCCTCTTGCTATTGGTCGTCAGCCCAGGTCCTCCTGGCAAATGTTGCTTGATAAGTTGAGGAAGAAGGTAACTCATTGGACTCATTGGTGGTTGTCTACAGCTGCTAGAGTAACTCTCCTTAAGTTTGTTATCCAGGCCCTCCCCATCTACAGGTGCTTTGTTCAATCGACCCCTATGTATTTCCTTAGGGAATTTGATGCTCTCTCTTGTCAATTTCTTTGGAGTGATAACTTGATGTCTTCTCTGTGGGAATGTTTCCTCGTTGGCTGAGTTTGTGGATCGGTGGGGCAGGGCCCCTGTTTCTACTTCCTTTCTTCAAGTTGCTTGGGATATAGGCCCATCCTTCATTATTTGGAATCTTTGGTTGGAGAGGAATCGTCGAATTTTTCAAGATGTACTGTTGGTAGCCCCTCGCTTGTGGTGGAAAATTTTGCATTCTTTGAGAGAAACAGTTGTGGCTAAGTGTGATCTGACAGATTCGATGGCTCCTTGTGATGTTGGTTGTTTTAATCGTCTTCATCTTCCTCCTCCGCAACGGTAGTTGATGCACAACAGATGTAGACATCCTACCCTGAAGGTGAATAGGGAGGGAAGATGGTCCCCTCCTCCTCAAGGAATCCTAAAAATTAACACGGATGGCTCTTCTTGTGGAAACCCTAGTCATGTTGGTATTGGTGGTGTTGGTAGGGATAGCTCTAGAGATGTTCAATTTATCTTCTCTGTTTATAAGGGTCTTCATACTAATAATTTAATGGAGGCTCAGGAAATTTTATTGGCTATTGAGTGTGGAAGTCAATTGGGGTGGTGCAGGATCATATGTGAATCTGATTCCCAGGTTGTGGTGAACTTGTTGAATAGGCGGCATTTAGATGATGTTAGTTGGCATTTGGCTTTGATTGTTGAACAAATTCTCAACCTTTGTGCTTCTCTGGAGTTTTTTACTTTCACTCATATTCCTAGAGAGTGGAATGGTGTTGTTGATTGTTTGGCTAAATGGGCTTCTGATCATATTCATGATTGGAACTTGGTGGATCAGGGTCAATTACCCCCAAATTTGTCTCAACAGTTGGACCATTTGGTGGAGCTTGATAGGGCTATGTAAAGGCCTTGCTTTGTAATTTCTTGTTTTAATAAATTTGTACCCCTCTCTTATGTTAAAAAAAGAAGAAGAATGGTTAAGAAGTAATTCTTACGACATAGAGAAAAGATCTAAGGTTATGATTGAGAACCTATAAATCTTTCCACTATTATAAAATAGGGGAGTTAAAGTAAAAAGGATCAAAACGGAAGGAAAGAAAAAATCGTTAACTTGCAGCAAAAGAAGAATTAACAAATTAAGAAATAAAAGATCAAGAGAAGAGAAGGAGATAAGGCAAAAAGAAATTAAAAAATTTCAGGTTACAAATGAAGAGCTAGGAAGCATAAAGGTACGGAAGATAGGGCATGGAGGGGGGAATGAAGGGGAGGAAGTTAGTGAGGGAAGATGTGAGAGTGGGGCGGTTAAGCTAGGGACAGATGGGTTAAGGGAATTGGGGTTAGATAAAAGGGCCCGGTTTCTATTAGTTTTATGATATTTTTACGTCAAAGGCGTTTTCTTATTTGAGCTTCACGAGTTCATTTTGCCTGCAAACAGTTGAAAAACAACAAGACCCTGGTTGACAGTTAAACGAATCTCAGTCATCCATCATTTTTCGCTATTGTTTGGCTATTTTCCCCCAGTTTTGTGTTGCTTTCCCCACAGCTATCGGTTTCCCTTGATCTTTCACTCTTTCTTTCCCGACTATTATCGGTTTCCCTAGTATTGACCTTTCACTTCTCCAATTTGGCAAGCTATAGCCTGAAAATAAAGTTTCGACAAGGGTTTTAGAGTATGTTTATTTAAATGAAAATTACGTTTGAAATCCTAATAATGAGCACATTTAGGTTTTAATAGAAAATGAAAAATACAGCCAAGATCCCTAAATGTGCTTAAAATAAAATGAAAATTATGGCCAAGATCCTAATAATGAGTACATTTAGGTTTTAAAATTACGGCATCCTTTACCCTACGTAGTTAATTATAAATTAGCATAATTAATATTTAATATACATTTTATATATATTTTTTAATATAATTGTATTATTTATTATTATGTATTTTATTTTTTAACAAAACTATCAAATACATATATATTAGGTTTAAAAATTTTGGCATCCTTTACCCTACATAGTTAAGTATAAATTAGCATAATTAATATATAATGTATATATTATATAATAAAAAATAAATTATAAATAATATAATTATATTACATATTATGTATCTTATTCTTTAACAAAACTATCAAATACATATATATTAGGTTTTAAAATTTCGACATCCTTTACTCTATGTAGTTAAGTATAAATTACCATAATTAATATAATGTATATTTTATATAATAAAAAATAAATTATAAATAATATAATTATATTACTTATTATATATCTTATTCTTTTTACAAAACTATCAAATACAAAGCGCTATAAATTCTAGTTGCATGTGACTAGATTAAACAATTAATAATAATAAAATATTATATACTTTATATAATGGAGACCTTTAAATAATTGAGACCATTATTGCACAAACAACATCATTTGCTAAATGGCCTACCAATTGACCTCATGTACTACATAAATGTATGCAAAAAAATATAACAAAATTTATCTT
Source organism: Sequoia sempervirens (assembly GCA_007258455.2). Lineage (NCBI taxonomy): Eukaryota > Viridiplantae > Streptophyta > Pinopsida > Cupressales > Cupressaceae > Sequoia > Sequoia sempervirens. Next base: position 126,952,516 of record VDFB02379711.1, read on the forward strand.
AATTGACCTTCCACACTTCTTTGGTGTGGCGTACCCATTGCACATTAAGATGATAAGTAGGAGGTATTTTTCTACAACATGTCATATTATGATATTTCTATCGGGATTCAACCATGTAGTTTTTTTTCAATCAAACTCATTGACCCATGTTTCATGAGTAGTGGTTCACAAGAACCCATCTCCAATGATAATGAAGGGTCCACTTAGCACTCATTGCATCTAGGTGATATTCACAGAGGTGAAGCATTGGGCCTTTCCGGGAGGACACCCATCCCAGTACTACTCCAACTCAAGTGTGCTTAACCATGGAGTTTTCCCCAAGGTTAAGCTCACTTAGCTTCTAACCCCATTTGCAAAATCTTCAACAAGTGTTGTGCCTTATGAACCATTCATTATAGAGCCTCTTTAGCTCATTAATTGATAAGTAGGAGGTATTTGCAAAATATCATGTCTCTTCTCTAGTGCCTCTCTCTCTTTGACAAAAAAATTACAAGAGGCAAAATAAAACCCTTCAAAAGATGATTGTTTGCTATCCTATATCCCTTTTTTCTCTTTTCTTTTCTAAATATTCACCTTGTCTCTTTTCTAAATGATTGTGTGGATATGTTTACAACCTCTTACCATATTACAATATCTTACAAAATAACAGACATTTAGAATAAATGATGTTGCAATAAAATTTTAAAAGAATGAACTAAATATAATATAAAGTAAATAATCACATGTAAAAAAATTACTCTATAAAATTTATAAGATTTTACACTCTAAATTCATTTAGAATATAAACAATATCCACTTGAAATATCTATCCATCATAAATTTTATGTTTGATAGGAAAAGGGTGGCTATAAAATCATACACCTACTATAGAAAAAGGCCTCCAAGCATGTTTTGATGTTGGTGTAGAACTTGGAGGGATACCCAAACAACCTTGACCAAAGACCCTCCAATATGTATTCCAACAAGTAGCAAGTTTGTTATAGTACCACTTTAATGTAGAGCATAATCATCTATTCATACTAATACTTATTTTAATGTGATAAGCATTATATAGGAATGCAAGTGAAACTAGCACACAAGTGTTCCTTTCACCATACACATACACAAGAAATCAAGCATGAAAAATTGAACAACAATTAAAAGAATTATTCTTTGATTATCATAGTTGAAATATCTTTTTTTTTCCTTTGGTAAAAAATAATGCAAATAAAGGGATTAAATCTTCTCCATTTCCAACATAGATTTCCTTTTATTTTCTTGGCACATGACACCTTCAAAATTATGTTAGTTTCTAAAACATCCAAATATCCCTTTTCAACCTATGTGTAGTCTTATTCTCATTTTATACCTACTCTCCTTTTTCATTCATTCCTTCCCATGAACATCCAGTATTGGGCTACATTGAAAACCAACAAAAATATATTCTTTATCTATTCTCTAGTACCTCTCTCTCTTTTTCAAAAAAATTACAACAGGCAAAAGTAAGTCCTTCAAAAAATGATTGTCTACTATCCTACATCCCTTTTTCACATTTATTTTCCAAATGCTCTCCTTGTCTCTTTTATAAATAATTGTGTACAGGAAAGTTTACAACCTCTTACCATATTATAATGTCTTACAAAATCATGGAAATTGAAATAAAATGGTGTTACAAAAAAAATTAAAAGGATGAACTAAATATGTTTTGATGTAAATAATCACACACAAAAAGTTACTCTATAAAATTTATGATTTGATACTCTAAATTTATTTAGGGCATAAATGATATCCACTTGAAAGATCGAACCATCATAAAATTTATTTTTGACATACCAGGGTTGTTACAAGTATGTTGCGAGTGTTGTCATTGATGTCATCAGTATGAAGTTTGTTGGTTGTCATTGATGTCAACTGTATGGTGTTTGTTGATGATATTAAATGTAATGTATGAGAAAGGATGTCATGAGTGGATATAATAGTTGTTTCCTACTACTCGTAAATGTGTATATGATCCTATGAATATTGTAATCATTGTCTGTTGCTGAAATTTACATAGAAGATTCTCTTACAATCAGTGGCTCAGGAAGGTGCTCTAAAAGGCTTTGGAGAATGCTCTGCATCCCTCCATTTTTTATGATTTGGTCTTGCAGTTTGAAGGTTAGACAAATTCAAGTGTTCAACATATGTGTTCTAGTTTTCAGATCATGGTTGTTACTGTGGAATTTTCTTGAGTAAGTAGAGTGAAGACTATGTTGTTGCAATCTTGGAAGGTTTTGAGAAATGCTTCGCATTTGTTCGATGTTGTTGTTTTGATCTTGCAGTTTGAACGAAGTGTTTATCATATCTATCTATTCTCTCTCCTCGAGTTTCAGTTGCTGAAGTGTACCACAAGTTGAGCTATCAAAGTTATATCTCAAGGTTGTGTTGTTTGGGTTTGCGATAAATATTGGATATGTATTTGTTTGCTTGTGCCAACATAATGATGCATGAAGTTGTGAAAGAAGGGCATGGAAATATTCTTGAATATCATTTGATGCTTGTGATGTAATCCATGTGTTGCTATCTTGCTTCTCTAGTATTGCTTGTGGTTTGGAGATTAATATTTCGAAGGTTGAGTGTTTGTTGGGCTGACTTAGTGTCCTAAGTTGCTTGCGCTAAGTTTTTGTGGCATGTGGTAGCATAGGAATGCGTACAGATTTGAAATAGGTCCTACTTATCTCCTAGCTTGGGTTGCATTTTGTTTCCCTTTCCCATGGATGTGTTGAAGTTGACTCAAATATGGTCGTTGCATGTTTCATGTTCATATGTTTCAGGATGGCCAACAAGGAGAAACTTTTTGATTCTTGCAGATTGTATAAATATAAGAACAAGTGTTCAATGTGTGATTAATGTAATTTGCTAGTAATAGTGAGCTAAAGGAAAAGTAATGTGTGTGAATTTTCAGTGAAGTGCTTTAAGTATGCTAGAGGTAGTGAGTCGAAATCAGAAGAGTTTAAGTGGTGTGTGGAAGGTAGTGAACCAATCAAATTATGTAAGTGAGTTATGGAGGTAGTGAGCCAAAGATAGAAGTGCAAGTGTGAATACCAGAGGCAGTGAGCAAAAGGTAGAGCGGTGTAAATGTGCTGAAGGCAATGAGCTTGAGGCAAGATAAGTGTTGTGATTGTGATTTTTCATCTAATTTTTCAAAGAGTTGTATTATGAGGTTGTAGCCTCATTCTATAAGTGAACAGGGAGTCATAAACTTTCTTAGGTTAAAGACCTTAATCTATTGTAACTGTTGATTCATTTGTGAGGCTATATTTGGACAGTAGCTCCAAGCAACTTTTCTCACTATGGTTTTTCCCTTGTTGGGTTTTCCACATAAATGTAGAGTTATGGTTTTGTGCTCTTGCTTTGAATGTGTTATCTGATTAAGGTAGTTTTAAGTTTTAATTGATAAGTTAAAATTGAATTGATTTGAGGGATATACTAATTCGCCCCCCTCTCAGTATATCTGTGTGTTATAATAATTGGTATTAGAGCTAAGTTCCTTGGTGCAGCTTAACATCTGAAGGTAGATCTTGGTTTAGAACACATGGCTCATAAGGAGTCCTCTTTTAAGGCACCATAGTTTGATAGAAACAATTATGCCTTATGGCTCGTATGAGGATGGATGCCTATCTCACATCACTTGGTTATGATGTTTGGAGAGCTACCAAAGATGATTATGTTGAACCTGATCATCCTATCACTGATCCAAATGCAAAAAGGACTTGTGAGAATAATGCTAAAGAAAAGAATGATATCCTAAGTGTGTTAGAAAATTATGAATTTTTCAAAGTGGTGCAATACACAACTATAAAGTAGATATAGGATAAGATCAAGAGTCTCTATGAAGGAAATGACAATGTGAAGCAAGCAAAGTTGCAATATTTTCGAACATTGTTTGAGAATATGAATATGAAAGAATAAGAGAACATAGCCAGCTATTTGCTTAGAGAAAATGAAGTTATGAATGGAATCAGAGGTCTGAGAGATGACATGACTGACTCTACGGTGGTAAAGAAAGTTTTGAGGGCTCTCCCCATGAGGTTTGACTCAAAATTTTATGCAATTGAAGAGGCCAAGGATCTAACAAAGCTTACCATGGAAGAATTGTTTGGATCTCTCACAACCTATGATATCAGAAATGAAGTTTGAAGTACACACAAAAGAGAAGCTACATTCAAAGTTGTGAATAAAGAAGAAGCATCTGGGTCACCTAGTTATTCTGAGGAAGAAGAGGCAAAATTTGTGAGAAAGTTGAAGAAAGGATCAGGCAAGTACAAAGGTAAATTACCATTCAAATGCTTTAATTGTGGAAGAATTGGTCACTATGCTTCTAAATTTCCTTTTAAAGAAAGTGAAAGTGGCAACAAGGATTTCAAGAGAAACAATTTCAAGAAGAATCTTCTCTCCAGAGAAGAATACTACTCCTTAGATGAAGGATACCATTGTACATCAAAAGATGATGTAGAAGAATTTGTAACATCCACCCTATTTTATAAAGAATTTACTTGGTTTTATTTACCATGTAGTAATAATTTATGATCATTAGAGAAATAGGATATCAAAAAATTTCTTTCAATAACAAAAAATGCAATTGTATAACTAAATTCACATATACATTTCATATCTTCTTATCATGTTTTTCAAACTAAAAAGAATAATCAATATTTTTCCTTTTGGCATTTCAATATGAATGATTTCAATTAAATAAGATATAAAAATAACTTAAAGGTACAAGGTCAGAGATCACATATCTAGATACTTTCTATCTTCCAAAACTTGGTATATCATTTGCAAGAGGGAGAGCATCACCCAAGTGCTTTACCTCCAACCACGGACCAGCAATCCCCCACCCACCATCCTAACTAGAAGTGGTTGTGCCCTTCAACGAAGGGTATAGTTAAGAACCCTCTAGTAATTGTCATCTGAGCTCTGGTGTTGTGCCCTAATTAACCAATATCGTCAAACAACTGTGGATACCTTCCAACTATGAATGACAACTCTGATTATTTAAGTATCTAGAACACAAAGAACCAACAAGTGCAAGCAAAGACTATTGCACTCACTTTGACCAAAGTATTTGAAATATTTTCAACCACTACTCACGAGCAGAGTCGTTTGTTCACCCACCCTAATCGACTTGGAGAACCTTATTTGACCTTCTACTATTTCACCAATGGATAACTTATCATACCAATTTTAATTTACAAAAGAGATAACTTCATTAAATTCATAATTCATTTAGATTGGTTAGGGTTTCCTGACTTTGAACACCCATGTTAGGTTCACGTAACGACTTGGGCCTTGTGAACTACCACTTGTTCAAGTCCTTACTTATTAAGTCGATAAATGACTAATCTAGGATGTTTTATGACCTTGAATACCCATGTTATGTTCATGTAACTTCTCGAGAATTGGAATCTACCACTTATTCAAGTCTTTAGTATTAACCACGAGAGTATCTAATCTCCCACTCTATGCACATGCAGTTTTTATTGATGACTTATCGTCGTCAATTGTTTCACTTCATCATAAACTAAAATTACTAACATATTATTCAACATATCGAATAAATAAATATTAACCTTAAGTTGAAGATTCGTTCTTATTAAAGTCTTGGATGTTCATTGTTTTAGTTTTGGTTATAGAGTCCTTCCTTAGAAAGTGAAGATTCACTAAGTAAATAACTCATCTAGGTTGTTAGTTATTTCTGACTCAAACACCCAAGTTACTTCGTGTAACTACCCGATCTTTGGCTATAGCCACTTGCTCAACTTTTAACCCTAACCCTTGAGGGCGGCTACTCTCGAGACATAACTTTAAGCAAATCTTGACGCAAAATGATAACTTCTTGACCTTCTTGATCATAATATAATATAAATATTACATAGAAGCGAACCACAGTAATGGTTATATCTCCATTAAGAATATAACTTCCTTTAGGAATTGTTCTTTCATGTATTTCATTGAAAACTTTCTTACTAAGGATAAAAACAACTATAGACCAATTGGTCCTCTCTTTCAATAAATTTGCATAAATATAAGTGTTTACTCACTAAGATTGTAATATGACCAGTTTGGTAAAATCCCTCAGACATCCTTAGATGACACCATTGATTTACTCTCGATTTCTTGTTGCCCATGGTCGTCATCCTAATAATGACCACATTTTATTACCTTTTAAATAGTAGTTTTATGTTAAGGTTCATTTAGGCCTTAATGTTAACTATTTAATTTTTCCTCCATATTTAGGGCAAAGGCATGATAGGGTATATGACAAGGAACCATATTGTTGTGTAGATCGATAACCTCCTACTTATAGGAGCTTGGTTGGTGAGAGAATGCACATGATCTCTTCGTCACTTAGTGATATTGGTGATCGTGTGGCCATTACTTCCCAAAGGCAAGTAATTAATAGTATTGCTAAGATTGATGTGCAAATTCAAATGATAGATTTGTAGATTATGCGAGATAGTACTTGACGAGGCATCCACATAGATTATATTCTCACTTAGATCCCTATCATGTTTTTGGTGATCCCATCTCTAAATAATCTAGACCGCGTAGCAGGTGATGATTAGGTTCGAAGTGTGGGGCATATTATTTGTCTAAGGACCTAATGAGGGAATATCATGTGATATCATCATAGATAGGGATTCCTTTATCATATGTCAGTTCATATGTGGGTTGCACCCTTGGAGACATAGAGTCTCCAACAATTGGATTGTAACATTCTAATATGTACACCTTGGTGTTATATTCTTTAGTGAGCCACACGAGTCACATAATAGAGAAGCACAAGTTGTATCTACTAATAATTGTATTGCTCCACAAAAACCTAATTCACTTGAGCAGGTTGCATGGGGTATGGATGCTATAGATCAAATGCTTACATCAAGATTGATGTCATCACACATTCATAGTCCATTGCACTCATCATTGCTAGAGCTACTCATGGATGAGATAACTTCAAATCAGTTTGTGGATTCCATCATTGTAGCTATAGAGGGTGGTACTTATGGTCCTAGTATATTGACACATGTATATAATTTTTAACTTTTTAAGTTATATTTATACTGTAAAATTTAAAACATATGCTTGTAGTCCTACAACAAATTATATTTGATCTATTAATATTTAGTTTTTTCATGCATTTGCAGGTTGAGCTAGTAGGTGATTTTCCTAGTTCGAGGGTAGAGTAGGTATGCACATGTGCTTCACTTTATGAAAGTGGAAATATGATATATTTCATTTAAACATATTATTGTAGTTAGGTTTAATAAATTATATTTGAAATCAATATTTCATTTTTACGTGCATTTGTAGGTTGAGCTTGTAGATGATACTCCTAGTTTGAGGGTAGAGTGTGTATGCATGCACGCTTCACTTGACGACAGTGGACGAATGAGATATTTATCGTTTAAAATATATGCTTGTAGTTAGGTGCAATAAACTATATTCCAAAGTCTACTTTGGGAAAAGATGATGGTGTACTTTTCACTTCACTGTCACCTCAATCTATCAAATATTGGATGTAATATTTAACTTTCATGTATTTATTGGTTGTATATGCTTTGAATTCATGATATTCATAATATTCATGATCTTTATAACATGAAAGTTTTGGTTTGTCATCATCATAAAACGTAGGAAGTGGGAAGTTGATCATGTTCACTTTTAAGAGTTGCTTGAATACATTATGCAAGGGCTCACATAAGTTTATGTATTGACATTTTTTGTTCTCCTTTTTAGGTGGCTCTACATGCAATATGTGTATGTATGTTTTGAACTATTTGTACATGTTTCATATTAGTGATGTTGTTATTAACTATATTTTTTTAAGAATTTGGGTTTCTCATTTTGGTTAATATCATGTGATATCATCATAGATAGGGATTCCTTTATCATATGTCAGTTCATATGTGGGTTGCACCCTTGGAGACATAGAGTCTCCAACAATTGGATTGTAACATTCTAATATGTACACCTTGGTGTTATATTCTTTAGTGAGCCACACGAGTCACATAATAGAGAAGCACAAGTTGTATCTACTAATAATTGTATTGCTCCACAAAAACCTAATTCACTTGAGCAGGTTGCATGGGGTATGGATGCTATAGATCAAATGCTTACATCAAGATTGATGTCATCACACATTCATAGTCCATTGCACTCATCATTGCTAGAGCTACTCATGGATGAGATAACTTCAAATCAGTTTGTGGATTCCATCATTGTAGCTATAGAGGGTGGTACTTATGGTCCTAGTATATTGACACATGTATATAATTTTTAACTTTTTAAGTTATATTTATACTGTAAAATTTAAAACATATGCTTGTAGTCCTACAACAAATTATATTTGATCTATTAATATTTAGTTTTTTCATGCATTTGCAGGTTGAGCTAGTAGGTGATTTTCCTAGTTCGAGGGTAGAGTAGGTATGCACATGTGCTTCACTTTATGAAAGTGGAAATATGATATATTTCATTTAAACATATTATTGTAGTTAGGTTTAATAAATTATATTTGAAATCAATATTTCATTTTTACGTGCATTTGTAGGTTGAGCTTGTAGATGATACTCCTAGTTTGAGGGTAGAGTGTGTATGCATGCACGCTTCACTTGACGACAGTGGACGAATGAGATATTTATCGTTTAAAATATATGCTTGTAGTTAGGTGCAATAAACTATATTCCAAAGTCTACTTTGGGAAAAGATGATGGTGTACTTTTCACTTCACTGTCACCTCAATCTATCAAATATTGGATGTAATATTTAACTTTCATGTATTTATTGGTTGTATATGCTTTGAATTCATGATATTCATAATATTCATGATCTTTATAACATGAAAGTTTTGGTTTGTCATCATCATAAAACGTAGGAAGTGGGAAGTTGATCATGTTCACTTTTAAGAGTTGCTTGAATACATTATGCAAGGGCTCACATAAGTTTATGTATTGACATTTTTTGTTCTCCTTTTTAGGTGGCTCTACATGCAATATGTGTATGTATGTTTTGAACTATTTGTACATGTTTCATATTAGTGATGTTGTTATTAACTATATTTTTTTAAGAATTTGGGTTTCTCATTTTGGTTATTGTTCTTGTCTTGATCCTTGGTCAAATTTTGACTAACCCTTTGACAATCAATTTCTTCTCCATTTGAACAAATTCTTCAATGATCTCGTCAAAGGTGGATACATAATATACTTATGAATGGAAGGCCATTTTAGTACTAATATTTTTAACAAAAACATGTATAAGATGTTTCTTAGTTATATGCAACAAAAACTTACTAGCTAGGATTCACCATTGTTGAAGGAAAGTGGATAATCTCTCACCATATTTTTATTTTGCATTACAAAGATCAAGCATGATCAATCTATGCTCAACCTTGTATGAAAAGTGTTTTATAAATGATCTATAAGTTCATGAAATGTACTTTTCGTCTCTTTAGGTAGACGAGTAAACCAATCCAAAGCTTATACCCTAAGCTATAAGGGAAGAGGATATAGATAATCATTATTGTATGAAACCTCGTGGAAAGCAATGTAAAAATTCACGGATATGAATCTTTAGATCACCTTTTTCTTTGTATACATCAATTTGGGTAATTAAAAGTGTAGAGGAAAAGGTGTTTGTGTAATTGAACTTTTGAAGGGATAGGAACATAGTTACTCAAGCTTATATCCTTTAGCAAAAGGTGAATCTAGTTGATGAATTTTAAGGGTATCTTTTATATTCTTAAATTCTTGATCAACCAAAGGTTTAGATGATTGATGTTATTTAGGTGAACCAAGGAGGCCTAAAAAATGTGGTTAGTTTATTTAGAAGCCTCTACATGGGAATATGATGAGATTTTTTACCAAAGTCTATCCTTTTGTTCTTTTACTTTTTCCTAGCATTCTCACAAGTGGTGTCATTTTCATGTATTTCATGATATTCATCATTTTTTGCAAGCATGGGTTCTTGTATTATTATCCATTCAAGGTTTAAATCATTTAGTAATTGAACTTTTGATTCTATAGTTATTGAATTATGTGATCTTTATATGCTTTAATGTAAGTTTTCACTCATGTTGTTTTGAGAAACTTGGATTTATCATCTCCATATATCACTATGGTTGTGGAGACTATCATTATAATCATCGTGATCTTGAGGTGGTACATGAGAGTGATTTTAGGTATCCATTTTTTGGGAATTTAATTGGATACATGTAACAATTGGACTCTTGTTTGTATGGATAAAAATAATTGCTTTTATATGACAAGATATACCAAAAAAAAAATTGGACTCAAAATTTGACCAACCAAAGATAAAATCTACACTCAAAACTTGGTAAAAAATGAGTTTGTTGTGACCATGGATGATGACCTATGAATTGTTGCTGATTTAAATATATTGGGATGGTTTGTTATGGTTAAGGGATGAACTTATGACTTAGATGTGGGTTGATATGTCATGAGTGTGAAATGGTGTTATGGATAAGGTTGGATGTTACCTAGATGTAAGATTAATCTAACATGAGTATGGAAGTTAGATGATGTTTTGGACTATGGTGAAGTTATACTTGGGTTGATTGTACAACTATGATTAATTATGAACTAAGGTTAAGTTGACTTGAGTTAAGATAAAATAGGGTTAACTTAACCTTATGTTTTGTTAAACATGGATTGATCTAAACTAGGGTTAGGTGAGCCTAGGGTCAATTAAATATGGATTTAATGGACCATGTTTAAGTTATAACAAGATTAAGTAAACATGGATTGAGTTAACCTATGTTTGAGCTAATCTTGGATTGAGTTAACCCAAGGTCAAGTTTAAAGTGGGTTAAGAGAACCATGGTTGGTTGACTATGGATTAAACTAAGGCTGAGTTAAACTTGGATTGGTTGATTATGGGTTGAATAGGCTACAATATAAATTAAGTTTTATTTAAATTTTGGTTGAGTGAACTTAGGTTTGATCTAACCTATAGTTGAGTTAAACTTGAGTTGGTCGAATATGGGTTCAATGGACTATGGCTAATTTAAACTGAGGTTGGGTTAACCTATGGTTTAAATTGTTGTAAGTATGCTACAAGTGTTGTCATTGATGTCAACAGTATGTAGATGGTTGGATATGTAGATTGATGGAATCTTGTGTATGCTACAAATGCTGCCATTGATGTATAGTGTGAAGAGATAGTTGAGTAGGGAGATTGTTGGAGATTGATGAGCATAGCAGTATATGGTGATTGTCACTGATGATAACCTATTGAATAGATGCAAAAGTGTTGGTCCGAAGAAGACCAAATGATTTGGATATTTTCCTAAGTCCAAGAGTACAATTTATCAATGTTTAGAGAACCAGTATTTTGGTTTGCAATGCTCTGCCATGAAGACTTTGGTTATGTTGTTTTAAGGAAATGATGGTGTATGTTGGAAGAATATAAATCCAAAGTTTCATGATTTGATGCCTTTCATAGTCGAAGATAATAGTGACAGAGTATCGTCCTAGAAATACCAGTGTAACTGTGACAAAGTGTATGATTGGAATACTCTGCATCCAAATATGGATGAACATTTTGGTATGCAGATTTGTAAAAGTGTTTGACGATGCATGTAGTATGTTTTCTCAAAGAGGCAAGTGTTTTGGTTGTTCACATTTCAATTTGTGTGAACAAATGGTTCATTTTATTATTACTTCACCAATGGCGTTGACCTAAGTTTTTTGGGTTGTGTGGAGATGAGTAGAGTTTGGAGCAGATTATGGGAATAATTATAGGTCATGCTAACCTATCTTAATGTGTTATATGCTTTGGTTCACTTTGCAAGGTGTGTATGGTTGAATTTTGAGCCAACGGGATGAAGTATTACACAATACATCAATTAGGCCGACCTAATTTATGTTTTGGTTGGTTGCAATATATATACAAGGTTAATTCCTTGTGTGATGAGGGAAGAGATGCAAGATAATTATGTGCGAGTTTTAGAGCAAAGTAGTGTGAATTATTTTTGAGGTGAAGAATGAATTGTGTTAAGTCAGTAGTTTGAGCTTAGTGGAACTGTACCTTCAACATAGGTTAGATGCATTATTACCAGTTCATATTTGGTAGTGAGCCACCCTTTCTTCTATCTCTTCCTATTCTTGGTAGTGAGCCCTTCGGCAGTGAGCCTCTCTTCTTTTGGACTGTGAGTCCACCAATTGTATCAAACTTTGTAACCGATTACAATATCTATATTGTGAGCTAATCCTCATAGTGGATTTTCTCTTTTTAGGTTTTCCACATAAATCTAATGTTCTCGTGTTCTTTGATGTGATGCATGCTTTCTATGTTCCTTTCCATTATTGGAAGATTATTGAGATGCATTGAATGAATGTATAATTTATTAAGAATGTTGATTCACCCCCCTCTCAATATTCCAAATGTTCAACATAAACTTACTTGATATAAAATAACTAGGGTAGAGTAAACCTAGGGTTGGTTAACTATGGGTTTTATGGACTATGGTTAAGTTTAACTGAGATTGGGTTGCCCTATGGTTTAATTTTTCTCGAGTAAAACTTACTAGGGTGGAGTAAACCTACGGTTGGTTGAATATGAGTTGGATGGATTGTGATTAGAACTAAGGTTGGGTTGGTTGACTATGGGTTGGACGGACTATGGTTAAGTTGAACAAAGGTTGAGTTGACTTATGGTTGAAGTTGACTCAAGCTAAAATATGGTAGAGTAATTGTAGGTTTTGTTGATTATGGGTTGGATGATTTAAGACCAGGTTAGTTGGTGATTTGGTTTGTTAATACCTTAGGCTATGTTGGATTGAAGTGGCAAATATGGGCAAGGATGAGTATGGTTATTACTTTTTTTGTAGACCAAGTGTAATTCAAGGTTATTATTTTAGTTATTGGCCAAGTTGTGACTCATACAAAAAGAAAATCCTAACGAACAAGATGGATATGATTCCCCTTTGTATTGGTTTGAAATGGGGAGGGTTGATATAAACATCAAAATAGACAAAATACACATAAACAAGAAAAATATAAACATGTAGGTATATCACTCATTGTAAGCTCGTAAATATACCATGTGTCTAAAGGTGGGTACCCTTAGCTCATTTTATTGGGAAAAGGGCCAACAAATTGTTTTTCCAACCTAAAACATGTTTGGATGATTAATGCCTTAGTATTGGTTGTCCCATGGCCTACTATTGACACAATTGAGATACACTACATGAGTAACTTCCTAGTACAATATGTTGATTGATGCACTACAAGGAGTGATGTAACCAAAAAGGTGCCTTAGAAATAGAATAAGAAACCAATCTAAGGGAGTCCTCTATATACTTGAAGGTATGAGAGGCCCAATTTCATGTTGTAGGGGTGTTGTCTAAGGTCTAGATATTAGTGGGATGAAACCACCTCATTTCATGGAGTACTTAAAACACATATTTGCTTATCTAGTAACAATAACTCCTCCCTAAATTTGTAAAGCATGTTGGTAAATGGGCTCCCACTAGATTTGGTGATTAAATCCAAATACTAGCAAACCTATAAAAATGAAATTTGAGTGCTTGATGATGACATCCAAGTCACAAGAAAAATAAGTATGGGTCATTTCTAATACTCAAGATCATCTTTCAACGTGAGAGGAGATCATATATAGCTTGTCCTTTGTGCACAAAGTGGTATTTTAAGTTGCTTTTAATTTCCAAGATCACTTTGCAATGTGAGGAAAGAGCATACACAACTAATTACTTACACAAACTCTAATATAAACAACAAAAAATATGGAAAGAAAGTTCAATTACTGAGCACTAAACTAAAGTGTGAAGGGTTCATTTTGAATTATCCAAAAACAAAGTGTGATACTGGGTTCAAAATGTGTCTTCACATATCAAACCTACACAAAGATCATCAGTAGTCTTATAAAAAATGGTCTTCAAATATTATCCTATAAGAAAAATTATAAAAATGACTAGCAATTATGCTTCAAACCCAAACTCTTACAATCAATGCCCATTTGATATTCTACAACCTAAAAAATGAAACTCATTTTAAATTGAAAGATTTCTTTAGCACCATTGGTAAATGTAATGGGGAGATTACAACAGTAACATTACAAAATAAACCCTTGAATCCCATCATTCAATTCCTTGCATGGTAACAAATCTACAACTCTAATATTTTCTTTCACACATATATTATAGACCAAGATTATAAATCAATACAAAATGACATAAAGGATATAGCCTATAAATGGTCATATTCTCAAGAATATGAACTGCCAATAATGCGAACAAGGTGCTCAAAATGGTTTATGGGGTTTGAAGAACTAGATTTAGACCTAGACAAAGAAATGATTCCAAAGGAAGATGATAATTTATATATTGAAAACTTTGTAAAAAAATGATTGTTTAAATAAGTAAACACAATTTGAAAAACAATTAGAATCGCCACTAGAAAAAGATCTTAAAAATTGAGGACATCACAAATTTTCAAACATAATTTTAGATCTCATCCTTCAAATTATAGTTGATTAGATAACTTTTTGTATTTATGAATCAACTCGATGGAAAATTTACACCAAATAGTCTACTAAAAAAAATATCAAATCTTATGTCAAATGTATTTAGAAAACAAATTCCAAATTAAAAAAGTAGGTATAATGATATCATAGTTGCAAGGTTCTATAAGTACACCTCATCAATATGTGATCAAAGATTCTAAAACATAGAAAGAGTCCATGGTTTCAATAGAATCAATTGAATGTTCACTAATAGGATGAAAACATTAAAAACCCTGAAAGAAAAGCCTACACTAAAGTAGAATGGATGTAAAAGAAAAGAAAAGAAAATACATTTGCATATGATAGAGGATATAACATATATTATTTATGAATGAGCTAGACATTATAGCATCAAACAACTCCATCAACCAATGTCATAATCTCCTGCGCTTGTCTGCTTTGGTTGGTGTAAAGGGTGGCAAGATAATGAAGTTTATGTTGCTCCAACATTGATAATGTCAATGTGGAATATGTGATTGAATCTATCAAACATATTGTATGGGAAGGTAGCTTATACATCCAAAAAAATAAATTTAAGTCCATTGTCCAATTGGTTCGATGGGCTCTCTACAATATGATATATAGATAACACTTTAAATCACACATGTTCTAATGTGTGCATATTTCCAGCTATTACATATTAATATGATTTCCTAGATTTAGATATGGATTCACATGCCACTGAAGGATACAAGCACATTACTACTCAATAATAGTTTTCAAGGGATATTCTTAAATGTGTCAAATTTGGCCAATAAAAATGGGATTAATATTTACCACTTATTGATGTTGATGAGGTGATTTTTTTTTTAAAGTGGTAGAGCCACAAACTTTTATTGCAGAAAAAAGTACATAACGAGCTATGGTAGAGATAGAATTAAAATTGCCATAGAAAAAACACGAGTGATTATATAAAGAAAACCCATTTATAGACAATACATTATAATCATGGAATAACAATCAATACATTATAATCAAGGAGTAACCGAGGATGAAGCATCGAACTGTATGAGAGAACAACAAAATCTCCAGTTTGAGAAATAGGGAGCCAAGTTGAAGAGACTCCTAAACTTGTTCAAATATGACTTTTATACTAGTTTTTCTTTAAGCATACCATGCATTGAACCACTTGAGATTTTTTTCCTTGGGAAGGTAGGACAAATTACACAAATTTCAAGCTCTATAGAATGCACTTCAAGTCCTCTTGAATGAATCTACTTCTTACACATTTGGGAACTTGATTCACTTTAGTGAAGACTAAAATTACATGATGGGAACAAGACAAGAATATGTTTCTTCAAATTATATGCACATTCTAATCCACATGACACCTACTACTCTTCCTTGTAACATTCCTCGTTCTCAACCATTTTGAATAAATAATTTAATAAATATATTTATTTAAAATACCAATAGATGGATTGTGTGATATGTGACTTTGGAGAGCGTGTACTTCCTTGAGTATTTATTTGTTGAATAAGTTTTTGCTTTGATATGATTATTTATTTAAATGAATTGATTATATATTTGTTATACCTTTTTAACAATGCCACTAAAGTATTTTGTCATGAGTTGTGTTGTGCAACAAGAACTAGTATTGGGGGAGGGGAACTAGGCCTTGGTGTTGAAGTATTTCACTTACAATCCAGTTGTGTGGAGATGATTAAATAATTAATTAAACAATATAAAATAATTAATTAATAATGATGATTAATTTAGGAACATAAGATTGTGTTGCTTGTTTCTTTTGGAAGATCGATCTTGTCTTATTTTTGCCTAGGGTAGGCCGCTTTTTTCAAGTATGGCTAACCCTAGTGAGGGTTCGTCAAGAAATGGAGGTTTTCACTTGCAAAAGGTGAACGGGTGCTTGGAAAGATCACAAGAATGACCAGTATTGATGATGCAACCTGAGTTTGTGGAGTATTACAACAATCATGTGTTGATTTCCAAGTTTATGGGGATGCGGGTGGTGCTTCCCTTTCTTGATTCTTGGGTTTGCAAGAACTGGAACCCTATAGGTGGTTTTGATATAATGTTGGTGACCAACAATTTCTTTATGGTGGATTTTTCTTGTGTTGCTAATAGAAATTGGGCTTTTGAAGGTGGGCCTTACTTCTACAATCAAGTGGGCCTCTTCATTAAACCATGGCATGTGGGATTCAACTATGCCGAGGAGCTCCCTTCTAGGGTTCTGATTTAGGTGTGTCTCTCTCATTTTCCTTTGGAATGCTGGCAAAGTGATATATTGCAGATGATTGCTCTCTTTCTCGGTAAGCCTATTGGGCCTTCTAAGCAAACTTTGACTAAAAGGGTTCTTTCCTTTGCTCATGTGTGCTCTGAAATTGAATTACATAATACACTACTAGATTTAGTTGAAATGAGCATTGGAGCAACTTCTTGGACCCAACAATTGGATTATGAGGCATTACCTTTTAGATGTTGTTTATGCCATGAATATGGTCACCTACAACATAAGTGACCCAAAGCTATTAATGTTGTTGGTATGGCTAATGATCCTTCTCAAACTACTCCAAATATGGATAAAGGAAAGGCTCCCATGTAGGAGGTGGTGGCGGATAAGGAAGGTTTTGTGCCAATTAAGACTCACAATGAAAGTAGAGGCCAAAAGAAGACACTCAAAGATAGGTAAGAAGAGGAAACTTTCAATAGGTTTGATTCCTTAGAGGACTTGGTTTAGGAGGAAGGTGTTCCCCTTGACATGCAAGTAGTTGATGGCCCTATAGCTGAGAAACACCTTGAGAATAAACCAAATGCTACCTTCATTCCAACTTTGACAGGGGGTCAAACAACTCAAATGGACACAAATCTCCCTCCCTTAGTTCCTATGCTTGGGGGAATCAGTATGGTACCAAAGATTATTATAGATTATGTTATCCTTATTTTAGACTCATAATTGAGAAAGGTGTTGAGGAAACTGTTAAAATCAATCCATCTTCTCTTGTTTTGGGCCTACAACAAAACCCCCCTAAGAAGGGGGCTCCCGAGAAGCCTCTTAAAGTAGGTAGAAAGAAGGATTAGGAAAAGGTAAAGTTAATTGGTGAGACATTGGTGGAGTTTGGTTCTATGAGGACTATTGATTCTCACTTCTCCCAACCTCAACGATGATTGTGCTATCTTGGAATGTTATGGGTATGAATAACATCCCTAGACAAAAGGCTATTCATGAGTTGATTCGTGCTCACTCTCCTGATATGGTTTTCCTCTAGGAGACTAAGTTGTCAATTGAAAGTATGTTGAATTTGGCTTTTAAGATATGGGGTAGAGGGTTGTGCCAGTGTGTGGGGGTGCAAGGAAACTCTGGGGGACTTGCTTGTTTAAGGGATCCATGTAGAGTTATTCCTATTTGGTGGTTCTCCAACAAGTTCTCTATCTCTCTTGTTGCTTCTAGTCTAGATTTGGGTGAGAGAATCCTTTTCTCAAACATATATGCTCCTACTAATTTCCTTGGCAAGACGCATTTGTGGTCTCATGTTATATTCTTGTGTTCTTTGAATCCTTTTCTTCCTTGGATTTTGGTAGGTGATTTTAATGTTATCTCCTCTGTGGAGGAGAAAAGGGGTGGCACTTCCTATCTAAACCCATCCTTGGATCTCCTTAGGGATAATGTGGCCCTTTTGAACTTGGTGGATATCAAACCCTTGAATGGGGTGTTCACCTAGAACAATAGGAGGACCAGTGATGCTACCATTTTGAAAAGGTTGGACAGGTTCCTAGTGTCCAACTTTTGGGTTGGTGACAAATAAATGACTAGCTCTAGGATTTTGGATTGGTGGGGCTCAAATCATTGGTCAATCAATTTTTTTGCTTGTTTGTCTAAAAACTCAAATAAGTAATCACTTAGATTTCAACTCATGTGGCTTCAGAATGTGTCTCTCCATGATCTTGTTCCTAGTTGGTGGAGTTATGGGAAGCCGACTTTTGGCACTATTATGTACTCCTTTGCCAAGAGGCGACAATATATCAAGTATATGTTGGAATGTTGGAATAGACATCATTTTGGCAATGTTTTCTAGGCTAAAAGGGTTGCTCAAGAGCACTTGGATTCCATTATTTGGAAAATTCAAGCCCAAGGACTTTCTGAGGATTTGTGTATGTTGGAAGCTGTGGTGGTGAAGGAATTGGAGGAATGGGAGTTTCATGAGGAAATTTTCTGGAAGTAGAAGTCTCACATTGATTGGCTCTAGGAAGGTGATAGGAATACTTCACTTTTCCATAATTCGATTAAGGACAAAAGGAAGGGAAATATCATTTATTCTCTTAGGTCCCCAGAGGGGGATAATTTTTATTCCTCTGTTGAGTTTTCAAAAGAGTATGTCAATTTTTTTTTGCTTTTATTTTTGATGATTCTCCTCCTACTAGTGATGATGAGGCTTTAATCTTATCTTGCATCCCTCCTTCGGTGATTGGCGAAAAGAATGATTCCCTTATCAAACCAATCTCTTTGGAGGAGCTAGAGGATATAGTGTTTTAGATGAAGAAAGGTAAAACTCTAGGTTCCGATGCGTTTTCAATAGAGTTCTTTCAGGATTTTTGGGAGGTTATTAAGCCTGACCTTCTCAAGGTTGTCCAAGAGTCTCAAAAGAACAAGCAAATGCTAAAATCTATGAATGCCACTTTTTTGGATCTTATCCCTAAGCGGGAGGGTGCTAATTATCTAGATCTCTTTAGACCAATTGTCCTATGTAATGTGGTGTACAAAATAATACTGAACTAATTGTTGAGCATCTAAATCCATGGTTAAGTAGGTTAGTCTTTGAGGAGTAGGGTGGATTTGTGGTTGGTAGGTAGATTCTTCATGGTGTTGTTATTGCAGTTGAGGCTATGCACTCCATGGCCTCCTCCAGGGAGAAGGCTATGTTTATTAAGTTGGACACGACCAAAGCCTATGATCATGAAAAATGGGACTTTCTATCCAATATTTTGAGGGCTTTTGGGTTTTGTAGTGCTTGGATTGAGTGGATTATGAGTTGTGTCACTTCCTCCTCCTTCTCTATACTCATCAATGAGGAGCCTTTTGAGCTTTTTGAGGCATCCAGGGGCCTTCAACAAGGGGTTCCTTTATCCCCATATTTATTTTGATGGTTGAAGGGCTTGCGGGAATTTATTAAATCTCATGTGGAGCTTGGTATCATTTAGGGTTGGCATTGGGGCAATAATTTACCCCCAATCCCATTTTTAGTTTGTGGATGACATAACTTTGATGGGCTTAGCTAGAGTGGATGAAGCGATCAATTTGAGGAAGGTCTTGGACTACTATTTGGCTGCTTCTCATTTATTTATTTTTTAGCACTCCTAAGCTTATTCAACGGAGTTTCATTGGGATTCTCCAGTTCTAGATTGGCTCGCTCCCTTTTGTTTATCTTGGTATTCCTCTTGCTGTCCGATCGATTTGAAGATTGTTTTGGAAGGATGTCATTAAAATTTATTGTAAAAAGGTTAGTCACTGGACTTGAAAATGGTTCTCTACTATTGGTAGAGTGACTCTTTTGAAGTTTGTGGTTCAGTCTCTCTCGTTGTACAGGTGCTTTATGTTATCTATCCCTACCAACTTTTTTAAAGACTTTGAGACTCTTTGTCATCAGTTTCTCTAGTCTGGTAATCTCCTCTCGAGGAAGCAAAGCCTGGTTAAGTGGGATGAAGTGTGTTGGCCGAAGCAGGAAGGTGGTCCTGGGCTGCTCGTGCTGATTTGAATGGGCAAGCTTTAGCGGCTAAAATTTATTAGTGATGGTACTCTCAACAGAAATAGACTTGGGCTAAGATCCTCACCTCAAAATATCTTGGGAGTGTGGAGAGTGTGGATGTTCCTAGATACAACCTTATGGGTAAAGGTTCTATGGTTTGGGCTACCCTCAAAAGGGGAGCCAAGCTGATTAAACAAGGGTTGTTTTGGATTTGTAAAAGAGGCTCAGATGCTCTCTTTTAATTTAACTCTTGGGACAAGAACCCCCTATTATGGCAACTCACCCTCACTTGCAAGATCTATGTAGGAATTTTCTAGAGGCTGGATGGAGTCATGTGGTGGATTTCAAAATCCCTTAGGTTCTAGCTCAGGCTACTATGTACAGGTGGAAGTATTAGCATGAGTGGCCTCCTGGGGGATTGATGGACAAGCGTCAGGAGATGGCCTACATTTTGGTTGGTAGGGTTTGCAACTCTCTTCTAGAGAGGGATGTTTTGGCCTAGGGTTGTGACCAGAAAGGAAAATTCATTGTTGCCTCTAGATATTAGGTGTTGGATAAACAAATTTTTGGGTGTACAGGGGTCCCTTGGTGGAAATAGATCTAAAATAAATTCTCTTGGCCGAAGTGCAATTTATTCTCTTGGCTAGTGATTTATAATAGGTGTCTGACTTGGGAGAATCTTTGGAAGTGTGATTTTCAGGGCCCTTCTATGTTTGTCTTGTGCTCAAATAGTGATTAAAACACTTCTCATCTCTTTTTTTAGTGCACTTTTATTAGGGTGATTTGGCATTTCTAGTGAGAAGTTTGGAACCAGCCATGTAGGCACACCTCTTCTTTAGAAGACTTTTGGATTAGGTTGGGGAACTCTCAAGCTAAGACTTCTTTCCTCCACATAGCTTGGACAATTGGTCCCAACTTGATTATCTGGTATATCTGGTTGGAGCACAACCATAGGATCTTTCTAGATAAGAAGCTTTAGGTGTGATAGTTGTGGATAAGAATTTTGGGGGTTCTTCAGGAGACTTTGGTGACCAAGTGTGATCTTTCAATACTTATAGAGCTTGGAGATATGGGAATGGTTTAGAGTTTGGGACTTCGTGTTTGTGGCAAGGTTGGGCCTAGATTTGATCTAGGTCGGGGTACTAAAGGGAAGGTTTTGAGAGATGGTCATTGGATGCCACCTCCTCTTGGGGTGTTGAAGATTAATACTGATGGGTCCTCTAGAGGCAATCCTGGTCATGTTGGGGTTGGTGGCATTGGCAAAGACAACTCTAGAGTGGTTGACTTCTTCTCAGAGTATAGAGGTCATCACTCTAACAATTTCATCTAGAGGCTTTGGTTATTCTTTTAGCTTTGAAAAGGGCTTGTGCCCTTGGTTGGAGAAGGATTATTTGTGAGTCTGATTCTCAGATTGTGATTGACTTGCCGAATAAGCATCAATTAGAGGGTGTGAATTGGCAGTTGGTTGTGATGGTTAGACAAATCATCTCTCCGGGTGGTGTCTTGGATTCTATCACCTTTTGCCATATCCCACGAGAGTGGAATAAGGTGGCTAATGTCTTGGCTAAATGGGTGTCTAAGTGGATGGGAAATTAGAATGTGGAAGATTGGGGTTGTCTTCCCATGGACCTTTCTCAGGAGCTGGAGGACCTGGTTATGGAGGATATGAGATGTTTCTTGGGATTTTCTTGATGGCTCTATTGTTGGCTTTTGACCCCTGGGGTTGGTTGTAATTTTTAGCTTTGTATTATTTTCTTGGATAAATAAATTTTTACCCTTTTTAAAAAAAATATTAGGATCATAAAATTATTTTAGCTTGATTATTTATATTGTTAATTAATCTTTAAAAGGAAATAAATTAGAGGTGATCTTAATTGTTTTAATTAATTAATTTAAATATTGAATGCGCAAGTTACACAATAGGAAACTAGGAAAACAAATTTATTATATTTATCATATTTAAGAATCAAAGGTAAATAATTTTTGAAAATTAGTTTATGAGTGAGTTTTTAAATTAAATAATTGAAAAAAATATATTTTAATATTTATTTTTGATAAAGTGTAAAATATTATTATCTTGATTTTCAATTAGAATTTTAAAATAGGAAAAAATACTTTTAATATTTAATAGAAATTAAATTGATAAGTTAATTTTGATTAACTTTGTAGGTTGTGTATTCTTGATTTTGCATTGTGTAACTTTTTAAATTTAAATTCTTGAATTAAATAAATTGATAAAAGGTAATGGATTCAAACAAAAGTATACTTTAATATTGATATTTTGAAAATCTTAATTATTCAAATTGAAAATAATTATTTTTCAGTGAAGTGTATGAGTTAGAATAATAATATTTCAATTAAAATTCTTTAGCTAAGGAATTGTTTATTATCTTATTTTAAGATTTTAAGATAAGAAATTGAGATAAAAAGGGAATATTCTAGTATAAAAGAGATAAATTTTTAGAGGGGGATTACATTCTAGTAAGAAAATACAAGTTTTGAAGATTGAAAGATTGACAGTAATAGAGGTAGAATATTGATATGAAATTATTTTTAAAATGTTTTTAATAGGGTTTTAAAAAAACTAGAATTTTGAATGTGAAAGAGATGTTTGTTTTGATTGTATGATCATGCTTAATAAGAAATTGATGAGAAACTTGTCAATTTTTTTTAGACTGCAGGAATCGGTCGAGTATCTGCCCACCTATAAACTGCAGTGCATCTGGTAATTTTTTTTCACGTGACCGATGGCACTGGCGCGACATGCTCTCTAGTACCACAGGTTTGCGGGGAGACTACACCTCATGACCTCTTGCCTGCAACATGATGCTTTAGCCAATCGAACTAGCCCCCCCGCCTCAAGAAACTTGTTAATTTATTAGAGTTATGAATCTATATTTCGATTTGGAAAATATTTTGATAGTGAATAATGGTAGAATGATTTAAAAATTGCATTGAAATCAAATTGTCAAAAAAATAGATGAATTAAACAAAGATACCTAGGGTTTCTTGTATAGGAAGAGATGTAGGGAAATCTAGAGAAAAGATAAGATACCAAGTAGATTTATATTTTGAAACTTCTCAAAAATGATTTTTTATGAATATATTTTGAAACTAAGAAGAGTTTCAAATCAATCCTTTAATTGGGAATTTAATGGTGTTTGAAACCTTGTGTTGTGTTAGAAAGTTTGGAGTAGAAACAACTTAGGAAGACGACTTCTTAAAAAAAGGGATTTTGGATATTATTGGATTTTTGTATGAATGAATCTAAAATGATTATGAGTGCATCTAATACATATTTACTAATTCGGAGAAGCACATTTGAGAATTTACGTGAAAATTAAATAAAATTAGAATTTGGGTAAATGAAAAAGCAAAGCAAAACTTGTGTCATGAAAAAAAAGTCCTTGCATTTGAAATAAATTTTAGTTTAAAATTTGAGTTCCTTTATTTATTTTTAAATTTTGAGTCATTAAGTTGGATAAATCTTCGCAAAAAAATAGTCATACCCAAATTATAGATTTTTAAATACGATAAAATCAATGATTGCATATCTATGTTGATATTATAATAAAAATGTTTTATTGGTGTTTTCTACTAACACAAGTAGCTAGAACAAATAGAAAACATGAGAAATTTAATTGGAGACTATGAAAGAATGTTTTAAAAATTAATGTCCTTGTTCTCCATGTTTCTAAATAATATAATTGAGGTATATGTTTAGGATGTGTTATAAATTGTGTTATGGCTATATGAGTGGTTAGGATTTAATAGATATTTTTGACCATGCTTTCTTTGAATAGATTAGTTAGGGTGAGATTGTCACAATGTTTACACATGATTTCAATCTTTTTGGTAGTGCAATGTCTCCTTATAGAGATAAAACTTGATTGATTATGATGGGAATTCTACCTTGAGCTCCTCAACACCTAATTGTCTTATCATTAGACCTTGGTTACCATTGAGATAACATGAATAGGTCAAAGTGAGAGAAACTATATGTTCTCATTTAGTATGGGTACATTTGGACATTGCCTTATGTACTTCATGTCCAATACATTTGAAGATCATTATCCCCTTAAGATATGATTGCACAAGAATTTGAGCTTCCTCTTCTTGTATAGTCTCACATCACATAAGATCTAGTGCTATCATTGGTAGAGAGGCCAACATTTGTATTGTATATTATCGATATACTTTCATGACTAGAGTTAGAGACTCTCCATGTGAAGCAATATGGCTTGACTTGATGGTATAGACCTATTACACCTAGTGCGGTGGTATACTTTGTGCCTGCTATGGTTAAATTTATTTATTGTACAAGGCGATTGGTATAGTGGTACACTAAAAAATTGAGAGTTCTTGGTGCTGTATGGGACATTTAGGAGGTTTTTATATGGCAAAATTGCATTGAAATATTATTCTATGTATATTATCAAGTCTATAGTAATTATTTTATACTTTGTGCGCTTGATGATTTTTTATGTTTTGAGTGTTTTGAATGGTGCATTGTAAATTTTTGTAATACCTTGATTCCTTTAATATGATTATTTGTTGTGTATTTGAGGTTGTGAACATGTGTTGTGAGTTTGATAGACTTGGCATTATTTTTTGATTTACAAGTTTAAATAAATATCTATGTAGTTATTAAGAGGAATGAAATAATAATATAGTCTCTAGAGTTAAATATATTTCATACTTTTGAGTTATCGATGAAACACTTCATTGCTAAGATTGATGGTTGGGAGGAAAATAATTTCATAAACAGATAGGTTCAATACCTCCCCTCAATGGTAATTGGAGCTTGGATGGTTTGATTTGCAAATCTAGGTCGAATACCTTGATATTTTCATATTTTATAAGACCACTTTTTCATATGCAACAAGTTGGTTCGTAGTTTATATTGTAATTATTGGCAAGTGTTGTACTTGATCCATTGTATATTTTGTACTATTTATATACTTGTGGTATTTTGAATTTATGAAATTCATGTTATTGATTCTCAATATTATTTTACATGCATGGTATGGGGTGTTTTATAATTATTGCATAATTTAATTTTTTTCTAGCCACCCCCTTCCTCTCTTGTGACCCCTAATACATTTATGAAAAAACCTAAATATATCATGAACTTTGTCCCTTATATTTAAGAGGTATGTTTATATAACTTTTAAGTGATTTAAAAATCCCTAATATGCATGCATGTGATAGGACATTGGGGAATATGTGAATACCTTGAGGGGCATCCACGTGTAGGCTTTAGTGAAAGAGAAAATAACAAAAACTAATTGTTCTTCTCTTTGTGGTGAATATCATTGATCATAATAGGTGATGAGAAATTTTAGTGTGATGATTTAGAAAACACAATGGTGAAAATAAAATTGTAGGTCTACAAAAAGTGACAAATTAAATACACCTTATGAAGTTTTAGTTTATAGTTTCTCTTTAGTTTTCTTGATTGTTTTAACTTTATAGGCTTTGTACCTGGGTATGCATAACCTATTGTGACATGTATTGATTATCTAGCATTATTTTGAGGGCATATAAAATAACTTTGGGGTAGCAAGCAACAAGCTTTTGAGTTTCTAATTGGCTATTGAAAGCATAGTAGTAGGGGAGTTATATTGTGAGGAAGCCTTGGGTATTAGAAGATAATAATAGAGTTGGATCATACTTAAATATTAATACTAAGGGGCTTATGCTAGTTGTATTTTCTATTGAAGTAGTTATAAGTGAGATCATGCTTCCATTTGTTGGAGTTTTCACCCATAAATGGGATTTCAAGGTATAATGGTGTTACTCTTTGTGACAATCTTAATATCTTTATCTCTTCAATTCTTTTTATATTTCTTGCTAGTTAAGATCAATATTATTGTTCTCTTAGTTTAAAATCTATTACTGAGGAACTAACATGTAAAATACCCATCTCAGTAAAAAAATCAACAAATAACATTAGAAACCAAAGGTTTTCAATGAACACGAAAACAATTTACAAAGATACATATCTAGATCATGATAAATGTGATGATAAAGAAACATATAATGAAACATTTTCAAAATGAGGACATGAAGTTGCTTAAATGTATAACATCTAATATGCCACCCTCACATGTCAACTTTGTGCACAAAGAGACATTACATGATGACATCTTACCACCATCTTCCCATGCATAATTGTAGCATCCTAAAGATAATCCCATTGGGACATTGGTTCCTCATGACACATCTTTTTTAGCACATTGAAAATGACACAAGATGCATCAATATTCTTTCTTGTTTTTCATTTTCTTTCTTTCTATGTCATAGGCTATGTGTTTTTCTTGCATTCCTTCACTTGATCACCAATTGAGGGTGAGGTGTTGCTTCCCTTATATGGGTTTTACATGCTCAAATTGGATCTTCTTGGGGAAAAAAGTGGGGGCTCCTATTCAATGCATCTTCCAACACACTAATCAGTTACACAAGTAAGTATATCTCAAACATGCTTCCTTCACTCAACTTACAATGTGATGTATCATGTCCACTTTTAATATTGATTTTTAAATTATAATCTAATTTACATCCACTACAAGATTTTTTTCATAAAAATTTTCCATCTTCATCAATTCATGCACTCTCCTTTATAGTACACGTGATTCAAGGAGACATTATCTATTTATTTTATTTTCAATTTATGTGTAGCCTCATGAGTGACACACATATGTTTTAGTTTCTCACTTTTTTTAGATCTTGAAATTTGATATCTTTTTATCATAATATATTATGTTATTTCTTTTTTAGCATGCATGCACACTTGATTTTTCACATATCAAAGTGGGGCGAAGATGTAAAGGAGAAAAGTGCATACTCTTACACTTTTCTCCACTTACTTTATGTAACTTTGGGTCAATATTTTAGATGCATGATTTCAAAACATAATTTGACTATTTCAGAGCATGGTCAATCTCACACCCAATCTAATAATCTATCATGCCGCACCTCTTTGTTCATAACTTATTTGACCTAGTTTTTATCACCTCACGTATCTTGAATTATAATTGAGCCACACTCTTGTTCCCTAGGTGTAAGTGATATTGTGTCCCCTTATTTCTAAATTTCAAATTCCTAGTTTCCAAGGCCAATAATCCTAGGATTTGATTGTTACCCATCAACACATATGCTAAACACTTGAGTCATGCATGTAGGGTTGTGTATATAAAGACATCATTCTAGGACACTTGCATAAGATCACATCAATGGCATAACATATCGATTTAATGCAATTTTTTTCTCCTTTTGTATGAATCAATGATCAATCCTCATTTGTTAATATTAAACATCATCAATAATCAACATCTATTGTCAAGACACTTCTTAAGTACATCTTCATCATATTCACTCATCGATTTTTATTGGGCTTCAACAAGATTCAATGATCAACTCAACAACATCCATTGCTACAGTCTATCTCATTGTAAAATTATTAACTCGACCAAGGCACAAAAACATCTTGAACTTCAATCCTTGCATAGCAAATCCTTCATTGCTCCTTAGCACCATTATTTTTCTTTACCATATAATCATATTGTTTGGATAAAACATTTCGCCTAAATAAGATAAGTGATGCAATTATATCTTAGACATTCATCCTTTATAATTTTAGTAGAATCTACTTTTTGATCCATAATCCAATTATAAATTTAAAATATTAATCTCCAATTACAACACAATATGAATCAAAGTCCATCTTTCACTCTCAAATATACAACCCTACATTATTTATATTTTTAACATATATTTAAACTCAATCTAAATTAACTCATTTCAATCGATTAATTGTACTAAACTCATTAATTCAAGGGTTAAAATAACTCCAATAGAAATATGGACATTACCCGTTCAAAAGCAAATTTCCACCGCGAGACCATCCGAATGAATTTTTTCACATTTAGGGTTTATTTTATTTTTGTAAACATTCAAGTTTCCCTCTAAATTTTTTCTGTGGCCGATTCTCGATGAAAGTTTGAATGACGACTTATACAAACCGTAACCAAGACAGGCATGGAGGAATAGCCTTTTCACGTCCCCTGTTCTCAATAATCTGACGGAAGGGAAAACGATTTCAGAGCTACATATTCTTCATAAAAATCGTAATCAGGTAGAGCTATTCAATTTTGAATACAAGTTGCTTAATTGTAGAAGTGTTTTTCCATCTTTAAAGGTAGGTATACATGGCAACATCAGTGCATTTGAATGCAGAGCAATCTGCTATATCAGACGCGCGATGGGTTTTGTACCAAAGGGCTCAACATCTGTAGAAAAAATTACATGCCATGATTGCGTAAACAAAGTTTTTTTAATTTTCCTTTATCTTTTGGTAGGTGTTGGTAATAACAAATATCTATATATTTGATTGGAAACAGGGATTGCCATAAAATGAACAATACAAGTACAGTACAGAGGGCTTCGAGGTCTGGGAGACCATCGATATTTCGCAGAGATTTATTAACACCCTCCCCCCTATCAAGAAATACATCCCAGAAAAATGCATTCAGCACACCCGTCCAAACAGCAACAGGCACTCCTTATTCGAGGGAAAACAGTCTCGTTGGCGGCACTGATACTCCTCCTCCGCCAAATTTTACTCTGGATGAGCGCCTTGATTCCTCTCCAGAGGTTATGAATTCATGGGATTACGCCATGGCCTCTCCAGAATCCAGGCCATCACCCCAACCCAGGTCAAGTTTGTCTTTCTTGGGTACTAATGGGGGCGGTCTATTTACACCTAACAGAAGTTACAGTAGTAATGGTCTGAGATCAGGAGCAGGGAACGCTTCCATTGAAACACCGAATACAACCCAAGAAACAATGCCAAATTACGCATTGGGAGCTAGTAATCAAGGTGCTCCACCGAACCATGCTCCTGGGGCTAGTAGTTCCAGTTGGCGGCCTCTAGGGAACGAGGGGAACTGGGAGGTTGGAGAGAGAGCGGGAAGGGTGATCAATATGTCAGGAGTGGTTCAACAGCAACAGCAGCAGCAGCAGTCTGTTGGGTTGCTTACGCTTCCATCTTCAGGAGAGATTGTGAGGCCAGATACCCATAGGGACGGTGGCTTCAGTGATAGAGTTGCAGACGAGGAAGAATGGGTTACTGTTTTTGGGTATG
The DNA here is from genome assembly GCA_007258455.2 of Sequoia sempervirens. Classification (NCBI taxonomy): domain Eukaryota; kingdom Viridiplantae; phylum Streptophyta; class Pinopsida; order Cupressales; family Cupressaceae; genus Sequoia; species Sequoia sempervirens. Next base: position 126,981,925 of record VDFB02379711.1, read on the forward strand.
TTAACTTGTCAAGTTTTCTTCTAAGTATTGTTTTATTTTTTCCATGCTTGCCGATTCAGGTAATGTGATGTATTGGACCAATGTTTTGGTAAACTTTTTTTGTCATTATTTGCTTCTGTGCTCTACGATAGTTGTTAGATATGATCCAGTTATACGAACTTCCATATCAAACCTTCAAACAATGTATGTAGCAGACCATGTTGCAATGTCTTGTCCATGGTGTCTTTCCGTGCTGGGAAGTATGCACCGTGTTGTTAGACCCATATCAATGGTACCGATCTCCTAATTAATTCAGGCTACATGATATATTAGACCACAGTTCAATGTTTTAATTAAATTATATTCGATGACCTGAGCCAGTTGTGGCTAGATGCCATTCAATGATATCAAACTCTTAAACAAACATTTGAGTCATTTTTGTATCCTGATAAATTCAATTTTATGGAATGACTTTATGGAAAAGCGTTGTACTGAAATGGGATATTTGTTGTCAGATTCACCTCGATAATATTTGTCTTCAAATAATCATTTGGGTCATGCTATGCATTAGATCTTCTCGCATTTAATTGTTGCTTTGTTATATTCTTTTCTTTGGATATATGTTGTTAGTCTCCGAATTGTTGCTTATGTCTGTCAAAAATTGCATGTTTCCTACACTACAGGGTACAAGCATGTTTTTTCAAGGTCAGCTTTTCTTTGGAAGCATCCTTTCTAAAAGATTGGACATTTTCTGTTTGAGGTGTTAGGGATTGCAATAACATGGTTGTTCATGTAAATAATAGTCAGCACCTCATAGGCAACACCTTTTATTTGTTGCATGTTAATTCTTGTTTGTTGTTTTTGACAGCTTCAGTCCAAGCGATACAAATCTAGTGTTGAGGGAGTTTGAAAAATGTGGCATAATATTGAAACACATTCCAGGGCCAGGAGACTCCAACTGGATGCATATTTTATATCAGGTTGGTTATCAGTCTTTATTTTGTCCAGATTTCAATTATGTGTACAAGTTTCTGATAGTTTGAACTTTGAAAGGACTGTTTACTAGTCATTCTCCTGGTAATGTTATTGCATACGGAATTGTTGACAGAAATGGCACTGAAATTTTATCAATGCAGTCTGTTTGAAAAGCAATGCATATCTTTGTTATGGCGACAATGCGAATTTTTCAGTTCAACTTCCCATGATTTGTTGGGAATTACTTTAAGCCACATTGAAGATGAAATTTTTAGCCCACATACAGGCCATCACCCATTGGTTTTGCTAATGCTACTTGGATACAAACAGGACCTCAGACCTGAAAAAAGAAGATAAATTTTCTGTGTTTCTAGATTTTTTCATGGGATCCAATGCTCTGTAACCTATCTCAAATCCTTACAAACTAAATCTGATTGCCAGAAGACTGCTATTGTGTAAGTCCAAAAAAACTCTACATTAAAATAAGACATTCTTGCAAGTAGCCATCTGCCACAATTAAGATTGAGTTTTGCTGCAGAGAGAGGCAGGGGAGTAACAACCACAACATCAATGAGGTCCAAACAAGATAGTTTACTGATAAAATCTTTGTTTCCATAGCAAATTAGAATTCTATGCGCATGCCCTAGGTAATGAATTTGCTTGGTGCAAACAGAAAAAACATATCTTGTATTTGCATCCAAAGGTGGTTCCCAGTGATTCCTAGGTTGAATTTCTACAAGTCATCCAAACTTTGTAACTATCCAAGCAGCTTATGTCCCAATGAATAATTGTCATATGTTCCTTTTTTGAAGTGTCTATTCATTACCATATTCAATAATACCATTGGATGCCTCCTGTGGCATCAATGTGCTGCTTAGATGGATGTTCAACCTTACTTCTTGATTCATTTCCTAGTACAACAACCCATCATCACTATTTTCTTTTGGGTCTGTTGCCCATTGTGTGCTCTTTCGATGATTGAGCCCTATCCCTTGTTTTTATGTGCAGATTAAAGTTCCGTGAATGCTTAAATATGCATATGTTTTTATGTGGGATAGGAGCACAATTTCCAAGATAAGAGCTGCTGCCATTGTCCTTTTTGTTCTGATCTTTGATGAACTAGCAACCACTCCTTTCCTCAAATTCATTTTCTGCTTCAAACCTTGCTTTCTGCTTCCCTCTTCTTTCTTGCCAAGAAGACAACCACAACCTTTCTCGTTTATGTATCTATAAGCGCGTAGGCTTGCACCTCCACCGTTTCTGAGGATTTACAAGGCTTAGTCACAGGAGCACTGGATTCAAGCACGGTGTGCTTCCTTGGTTGCTGAACGAAATGACCTTTTCTTTGTTTGATGATGGGTTATGTTGTTATGATGAAGTAAAGGCCTGCTATAATATTGCTAGAGTTTGAAACTTATCTTCTTTCTTGCACTCACAATTTTCACGTTCAAATCCCTAATGCAGTAGATTAGGCTTGTGTAATGAGAGCGTTGAACCATGAAATGTTCATGAAGGAATGTTAGGTTAATCTTGGAATGGTGTGTTGGTACTTCTTGTACAGTCCCAACTTCGTACTTTGTTTCTCTTTGGCCCTAGAAATGATTTCATCGTGGGTTGGAATCATAGTAATGAGACTTGGACTTAGCGCGGACTTGGTGAGGGTGACTTGACTTGGGATTCGGTGTAGACTTGACAAAGTGAAAAACCCAAGAAATTTAGAGATTTTAAGGATTTAAAACTTGTTTCATGCACCCTTTATTAAATAAACCTAAAAGATACAATAACATCATCAAATAGAAGCTAATTTGATCACATACACAAGTATACATTGATCACATAAGTATAGACACAAATTGTAGCTGAGCTGCTAAAGGAAATAGCACACTTAGATATATAGTCAAAGACTCAAATCACAAATGTATACAAAACTCATGGAATATGAAACCCATGACATCAAATTTTCCAAACAAATATGAAATATCAAAACAATAACCAGGAGTCTATGTCTCAAAGGAGCTTGCATCCTTCTACAAATGCATCTAAGATAGGTCTTGGATGATGCAACAACCATAATCTCATGTTTGAGGGCAATTGCCCCAGTGGGGTTGAGGGGTAGCACCCTTTGTGGGGGTTTGGGGGTAGTGCCCCCAGTGGGGTTGAGGAGCAATGCCCCTTGTGGGGGTTTGAGGGCAG
>VDFB02379711.1:126985171-126998466 GCA_007258455.2 Sequoia sempervirens
TGGTAGTGTGGGAAAAACTGAAGGAAGGCTGGCACAAGGCAAATTTTGATGGAGTTGCAAAAGGTAACCCTGGCCCTTTAGGAGTAGGAGCCATTATTCGTGATAGTCATGGAAATCTGGTTGCTTTTGGAGCTCGAAAGTTGGAAGATGGGTCAAATAACATGGCGGAAGCAAAGGCGGCCCTTCTGGCTGTAGGTTTAGCGAAATCGTTGGGGGTCAAAAATTTGCATTTAGAGGGTGACTCTCAGATAATAATTCAAGCAATTATCAATGGTGGCACTTTGGCCTGGCATTTGCAAGCTTTTGTCAGAGCTATCATAGGGGTTCTTAACACTTTTGACAAGTTTGAAGTAAGTCACATTCGTCGTGCGGGTAATGGAGAAGCTGATTGCCTATCCAAATGGGCGACGTCTTTTAATGTGATTGGGGATATTAGGAAGGAGGATTTCCATCAGGTGGATATGTCAGGGTTTTAGCTCTAATTCTATTATTTCTTTATCTTTGGTAGTGATTATCGTGGGCGCCATCATTGCGAGTGTTGCGTGTGGTGTAGGAGGACGGATTGCTAGTTGCATGACTTAATAAGGAGTACTTTCGGAGGACAAACGGTAACTGTGAAGTTAGTTGGGTAGTCATTTATGAAGCAAGTTGATATGCTTTGGATGTGACAGCTAGGTTTATCTTCATCGGGCTTTGTGATGGTCGGACAAGCCAATTTGTAATGAAAGCTTTAGAAGTAGTAATCTTTATGTTGTCCAGGCTTGCACATCTAGTGTTGACGTCACAGGTTTTAAATGTTTCGACAGAAGAAGGACGGGTAGGAGGTATAGCCAGTTTGATGAGGTGATGGCTTTTTATTACAAGCAAGTGTAGTATTTTGCTTTCATTTCAAATTGGTATCTGGTGAAAGCTTTAGTGCGGGGTGAGGGGAAGACTGGTGTGCCGGTCTATCTGAAAACAGAGGATATGGAAGCAATGTATGGATTTTCAACAAAACTCTAGCAGCAAGGCTTCTTTGGTCTAGTGTCGAAGTTCAGACTGAAGTACTTGTTGAAAAATCTGCATGATGAGGTGGTAGAAGCGGTGTTGGAGACACTGGGACCGCATTTTATGGAGGCCACCCATCAAGGGTGCTTGAACGCTGATATAGCCTTGATGTTGTTTGCGTGGGGCATGGAATTGAATGAAGAAATCGAAATGGTAAAATGGGTAATGAGATCTTTGTTTGAGGAGCTGCTTGGAAAAATGGAATCTTTGGTAGAATGGGCAGTTCCAGAGAAAGGATACGACGTCTCAGAAGGCATCGAGGATGTAGATGAAGCCACAAAAGAAGGTCTGATTCCGTTCGTGAGATGGCAGAGGCGTGTGGACAGGGATGAATATAAAATGGAAATTCTCACGGCTTGGGAGAATCTAAAACATGTGCTTCGACAACAAGAAGATGTAGAGAGGCGGGAGGGTGGTGACCTATCGAAGAGGCTACCAAGGCGAAGATGGTTTGTGAGCAGGGGAAGAGCAAGGGGTGGAAGATCTGCTGGACATGGGACTTAGTTTGTATGGTGAGTGATGGTAAAGTCAAAATAGAAACTTTTGTCGAAAGGAGGTGTATGGTGGGGTGGAATTGTGGGGGTGCAGAGGGAATGGATGCAAGGAAAGGGGCATGCACAAAGGTAGCAGGAAGGTGAGAGATGCTAGATAGTGATGGTTTCTTGGTGTGCAGGTGGCGGAAATTTCAAAAGAAAAATGATTTTATCTCAACCCTTTGAAAATAGGTGTTTTTTGAAATGCTACTACAGTTAAATTCAAATTTTTTTGTATGAATCATGGGTAAAATGGGGTATTTTGGGATGTTAGGGTAGCGCTCTCCAATTTAATGGATTGAGCATTAGATATATCATGTGGAATGGCCCTATATTTTGCATTGTAATTTATGAAGCTTTTCTCTATTATTAATAAAATACAAATATTTACCGATCAAAAAAAAATAAAAATTCATAGCTTGTTGAACCATGTGAGTCAATGGATCTTAATAGATAGTAACTCCATGTCACTAGTGAAAGTTAGTCCCACTTAGTATGAGGTAGCTCTTTCCATCTATCACCTACATGGTACTAGTGAAAGCTAGTTAATCCATGTCATACCATGGGTAAATCTTAGCATTCATCATTTGTAACATTCCATCAGTGATAGTTAAAATCTAAGGTACGAAAATTTATCCTAACATATTTCACCTACATGGTACTAGTGATAATCAATAAAACCCCTTGTGTATCATAACACACATAGCTCCTACAATATTGCATCTCTAGAATCACTAGTGAAAGTTAGTCCCACTTAGTATGAGGTAGCTCTTGCCATCTATCACCTACATGGTACTAGTGAAAGCTAGTTAAGCATTTGATTTCATACAATGGGTGAATCTTAGCATTCATCATCTGCATTCCATCAGTGATAGTTAGTTAAACTCTAAGGTACATGAAAATTACTCAAGTAACATATTTCACATGCACAATACTAGTGATATTCAATAAAAACCCTTGTGTATCATAACACACATAACTCCTAGAATATTGTGTCTTTAGAATATTGGTGAATGACATCTAATCCATAATATATAATGAATAAATATATAGGATCCATTTCCTACATAATATTGGGGATATCCAACTACCCATGTACCTATATCAGACTTGACTCTAACCTGTGGATCCATCTTATAGTCAAGCATGCATAATCAAGATATCACAAAGATCCACAAGAACTTGGTAGGCTTTTTTTTTTTACATACAAACATAAAGTGATTGATAAACCTATACACATAATCTCATAGGTTTTTGAAAGATAAATAATATACCATATTCAACAATTCTTACTATCCCACTACTTGTAATGGAAATTATAAGGAGATCTATCTTAAACTCAACATGTATCCATGCTAATTAATATTTATAGTAGCTAGATCATCCGCATGTATAGTAAGGGTTGTTCAAACCATTAGATGAGAATGGCTTAATTCAACATAATCAGTAAACACAAATTTTGTATGTTTCTATAACTCATTCATAGCAATGCCATATCTAAGTTTATCATGCTCTTATTTCTTGTAAGAATAGAACTCACTAAGTCTTGAGCCTTACATATACCTTCCTATACTCCTCATTGAACCAAGACACATTGTCATAGTGTTCAACACATAAACTCTAATTATTTTAGTTCTAACAAGTATAGAGGCATTCTCATACATTCACATTAGAGATAGACCATTGTGATGGTGACTCTAAAACTCCATCTAGGAATAGAGGATATGTTTGAAAGGAAAGCACTAAAAATCTTAAAGTAGATAAACTAGATGAGGATGGGTGCCTTTTTTGGCTCATACCTATATAGTGGGGACATATTAATTGGGAAGATGAATTCATGACTATTCAAGGAAAATTTTAGCCTCAAGCTAGAAAGAATACTAGGAGAGAGGAATTATTTATTTAAGTAACAACCCCAAACCTTGGATTTATTCCCTAAAAATTTCACTACCAATTTAGGTTCATGAAATCCTTCACCCAAGGATTGTAATTTACATACCCACTTCCAAATTGTATCAAAGTCACATGTAGTTCTCCTCACTTTGATCTCTCAAGGATCAAACACATAGAATTCATAAACCTTAGCTTTGATAATCACTCAAGAAAATTTTCACATAGAAGTGAGATGGTATATGAGTAAGGACATAGAAGGGATTAAAACCATCTAGTTCAACAAATCACCATTTACCAACATGGTCAATCCAAAATATTCATTTTTCCTAAAGTTTTATTAATTAATAATAAAACTCAAAATTTCTAAATTATTATTTCATATCTCAACAAGGTTCCTTCAAATGATTCCCAACAAATAAATAATTCTTACTAGTATTAAAAAATACAAGCATGTTCCTAGTTTAGCAAGCATATCCTAAAGTATTTTCATCCAACGGCATCAAGAACTCAAATTAAACCTCACCCTGTTATAATTCATAACTCAACATGAACCTCCTAGATTCCCTTACAAAATCATCTCATTAACACATAGGCTAGGTTGGTTACTTATAAATAATAAACAACCAAATTGTGACCATTTCATAAAACTCATAAAGCTCAAAATTCCAAAGTAATCACTAGTTCAAGTCTCTACACATACCCATTAGGATAAATAGCTCAATTCATACTAGATCTCTTCAAACCTTTTCAAATTTCATGCTTGGTATGAAATGTTTCATTTATTTATGTTAAAATTTATGATATTTATTCTATCATCCCATTCTATGTATAGGATTGTATACATACATATAGCTCAACTAACACTAATACCCACTTTATATGAAAGTCTTATTATAAAAAAATAGATTTCATTGTCCCACCCAATTTTATACATACAATTATTAACCTTATAACAATAAAATCCATACACAAAAATTATGCATATTAATCAATATAATGTAGTTTTTTGTGTTGATATAGGTTTAAGTCTATGTGCCAATCCACTTTTGTAGAATAGATCTAAACTAGAGCAACATATAATCAATTTTTAAATATTAAAATATGTTTTTAATCAATACCTTAAAATTCTAGGATTTAGTGGTTAATGAATTCCTAAAATTTTAAAACTTTTAAAATTTATATTTACATCTTGCCAACCATTGATGTTCAATCTAGTGTAGTTTTTTGTGTTGATTGAAGTGTGCCACGTTATTTTATTTTCCATTCATTTGCTCATTTGAAATCATTAGGGACATCTTAGGAATCTAATGATAAAGGAATAATCAAAGAACATCAAGAATACCATGCAACATTATTAAAAGATACATCATCGTAGGTCAATTGAATGCTTGATTATTGTCCTCGACCATTATTCTTGTTATAATCACTTCATGTAGGATTCTGACTTAGGAGAACATGACCCTCATGATTAAGTAGATTCCCCAAATGTGTGTAAACCTACCTATTCCGTATTAATATTTAAACATGAAAAGATCAACGTGAAGTGTTTACAATCAACCACATTTATGTCAATTCATTCTTGTTGATATAGGTTTAAGTCTATGTGCCAATTCACTTTTGTAGGCATGGATCTAAACTAGAGTAACATATAATCAATTTATAAATATTAAAATATTATTTTATTCAGTACCTCAAAATTCTAACATTTAGTGGTTAATGAATTCCTAACATTTTTATTATCACTTTTCCATCTTCAAAATTTAACCAAGTGTTGTATTTTGTTCATTTAAATTTCATATTTATAATTTCATTTTAATAGCTCTTAAATCCTTTATTTCATTATTTTATCTAGGTAAATTTAGTGGAAGAACACTTATTTTTCATTGCATTTTTTGAGGACCTAAATTTCATACACAAAAAGGTGTTTCTTCTACTTGATGGATTTGATCTACTTCAAGTGCAAGTTTGGGCTACCATAAAAAAGAATATTGTTCCATAAGAGAGCAATAAATGGTACCCTAGTCATCCTTCACAACATAGTTAGGCAATCCTTTAGTGCAATAAGCTCTTCATTAATCGTGTCTTTGAACTTTTCCATGGCACTAGATTCAATGCTTACCTTGTGATAGCATTACATGAATTCTCTAATCAGCCTTTCTCCTTGGGACTACGAGGTGAAGTTGTACTCACCACTCCTCCTACATCACTTTATTGAGATCCTCTATACATTGTTGCTAGGAGGTTTGGGCTAGTTCATTTGAGTCCACTAGGCTCATGAGGTGTTCAATGTACATAGATAACTCACCCTAGTTACAAGAAATTTGGTTTTCCTAATAATATTGTATATTTTGTACTATCTTAATCAACCAAACATATTCTATCCAAATTGGAAGTCCCAACTTCAAAGCCTTACCATCCATAGTCATGTCAACAACTCTATATCATGATTTATACTTACACGAAAATATGGTATTCTCATATTAATGATAGGATTGTCCCTACACCTAGACCTAAACATCGAGGACTCATTCATAATGGCCCTTCATACATATCACTTTTTAAGAATTAGAGGCTTTACAATTCATACACCAATAACATAAAGTCATCATCCTCAAATTTGAGATTAAGTCTCTAACCTTTTATTAAATTTAATTTAATAATGAAACTAATGCTTCAAATCAATACTTATATAATAACTAGTACTCTAACAAATACTTTCCAGTCAATTATTACTAGTATGACAATATCAATGTATCAACACACAAATCTATATAGTGATTAGTTGTTACATACATCACATTTACACATTTTTATTATCTCATACATACAAAACATGTACACAATGTGACTAAATCATGCATGTACATTATATACATTAAATGTGTTGGAAATATGTGCCTCAAACAATATAGGCTGAAACCTCCATTAGAGCCAAGTCAGTGTGACATCTTCATTGTCTGGCCGACTAGCAGTTTGATTCATTCTATTTTGAACAGGTCGCTATGACCTAGCTTCTGTCTTGCCGAAAGGTTAACTTTGGTCTATCGTTGTGACATAGTGTATTCACTATGACCTCTTAGCACTCGGGAGACCTCTGGCCAAAAGGCCATTCAATCGTGTATCGGGGAGACTCTTGGCGACTACGAGCTTTGGGATAACTGAGGGTTCTTGCTAAGAAGTCTCAGCGAAGTGTTAATCTCTCACCAACAGCATATGTATTGAAGTCTTCGAGGTAACTCTAATGATCCAGGAAGGCGTCTTAGTGAACAGTGGAAGTCTTGTCGACTGGGACACATCCAAGCGTTCTTCAGAGTAACTCAAAGTGGTCGGAGAAATGTCTTAGCGACTAAAGGATGTCTTGCCGATAGCCGATGGCTATCGAGGTAACTCAAAGATCTCGGGAAGACGTCTCAGCAAACATTGAAGGTCTCACCGACAAAAACACTTTTTGGAAGTCTTCGGTGTAGCTCTTGGCGAATGATGGTCATCGATGGAACACGGTGGTTTTGATAAGAAGTCCCAGCGAATTTGATGAGTCTTTCCGATGATGAAGAGCCTTCGGGGTAAGTCTTGGAGTTCGGTATGTTCTCTTAGCGAAGGGTGTATGTCTTGGCGACTATTGATATCTTCAGAGTAGCTTAGAGATCTCGAAGTGAAGTCTTAGCGAAGGGCAATGTCTTGGCGATGGATGAACACTTCAGGGTAACCTTTCTGTCTCAGTATGAACTCTCGACGAACGATGTAAGTCTTGCCAACTATCCTATGGAGCTCGATATGACAAATGACTTCGGTGTAACTTTGGTGACTCGCTATGACCTTCTAGCGAATGTGATAGGTCTGGGCGACTACTTGGTGACTCAGTGTAACATGAAGCTTGATGGAATGTCCTGGTGATAACTGTGACTCTTGGCGATATCGATATGAAGTCTAAGTGGCATCAGTGAGACACTATTAGTGTCTCACCGAGATGCCAACTTAGTTTGTTTCTTCTAACCGAGTGATGACTATCTATGTGGCTAGTATTCGGCCAATCAGAGGAGCCGAATTGGAACCGTTGGGAGTCTATTCATTACGACAGTTCTGTGAGGGAGCTCGATAGACAGAGTTCACCATGGATTTACTCAAAGATTGCAGATTGTGATCGGTTGGTTCAAAGCAACAGTGGAGTGTGAAGAGTTTGAACTGTATATGAATTCGATTCTGTAAAGACTGTAAACAGAAAAGGTTCCTGTTCAATATTGTTAATGGTGAATGCTGCTATAAACAGACACCAGAAAGATAAGTCTGTCAATTGTATGTAATCTTCATTACTATAATACAAAGTGATTTCTCTTGGTGTGGTGGGTTTTTCTCCCGTAAGGGTTTTCCCACGTATATCTGGTGTTCTTATGTGATTGTCAAAACTCTATTTCTGTAATCTATTTCATAGTGCATCTTAACTTGACTGTAATTGTAAAATTTAAATTGTATCTGCATTCTTTCCTGAGGTATTGACGTTAGGAGAATTGTTTTCTGCATCTGATTTTCCTTACAAGTGGTATCAGAGCCTAGCCAGTTGTGTTATCCTTGGGGGTACATTGGGTTTTTTGTGTCAATTCTGTTCAGTGGGAGTCTTGTAGAGATTGTTATTTCTAATTACAGATTAATATGTCTAGTTCATCTAGGAAGATTGAAATAGAGAAATTCAATGGCAGTAACTTTGAGTTATGGAAACTCAAGATGGAGGATCTCTTCGTAGATCGAGATCTTTGGATTGTTGTGTCTGGAACTAAACCTATAGGCATGAAGCAAGAAGAATGGGACCTTGCAGATAGAAAATCTAAGGGGCTAATAAGGCTCTATTTGGCAGACTCAGCTCTTCTCAATGTGCATGAAGAGAAGACTGCCTCTTCCTTGTGGAAGAGACTGGCATCTATTTATCAGGGGAAATATTTGGTGAATAAGATGTTCCTGAGGAAGAAGCTCTACTCTTTGAGAATGCAAGAAGGAGGGTCTGTAGCTGATCATTTGAATGCATTTAACATGTTGCTCGTACAATTAACATCTGTTGGTGTAAAGATTGAAGAAGAAGATCGTTGTATGCTTCTGTTGTGTTCTTTTCCAAACTCTTGGGATCATCTGGTGATGGCTATTGGGAGTACAACATTCAGTTTCAAGATGGAAGATGTTGTTGGTTCTTTGCTGTCAGAAGAAATGAGAAGGAAGTCTTCTGAGATGGCAAAGGAGGCTCTTGCTATCAGAGGAAGGTCAAAGGAGAAAGGCAAGAAGAAGGACAAGAAGTCCAAATCGAAATCAGAGGGGAGATCAAAGTCTCCTGGTAAGAAGTCCAAGGTGAAGTGCTGGAACTATGGGCAACTTGGTCATGTCCAAAAGGATTGTAAAGAGGAGAAAAAGAGAAGAAGGGCTCTTTCGATAATGGTTCTTCATAGTGATCAGCGCTTTATTGCAGCCTTGGCTACTCGGGCATCAAATGATGTCCGGTTGATTGATTCAGTATCATTCCACATGACATCTCATAGAGAATGGTTCACAAAGTATGAAGAATATGATGGTGGAAAGGTGTACTTTGATGATTCAACTTTGGAAATTGTTGGCCATGGAAGAGTCGAATCCAATTCCGATGGCTAATAAAGGGGATCAATGATGTTATGCACATACCAGGTCTAGCTCGAAATCTCACGTCATTAAGCTTAATGATATCGAGTACAAGTCTTGTTTTGGAAGTGCTGCAAGATAGAGGTTCAATGGTGCTGGCTAGAGGTGCTCGAATTGGTACCTGTACAAAATAGATGCACAAGTTGTTCAATGTAACAGTGTCTCTGAAAGTCACTGAAAGCTGCTCATGGAGGTAAAGAGGGAAATATCCCTAATTATGTAAACTCTATGGAAGTAAAACTTCCTGCAGAGAAGACTATGCTTTGGCATCATAGGTTAGGCCACATAGGAGAAAAAGGTTTGAAAACCTTGAAGAAAAAAAACCTGGTTGAGGGGCTTGAAGATTATAATTTCAAATTTGAATTCTGTGAACACTGTATATATGGAAAGCAGCATCAGTGTTTCATTTTATGACAATCCTCATAAATCTTCTGGTTTGTTAGATTATATTCATTCAGATGTGTTTGGTCCAGTGAATGTTCCTTCATTGTCTAAATCAAGATACTATGTGTCGTTCATTGATGATTATTCAAGGAGAGAATTTGTATATTTTTTGAAAAGTAAATAAGAAGTGTTCAGTTAATTTAAGGAGTTTAAAAATCTTGTTGAAAATCAGACTGGTAAAACAATAAAATGCTTAAGTACTGATAATGGCGGTGAATTCTGTTCTGATGAATTTGAAAGATATTGTAAAGACCATGGGATCAAAAGACACAAGACTACACCTTATACTCCACAGTAGAATGGAGTTGCAGAAAGGTTCAATAGGACAGTGATGGAGAGAGCACGAAGTATGCTTAGTAGTGCTGGTTTGGAAGAGAAGTTCTGGGCTGAAGCTACTACTACTGCATGTTACTTAATTAATCGGTCTCCAAACTCTGCTCTTGTTGAGAAGACACCTTTGGAAGTGTGGTCTAGTAAGAAGCCCTTTCTTAGACATATTTGAGTCTTTGGCTGTGAGGCATATGCACATGTGCCAGATGTAAAAAGATCTAAGTTGGAGAACAAGGCTATCAAGTGTATCTTTATTGGCTATAGTGCTAACATTAAAGGATACAAGCTTTGGAATCCTGTTACAGAGAAGGTTGTATACAGTAGGAGTGTAATCTTTCATAAGCTGAAACCTTCCACTTTGGATCTGTAGTCAGAGACAAAGTCAGAAAATAGTAAGGATGTAGCAGCAATTCCTCCTACACTAGAGAAAGAGGAATTGAAGATTCAAAATGTACCTGAAACTAAGGAGAGCTCAAGCAGTTCTGAAAGTTCTGAAGAAGAAGAACCTCAGCCTCAGCCAGTGAGGAGGTCAACCCGAGAAAGGAAACAACTAGATAGGTGTGGGTTCTCATTGATTGATTCTACTTGTGCCTATGCTTTGATTTCTAGTACTGATGAGCCTAGGACTATGAAAGAGGCATTTAAAATGTCTGATTCAAACTCTTGGTTAGAAGCCATGGAAGAAGAGATGGCATCATTAGATAACAATGAAACTTGGATTTTGGTGCCCTTGCCTAAAGGCAGAAAACATGTGGGCTGCAAATAGGTATTTAAGAAAAAGATTGGTCTGGATGGCAGTATAGAAAAGTACAAGGCAAGACTAGTTGCAAAGGGTTATTCCCAGGTAGAGGGAATTGATTATGGGGAAATCTTTTCTCTTGTAGCAAAGCTAAGGTCCATTAGATTTCTATTGTCACTTGCAGCAGCGTATGAATTAGAGGTTGAACAGATGGATGTGAAGACAACATTTCTTCATGGTGATCTTGAAGAAGAAATCTATATGTCCCAGCCTAAGCACTTTGTAGAGAAAGGTAAAGAAAAACTGGTATACAAATTAAAGAAGTCTCTGTATGGGTTAAAGTAGTCACCTAGAATGTGGTACCAGAAATTTGATACTTATATATTATCTTTAGGCTTTGTGAGATCAAAATCTGATCACTATGTATACTATAAAGCTGAAAGTGATCAAGTGCTTGTTATTGCTCTTTATGTTGATGATATGTTGTTCATAGGAAATAGCAAGCTAATGATTTTTGATCTTAAGTCTCAGTTGTCTGCTAAGTTCAAAATGAAGGATCTTGGTGTAGCAAGGTATATTCTGGGGATGGAGATAACCAGGGACAGGAAAAATAGAAAATTGTGGCTCAATCAGAGTAAGTATATCAGGACTGTTCTTGAGAGATTTTGTATGAATGATTGCAAGCAGTTAGTTGTTCCAGTCATCCAGGGAACGAAGCTATCTGTTGAGGACTGTCCAAAATCTCCTACTGAGATGGAGGACAGGACTAGTGTGCCTTATGCTAGTGTTGTAGGCAGTCTTATGTATGCAATGGTCTGTACAAGGCTAGACATTACCCAAGCAGTGGGAATACTTAGTCGATTTATGGCTAATCCAGGAAGAATACATTGGGATGTTGTGAAGAGAGTATTTAGATATTTGAAAGGGACTTCAGAATATGCTTTGTGTTATCATGGGAATTCGAATGAATCACAAAGGACTCTTAGCATTCGTGGTTATGTAGATTATGATTGAGCAGGGGACATTGACAGCAGGAGATCCACCAGTGGATAAATTTTCATGATGAATGGTGGTGCAGTGAGTTGGATGAGCAAGCGGCAGGCTGTAGTCGCTTTTTCCACTATAGAGGATGAATACATGGTAGCTACTCATGCTTGTAAAGAAGCTGTATGGTTGAAACATTTGTGTTCTAACATTGGTTTTGATGCAGGGGAAATAAAAAATTTATGTGACAGTCAAAGTGCAATTTGTCTTACAAAGAACCCAACTTTCCATGCCAGAACAAAACATCTTGATGTCCAGTACCACTTTGTATGAGATATGGTGGAGGATGGAAAGGTCGTTTTGGAAAAGGTTGATACTCTGGAGAATGTTGCAGATTCATCGATGAAGCTAGTAGGCATAGAAAAGTTCAGATGGTGTGCCAGTTCAATGGGCCTTAGTGCCCATGATTTTCAATAAGTTATGTTGTGCTCTGGAGGTGCCTGTATGATCTTTGTCAAGTGGGAGATTTTTGGAAATATGTGCCTTAAACTATATAGGCTGAAACCTCCATTAGAGCCAAGTCGGTGTGACATCTTCATTGTCTGGCCGACTAGCAGTTTGATTCATTCTATTTTGAACAGGTCGTTGTGACCTAGCTTCTGTCTTGCCGAAAGGTTCACTTTGGTCTATCGCTATGACATAGTGTATTCGCTATGACCTCTTAGCGCTCGGGAGACCTCTAGCCGAAAGGCCATTCAATCGTGTATCAGGGAGACTCTTGGCAACTACAGGCTTCGGCATAACTGAGGGCTCTCGCTAAGAATTCTCAGTGAAGTGTTTATCTCTCACTGATAGCGTATGTATTGAAGTCTTCGGGGTAACTCTAATGATCCGGGAAGATGTCTTAGCGAATAGTGGAAGTCTTGCTGATGGGGACACATTCAAGCATTCTTCCAAGTAACTCAAATTGGTCGGAGAAACATCTTAGCGACTAAAGGATGTCTTGCCGATAGCCGATGGCTATCGGGGTAACTCAAAGATCCCGGGAAGACATCTCAGCGAACATTGAAGGTCTCACCGACAAAAACACTTTTTGGAAGTCTTCGGTGTAGCTCTTGGCAAATGATGGTCATTGGTAGAACGCGGTAGTTTCGATAAGAAGTCCCAACGACTTTGATGAGTCTTACCAATGATGAAGAGCCTTCGGGATAAGTCTTGGAGTTTGATATGTTCTCTTAGCGAAGGGTGTATTTCTTGGCGACTGTTGATATCTTCAGAGTAGCTTAGAGATCTTGAAGTGAAGTCTTAGCGAAGGGCAATGTCTTGGTGATGGATGAACACTTCAGGGTAACCTTTTTGTCTCGGTATGAACTCTCGGTGAACGATGTAAGTCTTGCTGACTATCCTGTGGAGCTCGATATGACAAATGACTTCGGTGTAACTTTGGTGACTCGCTATGACCTTCTAGCGAATGCTATAGGTCTAGGAGATTGCTTGCTGACTCGGTGTAACATGAAGCTCGATGGAATGTTTTGGCGATAACTGTGACTCTTGGCGATATCAATATGAAGTATAAGTGGCATTGGCGAGACACTGTTAGTGTCTCACCAAGATGCCAACTCAGTTTGTTTCTTCTGACCAAGCGATGACTATCTATGTGGCTGGTATTC
>VDFB02379711.1:126998566-127018531 GCA_007258455.2 Sequoia sempervirens
TAGTCTTATGTCTCTTAATTCCATTGTCTTTACAATACCTCTCAAAATCATCAAAACAAAATTCACCGCCATTATCAGTCCTTAAACATTTTATTTTTCTTCTAGTCTAATTTTCTACAAGGTTCTTAAATTCCTTAAATCGATAGAACACTTCTGATTTACTTTTCAAAAAATAAATAAATGCTCTTCTTGAATAATCATCAATGAACAACACATAGTATCTTGACTTAGACAAAGAAGGAACATTCACTGGACCAAATACATCAGAATGAATATAATCTAGCAAACCAGAAGATTTATGAGGACTGGAATAAAAAGAAACACGGTGCTACTTTCCATATATACAGTGTTCACAAAATTCAAATTCGAGATTACAATCTTCAAACCCCTCAACCAAGTTTTTATTCTTCAAGGTTTTTAAACCTTTCTCTCCTATGTGGCCTAGCCTATGATGCCAGAGCATAGTCTTCTCTGCTGGAAGTTTTACTTCCATAGAATTTACATAATTAGGGATATTTCCCTCTTTACCTCCATGAGTAGCTTTTTGTGACTTTACAGAGACACTGTTACATTGAACAGCATGTGCATCTAGCTTGTACAGGGTACCAATTCGAGCACCTCTAGCCAGCACCATAGAGCCTCTAGTCATCTTGCAGCCATTTCCAGAGAATGTGACTTGCACTCCAATATCATTCAACTTACTGACAGACAGTAGATTTTGAGCCAGACCTGGTATATGCATTACATCATTAATTCCCTTCACTCTCCCATCATGGAATTGAATTCTGACTCTTCCACGGCCAAAAATTTCCAAAGTTGGAATCACTCTGCCAAGTACACCTTTCCACCATTGCATTCTTCTCATACTTCGTAAACCAGTCTCTATGAGATGTCATGTGAAAATATGCTCCAGAATCAATCAACCAGACATCATTTGATGTCTGTGTAGCCAAGGAAGCAATGAAGGTGTCTGAATCACCCTGAGAAGAATCATTATCGGAAGAGAACTTCTTTCTTATTCTCTTTTCTCCCTTTTTACAATCCTTTCGACATGACCAAAGTTGCCCACAATTCTAGCATTTCACCTTTGACTTCTTTCTAGGAGACTTTGATCTCCCTCCGATTTCGACATTTTGATTTCTTGTCCTTTTCTTTGCCTTTCTTTCGACCTTCCTCTAACAACAAGGGCCCTCCTTTGCCATCTCGAAGATTTCATTCTCATCTCTTCTGATAACAAAGAAGCAAATATCTTCCATCTTAAAATTGATGTTGTACTCCCAAGCCTACTGTAAGGTAATCCCATGAGTCCGCAAAGAACACAATAGAAGCATATACAACTACTCGTTTCTTCAATTTTTACACCAACAGATGTTAATTGAGCAATCAACATATTAAATGCATTCAAATGATCAGCTACAGACCCTCCTTCCTGCATTCTCAAAGAGTACAGCTTCTTCCTCAGGAATAGTTTATTCACCAAATACTTCCCCTGATAAATAGACATCGGTTTCTTCCACAAGGAAGGTGCAGTCTTCTCCTCATGCACATTTAGAAGAACGGAGTCTACCAAACAGAGCCTTATCAGCCCCTTAGAATTTCTATCTGCAAGGTCCCAATCTTCTTGCTTCATGCCTGTAGGTTTAGTTCTAGACACAACAATCCACAAATCACAATCAACTAGAAGATCTTCCATTTTGAGTTTCCACAACTCAAAATTGCTGCCATTGAATTTCTCTATTTCAATCTTTCCTGGTGTGCTAGCCATCTCAATCTATAATTAGAAATTGACAAACTTCTACAGGACTCCCACTGAACAGAATTGACACAAAAAACCCAACGTACCCACAAGGATAACACAACTGGCCAAGCTCTGATACCACTTCTAAGGAAAGCTAGATGTGGAAACAACTCTCCTAACGTCAAAACCTCAGGGAAGAATGCAGATATACTTTTAATTTTTCAATTACAATTCAATTAAGATGCACTTTGAAATAAATAGTAGAAACAGAGAATTAGACAAACACAGATGAACACCAGATTTACGTGGGAAAACCCTTATGGGAGAAAAACCCACCACACCAAGAGAAGTCACTTTGTATTGCAGTAACAAATAATTACATATAGAGTTCTGACTTATCTTTCTGATGCCAGATTACAACAACTTCACAATGATCAATCTTGTACAGGAGCCTTCAAGTTACAGTCTTCACAGAATAGAAATCACTCTGATACAATTCGAACTGTTCACCCAATTGTTCTTCGAACCAACTGAAACTCTGCAACATTATAGAATGTATTCATGTCGTTCCTGTCTGTCGAGCTTCCTCATAGAACTGCCACAATGAATTGTCTTCCAATGGTTCCCATTCAGCTTCTCTGATTGGCCCAACACAAGCCACGTAGATGGTCATCACTTGGTCAAAAGAATTCAAACTTTGTTGGCATATCGGTGAGACACTAACAGTGTCTCCCCGATGCCACAAAGTCTTTACTATCGATATTGCCTAGAGCCATCCTTATCGCCAAGACATTTTACTAAGCTCAAAGATTTCATCAACTTCAGTTTTCCTTTCGGCAAGACTATTGCTCTCACCAAGACCTCACGCCGAGCCTTCAAGTTAATCCGAGTGCATCCTCCAGTCGGCGAGACTCATCACTTTTGCCAGGACTTCATACTAAGGTCCATAAGTCACATAGACATGAGTATTCACATCGGCAAGACAATCATCTTTCGCTGAGACATCCTATCGAGTTCTTTATGTTACTCTGAAGCCTCAAGTCATACCAAACAGTCAGCAAGACTTCTTTCCATCGTTAAGACCTCACAGCGAGATCTTTTGTGCTACCCCGAGTGTACACCATCAGTGAGACATTCCTTATCGATATAAGTCATACCGAACTCCAAGACTTTCCCCGAAGACTTCAAACTAAACACTATCAGCAAGACATCCATATCGGTAAGACTTCTTATCGAGCCATCTTATGTTATACCGATGTATACTATTGGTGAGACAAAGCAACTGTCGCCAAGAGTTTATAACGAAACCTCTGAGTTACCCTAAACACAACAAGTGAATGCTATCGGAGAGACATTCATATCGGTAAGACCTCATACCGAAACCTTAAATCTTTCAGCCAAGTCTCTCCGATATACAATAGAATGGCCTGTCGACCAGAGATCTCCAGGGGCGGTGAGAGGTTACAACGAACACAACAAGTCACACCGAAGACTCCAATGTGTAACCGTTTGACAAGACTTCTGCAAGGTCACAACGACCTGTACAAAACATAAGGCTACAAATTTGCTCGTCGGCCAGACATAGAATATGTCACACCGACTTGGCTCCAATAGAGGTTACAGCTTGTGATGATTTAGGCATATATTTCCAACAGCATGGAGATTGATCATTGCACTATGGACTCCAGTTCTTGTTCCTCTTTGAGAAGATATCCTATCATGTATTTGTATATTGGATTGTATTTCCTTTTGTATCTGTTAATGTAATAATATGATGTAATCTTCCTACATGTACTAGAGGAAGCAATGTTGTAATTATTGTAATGATGCAACAATTATTGATGATTTCTTCTTGTAAAAAGTAATGTAAAGTAATACATCATTCATATGATAGTTAGCTAGAAAATGATATTAATGTTGATAAGGAGCAGATCTTGCCTAAGGAAAAAATCTTACCAAAGGGTTGAGATCCTCCTTCGCGTGGGGTTGAGGAAGGCACGAAGCCTCTCTTGGGGATGGTTGATCAAATATGAAACTATGAAATTGTTAATTGATGTTGGAAAAACATGGCCATTGGTTATTGTAATAAATGGAGGTTGTTGGATGGATGGTAGTTGTGGTGTGTGGAGGCTATTGGATGGATGGTAGTGGTGGTGTGTAGAGGTTGTTTGATGGATGGTAATTGTGGTGTGAGAAGGTTGTTGGATGGATGGTAGTTGTGGTGTGAGGAGGTTGTTGGATGGATGGTAGTGGTGGTGTGTGGAGATTTTGGGTGTGTGGTAGTTGGGTGTGGAGATTGTTTGATGGGTGGTGGTGATTTTGTGTTGATAATGAAGTTATATATATGATATTTATTGTGTAGATAAACTGAAATTTAATTAGGAATTTGAGTGTGAATGAGAATGCAATAGCTTTGTGTAATTGTTTTTGATAGAGTAATTCACTGTAATTGTTAATTAGGTAAATGGGTGATTTTAGTTTTCTAGATTTGGAATTAATACCTTTGATTAAATTGCTTACAATTATTATTGATGTGTGTGTGTCTATTACTTTGTTCCAGTGGGTGTTGTTTTCCCTTTTTGTGTTGTAATGCATCATATAGTGTATCCTAAATTGTTATGTGTATTGTGTCCACATTGTGGGTGTTTAATATTCTTGTGGTAGTATAACCCCACTTAGATCATGGTCTTGTGGCAATGTCTTGAGCCTTATGTTGGTTTGGGGTGGTTTAGTGGCATAAGGGAGAGTGGCTCTCCATGGGGGCAGGGATCCTAAAGTGATCGCCAAGACAACCCATAGGATGAGTTGTTTAACAAGTGATAACCTAAATAATGAACTAAGGGGTTTGGGTAGTTAATCACATTAATTAAGATAATGATATGCCTCACTCATGCCTCAAGTGCTCGTTTAGGCCTACGATGAGATGGGAAGGCCTGGAATGGCAAGATCAACTACCTTGTCCTCATGAAAGGTATGTTGGTTCCACATGAGTTTGTATGGGGTCGGGTGTCAGGAGAGGCGGCCAGGATAACCTAGGATGGGGGTTGGGGCCTAGGAAGACCTGCCAGGACAACCCATGACAAGCTATGTGATGACGCTCTTCCCTTGTGCACACTATTGTCCTTGTTTATGTTGCATTGTCCCAATGGAGTTACCTTGTTATGTGGACCCTTTTTTGGTATCTTGTTTGTCTTTTTTTTTTGGCAACAACATCCAAATGCTAATGTTTATGATTGGGGTGTAATTTGATGATTAGTTTTATCCTTTTGTGCATGCCAAGTTTTACACTTTATTTCTCCTTTTCTTTCTCAAATAATGGTCAATCAATAGTATGGCACATAGTTCGGATTCTATTGGAAGCTTCCAAGAGGAAGCTTGAAACTAGCAGGGGAGAATGTAATGCCTCTCCCAAAAATTAAACTAATGTGATACCAATGCATGAACAATGCCTCTTGGTAGAAATTTACAATTAAGTACTAAACCTAAACAATGTAGTATTTCAATTGTGTTTAATTCTTTTATTTATAAATGTTCAAGGGAAAAGTCATAAAATAAATAAAGTTAGTGTTGCAAATATCTATCTTGTATTTTTAATCTATATTATTTAGTGATGAGGGTAAGGTCCTTGTGATATTCAATTTTAAATCCACATTTATAAGGAATTTTACCCATTAAGTATAAGTAGTTTATATTGGCTAATTTATTTCATTACTATTCATCCTTAGTCATTTATTTGTATTAATATTAGTGGGTTTCTTTGTGTTTATGCATAAAATGGAATTTCTATAAGATACTTTGCATTAAATTATTATTATTCAATAAATTTAATTATCTGAATTGTGATTTATGGTTTTTACACACACACACACACACACACATATATATATAATTGCAAAAGTATTATGAGTTCTTTTGTAACATATTGCAATTTATTATAGGATTAGACTGTGAAAATTGAATTTAAAATAAAAGTTATAAATAATAAATCCCTAATTGGTATTATTAATTAGTTGTGATCTAAAAAAAAATTTCGTAGTGATATTGTTTCCTCTTCCGTTGATATTAATCATTGGATTGATCATGAAAGTACATATGAATAAATTATCAAATCCTATATACATTGTAACATTAAGAAATCTTTATTTTTATCATTAAGAGCATTTTGAATCAATCGTGAATTGTTTATGTTTTAATACTTATTTTATTAAATTAGATTTTTTTTAATAAGGTTATGTTATAGTTGAACCATCATGATTTTTGTTACCTCAAATCCTGTAACCAATTTCTCTTAATTTTTTTGATAGGAGTAGCATTATAAAATGACATATATAGTTGATTTGTACAACAACTCGGGGTGGAGATGACCAATGGACTTGGTAGCTAATATGTAGAAACTTCTATATATAAATATTTGATGGGGAGGAGTGGAGAAGGGGAGAGTAGGAAAGAGGAGTCAACACCTTTTAGCTACAAGGCCAACTATTTCAGTTTGAATATGCCATGGAAGCCATTGAGTTGGGTCCAGTTATTGAGTTGGGTTCCACTATAGTTAGTTTAAAGAAAAATCATGGTGTAATACTTACAGTCGAAAAGCATATTGCCTCACCATCATTGGTTCAATTCCTTTGATTCGATACTTCTCATTTATCTGCATTTTAAAGCGTATAATTAAAATGAACAATTACATTTGGTAACAATAATTGTCCATCCTGTGAAGTGATCATTAGTGCAAGATTGCAATCGGTTTTATTCTCTGGTATCAAAATTCTGACCCAACTGTTGGGACCTCCAAAATTTGCTAAATTTTTTAGGGCCCATGTAAAATTTTGCCTAATGCATTCAGAAGTACCCTACAGAATAAGCCTAAGTAGCTCACTTTGGGAGGTTATAATTTGGCACCCATGAATTTTCATAAAAAATCATTTTGGGGAAGTGCTGAGCACCTATCAGATATGGTGTGTGACCATTTGCAACCTCCTTGGATCTATTTTGGTGAGTTTTTGAAGTCTTGGTTTTAAGGCCCAAAAGTTGGTTTGTTGTTTACACATGTTGCACCTTTTTGAGTAAGCCATCTTTGTGATGATGTATCTTTGTGCCTGCTTAGTATTAAGCCCAACTGATATTTTTCCATGATTCTCTGCATCTTTAAGAAGCCCAATGTTAGTTGGCATAGCCCCATGAATCCATTTTCTAAGTTTTCTAGCTTGAATCTATTTGCAAAAAGTTCAGATTTGCAAACTGGATAGTGTCAAATCTGCATAAAGTAGCCTCACATGTGAGTTGATATTTTGCAATTGGATGATTTTCATGACAAATGGATTGTTTCTCTCCATTCTCCCTACATTCATGTACTCCCCTGTCTGATTTCATAGTCCCGAGATTAGATTTGTTATTTTTTTGAGATCAAAAGCAAATGCAGTTTGTTCAATTTTACATCTGCATTTCTGACAATGTTTCAAGGTGGTCAACTTTGATCCCTAATATCTCGTGAAGAATAATGACTGAATAAAATCCCTTTTGCACACATACTCAGTGTACCTAGATGAGCTTATGTTTCCAATTGCAGCCCCCAAGAGTTGTTTTGATATTTTTTCAAAGTGGTGAGTTTGAGAGTCTTGATTGGTGTTGAACATGTGTAGTTGCAGAAATGCCTAAGTAAGCAACTTTGTCAATTAATATCTTTCACCTCATGATCCATTTTGTCAATCCATTTGTTGCACTACATTCTTGGGTCAAGTGTCTACATGCCTACTCAGTTTCAAGCTCCCAGTATAAATTCTGATGGGTTATTTAATCATTTTCTGATCGCGACAAGGTCAAAAATGGTGTCCCAAAAAGTTTCAAAATTTCAAAATTTAAGGACAACCCATTTCTTGTTTTGGTCTAAAATATCTACAACTCCATTTTTCATCAAAAAAGGAGGTCATATGATGCATTATTTTAATGCATTTCAGGTGTGGTAAACACATCCCGGGGGCTAGTTTACAAAGGAGGCACATGATTTTTGATGGCTATAAAAAATTTGATAAAATGAGTTTTCTCTAAAAAATTGATTATGGCCGCATGCAAAAAATCTCAACTCCAGGGTTCATTGTTTGTGCGCAGTGAAATTTCTCCGTTTGGGCCGTAGGCGTAATTAAAAGTCACAAATTTTTATAATGTTTCTAATGTTAATTTTTTAAATATTTTAAATATTTTAAATATTGGGAAAATGCAAAAATGCATTTAAGGCAATTATAAAGCACAAGTTCAAATGTTATGAGGAAAAGCAAGTTTAAATCTTGCTTCTGATTGGTTGAAAAGCGACTTTCATGACTTTCAGAAAACTCAACGCCAGTTGTTGTTTTGATCCGTTCTTCACATTTAAATTGGCAATCAGTGATAGTGGATGCCTCTCATCACCCATCGTGGATTGGAGGTCTCTTTGCCAAATCAAATCAATGATGAGCAATACCATTTCCTCTTTGTAGCATATCGTTGATTTATGTCTTCATGTCGGAGTAAATGGTGACTCCCCAACACCCCCAAGAATAGTTGCTAAACCAAAACCACTTCCACAAGAGAGAGAATGGCAAGAAATATTTCTTCACAATGCAAGATTGATTAATGGTTGAATTGATGCTCCAATGAGCTTGAATTAATATGTAAATGTACATGAGATGCATTGCTTATAAAGGCAAGGTAGAGATGTAGGATTAGACAAGATAATGAAAAGTGTCTTAATCTTATGAAATTAGACAACCAACTACCTAGGAATCAAGCAATCCTAGCTAGATAAGATAAGTTCTAGAAAAGCCAACTAAGATTTTTAGAAAGAATTTTATATCCTAAGTAAACTTAACATGTGAATATGTCCCCTAATTACCTAGTGAATGAATTAGCTAGGTACAAGACATTTATTCACACCAACAACCCCCTTAAGTGCAACTTGGGGAGAATATTATTATGCACAAAGACTATGACTATGGGTCCTAGCTACTAGGCCATGTTAGGTACCCATTTACAATGCAAATGGAAACAATCTCTCACAAGTGGAGAAAAGGAGAAAACCCAGTGGGACAAAACTCCTCTCGAAAAGAGAGAAAACAAAATAAAGAAAAAAAAACATGATGTATGGAGGACTCAATGATACCCCCAAGGACTACATCCATCATGTATATACAATCAATGACCCCCCCATAAGAGGGAAATAGAGAGATAATATATCCCCCCACAATGTGTGATCTCCTACAAATATGGTTAATGTTTGAAGAAAAAACATAATCCAATGTTGACAAACAATGTTTCTCCCCTTGGGAAGAAGATACACCAAGTACAATTGTAGGAATGCTTCCCATTCTAGATAGGAATTTGAAGGAAGAGGAATCCATATGTGTGAATATTGTGTCTCTGAAATCTACTCATATGTTTCCAAGTTCTTGGATGATGATGATGATGCCACAATCCAATCAGGTACATGCACAATCACAACAAACTGTGACAAACCAGGAATAAGTGCAAACTAATCTTGAAATTTTTTTGAAGACAAACATGAAGTGATAATAGTTGATCCATGACTATCATCAAATAGGAGAGATAAACCCTCAAGTTGGTCCTCCAAATTTGCAATGTGAGACTCCACAAACAAAGAAACAATATCTATCAAATAGGAATCCCAATTAGGAAGACTATCAGATACCTATAATGAATCACTGGAAGTACTCAATGACTCATCAATAGAAGATGAAGAATCAGGAACCTCTGAAGCGTTTGCAATCTCCTCCAAAGGATCACAAGCATGGGTTATCAACTCTTAAGAATGAAGAAGCACATTGGAGTTAGAAAGAGGATCTTCAAGAGATGGAGAAGAATCATGGTCTCCATAGACCTCTCTAATTTGAGTCCAAAGAGCATGAGGACATTCAAAGTGAATAAGTGTCTCCAAAATGTCATCATTTACATTTTCAAAAATCACTCGAAAGACTCTAGCCCTAAAGCCTTTCCAAATGTAATACCCATCATTTGTGCTAGGACAAGGAACTTCATTAAAAAAATATGGCAATAGATTCCACTCACCAAGATGAGTGAATTAAATTACTCCATTGCCTATAGTTCCCTTTCTCCAAAGTAATTAAGAAACCCATTTACAAATATATGAGCTTTGAAGGCCAAAAAAGGAGATTTCTCTTCAACCTAGAAAATATGGCACAAAACTGTAAAATCCCTGTAAAATATCTACACCACTGAAAAGTTGAAACTTCCAGCTTTCTAATGATATCTTGTTTCTGAAAAATGGCTCCCGTTTGCAAAAGTTATGATAAAATGAAAAAAAAGGCCTGTAAAAGGGCACTTGGGGGGCAAAAACACAGAATAGGTAGACTAATTAGGCACAAAACTTGCACACTCGGGGGCTACAACTCGGTCATCCATATGACCGTTGGGCTTACTGTTGCAAAAAATAAAATACCTCCTCAGCTATACATAAAACCCGTCGGCCTTTTCAAATAATGTGGTCAGCTATTACAAATAAGGGTCGGCAATAAACCTTTAAATAAAGTTTTTAATAAAAAAATTTTAATAAAAAAGCTCTGTCGATTACAAATAAAGTTTTAACATAAAATCATTACCAATCACCAAAGAAACCGACAAATGAAAACTTGTACAAACCCAACATACTAGCAGATGTGTACCCTTTGATGGAAATGACAGTCGAATGGAGGAAGATGCCAATGACCAGAATAATTAATGGTCCCTGCCAACACGATGAATCTGCTAGTTGTACCTGGCGGAACCAAGTGATGGGATGTCAATTTACCTACGGATATGGATGATGTGCGTTGACCGGTGGTGACGGTAGAAGGAGAATTGCTTATGTGAGTTGGTGCGGATGTGACGGGCCTGGAATATGCTGAGTAGATGTCATCTGAACTATCGATGACCACTGGTGTACCCTTGTACAAGCCGCTGATGGAAATATTAATTGCCAACAGTAATTTGATCGGACTGCAAATGTGACGAATCTAACGCAAACCAGTACCCGACTTTATGACAACCAAATGGTACACAAAATATTCTGCCTCTTACGCTGATCAAAAAATATTTGAGCATAATTTTTATTAAACCCCAACAATAAATTTGCCCAAAATATTTGACAAATAAATTTTTCCCCAAATTTATAATGAAATACTGCAAAAAATATTTTTTTCCAAAAATGGAAAAATCGTACCATTTGGGAGGTTGTCCTAGCAAAAAAAAAATTCCTCAAAAACAACTTTACCCAAGATGCACGAATTTACAATCAAAATTCGTTTTCATGGCTACTTGATCTCAACCATGAGGTCCTTGAAACCCCAATATGCACCCAACAAATTTTTTTCAAGCCAACACTATACTCTTAGATCTAGAAAGGAATTTGCAACACCCAGAGAGCTTTGATACCATGTGGGAGTAAATGGTGACTTCCCAACACCCCCAGGAATAGTTGCTAGACCAAAACCACTTCCACAAGAGAGAGAATGGCAAGAAAGCTTGCTTCACAATGCAAGATTGATTAATGGATGAATTGATGCTCCAATGATCTTGAATTGATATGCAAATGTACATGAGATGCCTTGCTTATAAAGGCAAGGTAGAGATGTATGATTAGACAAGATAATGACAAGTGTCTTATTCCTATGAAATTAGACAACCAACTACCTAGGAATCAAGCAATCCTAGCTAGATAAGATAAGTTCTAGAAAATCCAACTAATACTTCTAGAAAGAATCTTATATCCTAAGTAAACTTAACATGTGAATATGTCCCCTAATTACCTAGTGAATGAATTAGCTAGGTACAAGACATTTATTCACACTACACTTCACTTTCTCCTTGCATTCGCGATACATGCTGCTTGTGCAGTGGTATCGAAAATGTTTGTGTAAAGCAATGATGGATCCAGAAAAGCATCCATGGTAATCTTGGATGGAATTTTAATAGCAAGGTAAATGTAAAGACATGAGCAAATGGTTTTTGCAGCCGATTAAAAAGGAAGAATTAAAATTTTCTTTGTTGGTAAGAGAAAATGTAAATGCACGGTTGGGGTTTTCCAAGCAATGGTGGAATTTATGAATGCTTTGTGTGTGCTTTGCAAACCACCTGTTGTGGCTAACCTATACATACAATGGCTTCAATGATGGAGATAAAGTTGCAAATTGACCTCTGTAAACATTTACTTGGTGCAGTTGAGGTTCGAGAAGTAGTAGAAACTTGAAAAATTTAGGGATACAGATGAATATCACGTATCACTAATTTATTTCATCTTTTCCTCAGCTTATTAGCGATACACAATGATGCTTTCTTCAAATTTGGCTCATCACTATTTGAAGACATATTCTTCTTGGTGCATTTGCGATGGAGTGATGATTTCACTCATCGCTGTTCTCAAACTTCCTTTCCATGATGTATTCGCGATGAGTGAAGTTGCCTATTTCTAATCATGCATCATTAATAAATATTAGCCTTCCCAAATGAATTAGAGATATGCGATGAAAAAGATTGGTGAAGAGTGCGGTGGGCCCAGGTGAAAGATTTTTAAGTTTTGTTTAAACTTTAAAATTGTTTGTCGAGAACATATAGTTTTAAAAAAAAATCTTTTAAAATGTAAAATTTTAATGTGAAATGAAGGGGTAAATATGAAGGTGCACAAGTAAATTTATATTTTCCTCATAAATTATTTTCACGAGAACTTGGCTCATTTTTTCATCGCCATTATATTTCTCATTTGGTATTTTTTATTTGAGATGCGCAATGCTAAATATTGAGCAATGTTGGAGTAATGAACTCACGGAAAAATTGCTCTCTTTGTTAGAGGTAAATGTGCACAAGTAATGTGATTTTCACAACACGATAAAATAATTTGAATGCTTTCCCAAGTAAAAACAGATGTTTGGAGCTATGGATATTAGTAGATGATAAATACACAGGTAAAACGGGTGTTTTACAACCAAAAGTGAAAAGTAAGGGCTCTCACTTGAGAGATTTTTTAGTTGCGAGTAAAAAAGTGGGTATCTTCTACAAGAAGGCATTTTTCAAACATGGGTAAAGGAAAATGATGAAGAATAATGAATCTTCACAAAGGGGAATATTTTTCTGTTGCAGGGTAGTGGAGTGAGGAGCAAGAAAACAGAGAGCAGGTTGAAAATTCTTCAGCAAGCAAAGGTAGTTGAAGATCAATGAACCTAAAGGTGTCGAGTGTGTTCTTTAGATGAAAATTTAGGGTATTTTTGTTTCCTTAAGTGTTGTCTTTCTGCCTCATTTTCAGAGAGAGGTTGTTTTGTAATTAATCAAAGAGAATACTGTAATAGGAAGAGAGAACATTTCAGAGGTTTTGTTTTAGGTTGGAGTCTGTTGATATTTATGTAATTTTGATTGCAATACTGGCAAGATAATATTGAATAGTGCAATTTCAAGGCCATTTTCTCTCCTATTTATTGGTTCTATAAATTATGAATAACATAATCAAGAATTATTTTATTCATCTCCATTGAATTCTAATGGATGTTTAGTTTTATTCTTGCTTGTCCATTCAAAGAATGTATGTAAATTCTTGAGTAAAGCTATTGGTTTATGTTAGGCTGAGTGCTAGGATTCTGATAAGAAGTTATGGTTGAGATATTATGTTGAAATACTATAATGTAGTATCTTCGAAGCTTGGATGATGCTATGTATTAAATTGTTATCAAATTGCATAGATATTGAAATTAACTCTGTCCCAATGGATAAAGCACTGATTTAAGTGTGTTATTCATGTTTTAGTCTGGTAGTTAATTCAACAACTGATCAAAAATTTAAATCAAATCAAATATCATTCTCAGTTTGTTTGTGTGTTGAGCTCATTATATTACATTTCTCATGTTTAAATTAGGCATTAATATAGAGGTTAGCCAAGCCTTTATAGTATTGTGTCTATTAAGCATCTAAAGGAGAAACATTTGTTTATAGTGTATTTGGTACTTCAACACACAAGTATCTATAAATATACTGTTGGGATCACCCTTCTAGGTTTAACAGAGCTTGAAGTGTAGGGGTGAAAGGGATATTTTATTCACTATCCTATTCGTTGGCCCTATCAACCCATTGAGTCTGAATATGAGAGGGTGGCTACTCTTTAGGACTCATTACATCTGTTGATTTGGGAACCAACATAATGGGGACTCTACTAGGGAGAACTTTGAATCTCTAGTTGCAAACTGTCTTATCATAGAGTCATATTATTTTTTGATCTGTAGTTTTGGGTCTAAATGATCCAAGGACCTGCATACTTGAAGGAGATTGTTGCACTATTTTTGATGTATTCTTGAAGTTTGGTGCTCTACTGGTGGAGAGAACTAAAAAATACATAGATCTTGGAAGAAGCTTTCTGCTCCTTGAAGATCTTTTCCTCTTTCAAAGAGGTGGTGACTCTACATAAGTTTCTACATCATCAGAAGAGTTGGTTGCAGTAGTTCTCAAGTATTTTTCTATTGTAATATCTTTGTATGAAGGTTTTGAACAAAAAGTTCTAGTTAATACTATCCTTTATTGAGTATTTTAAGATACTGGTAGAAAAGGGAAATAAGAAAGTAAGATAATCTGAAAAGATATCTTGATAAGAAACTAGTTGTAGAGGAAATAAATTCTTTATTTGTAAAAATGTATTGTTGTCCTAGTTCTCCCTCTACAAGTTGTAGTATCATGCCTATAACACAACCTTGTCCTCAAAGGAAAGTTTTCACTAATGAAAGATACCACCCTCTGGATTTCAATCTTGAATCCAAGGTTACCCACATTTTGTCCCTAGAAGAATTAATGAATGTTTTCCTAAGTTTAGAGGAGGTTTTGAAGAATTAGCATCACAACATGTACAAGTTTTTCTTGATGTAATGGAAGATTGTCAAATAGTAGAGGAAGATGTTGTCATGAATTTTTTTGTAAGAACTTTAGAAGATACTACTGAATATTGGTTTTCTAGTCTACCAATGCATTCCATATGTTCATGGAAAGACCTTGAGAAACTATTCATGGATGAGTTTGGTGAAGTGAATGATGAATGCTTGTCTGAAGAAAGAAATCTACATACCCAAGAAGAATATGAAGAGAAATCTGAAAATGAGGTTGAACTTATGTCACTTATTGATGCATTATATGATGTAAAAATATTTGAGGGTGAATCCTCCTATGATTTTCATAATAGATTCATGAAGATTCTATTTGCTATACTGACATTAAATAGACCTGATGAATCAGTGTGTATTGATGTTTTTTGTGAAAGACTTGAGCTAGGTCTAAGTACTATGCCAACTCATTTGAAGCCTCCTAATATTAAATGCATATATCAATGGCTTTTAGTAATTGAGGAAATGATAGATAAATATCGAAGTGATATCCTAACTCAATTATGTGATGGTACTTTTTCAAGACTTAGTTCAATGAATGTAGATGGTATACCAAAAGACAATGATAATGAATCTTGTAGTGATGAGAGTTTTTTTCTTAACAACGCATGGAGAAAATGTACCTAGATGAAGATTGTAGCCATAATGGTCATAAAGAGATGATGAAACATCTGACGTTTCTTCTATTTGCTCTGAAAATATAGAAATAGAGAGCCAATTTTTTTGTATCAAAAGAGGGTTGCAATGATGCAAATGATAATGAAAATATTTTTTCTTCTATGGATTTTGAATATACAGTTGAAGAGCATGCTAATTCAGAAGTTTCATGTCTTAATGATGAGAATTTTTTTGAAACCTCACAAGAACATGATGATGAATATGAGTTGAATAAACTTTTTGAAGAAGAAATGTGTGATCAGCAGTGTTATGATGCAACTGACAATGTATGCAATGGATTTCAATTGGATAAATCAACCACAAGTAGTTGCAATGAAGAAACAATTGATGGTTCTTAGCTTGATAGTGAAGAAGGTAGCCTTGTTGATTGTAGCTGCAGTATCAACAAAGAAGGAGATATGTATGCAAATGATTCATTAAATGAATCATCTAAAGTGGTTGGTTATGAGGAGCATGCATATGTTGATAATGGTAAAAAAGGAACTCTTATTTTGTTTGATTCTTTACCTTCTTCTACTTCTTGTAATTACTTTGAAGTTATCTCTGAATGTTTGCATGAGATCAACATTGAAGAAGTTATACTTGATAGTGGAAATGTAGAGACAAATATTGGTACAACTGATGACACTCTTTGTGATGGGTTTGCACTTGAAGAATGTGATTGTGTCAATCACATGGATGCGTATGAGGACCTCTTTTCTGCATCTACAACTCATAGTTTTCCTCTTGAGCAGTATGTTTCAGATTGTCATGTTGATGCAGTAGGAGGTGGTGTTGAATATGATACTTCTTGCAACAGTGAATGTGTTTTAAACAATCATTGTGAGGAATTTGTCACAGAAGTAGTTTCTGAGTCATATGAACCTACACTTGAGGCTTCTTTTTGTGATAATATAACGAGTGCTGACAATCTTGTCTATAAGCTTGAAGTAGGAAACATTGTTTGGGATGCTGAAATTTCTTCAAAATGCTATGATTTGAATGTGGATGAAGGTATTATGAGTTTTGGTGAGTCTTGTTTTCATAACATTGAGGCATGTAATAATGTGATTGGAAATGTTGTTGGGATGATGACAAAATCATCTATGATGCAATTCAGTTCAATGAGTTACAAATGTGTGAGCACTCTTTGCTTGACACACAAAAGGATTGCACACTATTTTTGAATGATGATTTCTTTTTTGACCTTAATCATTGTGAGGGAATCAGTAAATGGGATGAGTTTTTGTTTTCAGATGGTCTTGATCATCATCCTCACATTTTGTCACTTGCCACAAAATCAGAAAATGAAATGAGTGGCAGTGATGCAACTTATGTCATTTAGTTGCCATGTGATAGTAAAGCTAAATTCAAAGGTAGCCTAACACTTGTCTATGCAAGAATGAAGTTACTAATGCTACTGTGGTGTGCCAAAGGCAAGTATGGATTAAAAGAGATCACCTCTTTTAAAATATTAGTGTTTTACAAAGGTAAGAATTGACTGCCCTTTTTCATTTGGTGGCCTAAGGCCACCAAGTGAAGTTAAATTTTTTAATAAAGACTCTATCACCCAATGTTTTTGGCACTTGGTCTGCTCTCCCAGAGATCTGAATTCTTGCTATGCCCACAAGGGGGCATACATCTCTAGAAAGAGCCACTATTGGGACCTCCAAAATTTGGCTAAAATTTTGAGGGCCCATGTAAAATTTTCCCTAATGCACTCAGAAGTACCCTACAGAATAAGCCTAAGTAGCTCACTTTGGGAGGTTATAATTTGGCACCCATGAATTGTCATAAAAAATCATTTTGGGGAAGTGTTGAGCACCTATCAGAGATGGTGTGTGACCATTTGCATCCTCCTTGGATCTTTTTTGGTGATTTTTTGAATTCTTGGTTTTAAGGCCCAAAAGTTGGTTTGTTGTTTACACATGTTGCACCTTTCTAAGTAGGCCATCTTTGTGATGTATTTTTGTGCCTACTTAGTATTAAGCCCAACTGATATTTTTCCATGATTCTCTGCATCTTTATGATGCTCCATGTCAGTTGGAATAGCCCCATGAATCCATTTTCTAAGTTTCCAGCTTGAATTTGTTTTCAAAAAGTTCAAATTTACAAACTGGACAGTGTCAAATCTCCAAAAAGTAGCCTCACATGTGAGTTGATATTTTGCAACTGGATGATTTTTATGACAAATGGATTGTTGTTCTCCATTCTCCCTACATTCATGTACTCCCTTGTCTAATTTCAGAGTCCCAAGATCAGATTTACTATTTTTTTGAGATCAAAAGAAAATGCAATTTGTTTAATTTTACATTTGCATTTCTAGCAATGTTTCAAGGTGATCAACTTTGATCCCTAATATTTCATGAAGAATAATGACTGAAGAAAATATCTTTTACACACATACTCAGTGTACCTAGATGAGCTTATGTTTCCAATGGCAGCCCCTCAGGAGTTGTTTTGATATTTTTTCAAAGTGGTGACTTTGAGAGCCCTAATTGGTGTTAAACATGTGCAATTGCAGAAATGCCTAAGTAAGCAACTTTGTCAATTAATATTTTTCACCTCAAGATCCATTTTTCCAATCTATTTATTGCACTACATTATTGGGTCAAGTTTCTACATTCCTACTCAGTTTCAGGCTCCCAGGATAAGTTCTTATGGGTTATTTAATCATTTTCTGATCGTGACAAGGTCAAAAATGGTTTCCCAAAAAGTTTCAAATTTTCAAATTCTAAGGACAACCCATTTCTTATTTTGGTCTAAAACATCTATTTCTTCATTTTAATCAAAAAGGAGGTCATATGATGCATTATTTTAATGCATTTCAGGTGTGGTAAACATGTCCTGGGGGCCAATTTACAAAGGAGGTACCTAATTTTTGATGGCTAGGAAAAATTTGAGAAAATGGGTTTTCTCTAAACAATTGATTGTGGCCGTGCACAAAAAATCTCAGCTCCAGGTTCATCGTTTATGCGCAGTGAAATTTCTTCATTTGGGTCGTAGGCGTAATTAGAAGTCACAATTTTTTATAATGTTTCTAATGTTAATATTTAAAATATTTAAAATATTGGGCAAATGCAAAAATACATTTAAGGAAATTATAAAGCGCAAGTTCAAATGTTATGAAGAAAAGCAAGTTTAAGTCTTGCTTGTGATTGGTTGAAAAACGGCTTTCACGGCTTTCAAGCTTCACAGGAAAACTCATCGCCAATCACTATTTTGATCCATTCTTCACATTTAAATTGGTGATCAATGATGGTGGATGCCTCTCATTTCCCATCGTGGATTGGAGGTCTCTTTTCCAAATCAAATCAGCAATAAGCAATACCATTTCCTCTTTGTTACATATCATTGATTTAGGTCTTCACTTTCTCCTTGCATTTGTGATACGCGATGCTTGTGCAGTGGTATTGGAAATGTTTGTGTAAGGAAATGGTGGATCCAGAAAAGCATCCATGGCAATCTTTGATGGAGTTTTAATAGCAAGGTAGATGTAAAGACATGAGCAAATGGTTTCTGCAGATGATTAAAAAGTGAGAATTAAAATTTTCTTTGCTGGTAAGAGAAAATGTAAATGCACGGTTGGGGTTTTTCAAGCAACGGAAAAATTTGTGGATGCTCTATGTGTGCTCTACAAACTGCCTATTGTAGCCAACCTGTACATACAATGGCTTCAATGATGGAGATAAAGTTGCAGGTTGACCATTGTAAACATTTACTTGGTGCAGCTGAGGTTTGAGAAGTGACAGAAACTTGAAAAATTTAGGGATATAGATGAATATCACGTATCGCTAATTTATTTCATCTTTTCCTCAGCTTATTAGCGATACGTGATGATGTGTTCTTCAAATTTATCTCATCATTGTTTGAAGACATATTTTTGCTTGTCCATCCACGATGGAGTGATGACTTCGCTCATCGCTATTCTCAAACTTCCTTTTCGTGATGTATTCATGATGAGTGAAGTTGCCTATTTTTGAACATGCATCGCTAATAAATATTATCCTTTCCAAATGAATTAGAGATATGTGATGAAAAAGATTGGTGAGTAATGTGGTAGGCCTAGGTGAAATATTTTTAAGTTTTTTTAAAACTTTAAATTTTTTTGCCAAGAACATATAGTTTTAAAGGTTTTCTTTTAAAATGTAAAATTTTAATGTATGAAGGGTTAAATATGAAGGTACATAGGTAAATTTATATTTTTCTAATAAATGATCTTCACAAGAACTTGGCTCATTTTTTCATCGCCATTATATTTCTAATTTGGCATTTTCTATTGGAGATGCGCGATGATAAATATTGAGCAATGTTGGAGTAATGAACTCACAGGAAAATTGCTCTCTTTGCTGGAGGTAAATGTGCACAAGTAATGTGATTTTCAAAGCCAGACAAAATAATTTGAATGCTTTCCCAAGTAAAAACAGAGGTTTGAAGCTGTGGATATTAGTAAATGATAAATACACAGGTAAAATGGATGTCTTACAACCAAGGGGTTTTTTTACAGCTGAAAGTGAAAAGTAAGGGCTCTCACTTGAGAGATTTTTTAGTTGCGAGTAAAAAAGTGGGTACCTTCTACAACAAGGAATTTTTCAAACATGGGTAAAGGAAAATGATGAAGAATAATGAATCTTCACAAAGGGGAATATTTTTCTATTGTAGGTTAGTGGAGTGAGG
>VDFB02379711.1:127030272-127070052 GCA_007258455.2 Sequoia sempervirens
AGGATATTGGAGTGGTGAATTAAGATGGGGGGACATGGATTGTGGATTAGGACAAGAGGATATAGGTGGTGTAGTGGGACAAGAGGATGTGGGGGATGAATTATAATAAGGGTATTGGGATGGTGGATTAGGATGAGGATATGTGGATGTTGTATAAGAGGATGATGTAGATGAAGGACATGACAAATATGGGGATGAAGAAGATACTAGATATCCATTGTCAAAGGTGGCATAAGGAGCATGATTAGGCATGGATGAAGACATAACGGGATAGCTCATAGGAGTAATTGGATTTTGGAAAGTGGGTGGAGAAAGCTTACTAGATATGATAGTGTCAAGGGGATCTATGTCGTATACCTCTTGATCAACAAGAATTTCGTTATTGTCATCAACGTAATTAGGGTTTCCCTTGACTACTATTGATGGAGGATGAGGATTCATGATGATGATAGGATAAATAAAATGGATCAAAAATGATGGACTAAAGCTCAAATCAGGATTTACGTCAAGCTTAGATTAGGATTGGATTAAAGTTCAGATTGGGATGATTGGATGATGCGATGGGATTGATTTTGATTTTGATGGGATCGGATTTGGATTTGGCAAGATTGGATTTTGATTGAATTGGATTGGATTATTAAGATCAGTAGGATAGCATTGGTTGAACGGATGTGATTTGGTTAATTGGATAATTCGATCAAATGATCGATTTTGATAGATTTGGATGATTGGATGGGTATGATTGGATGATAAAAGATGTGAGAGAGACCTTGAGTTTAACCAAAGGAGGTTACCCTTAATGACTAAGAGCTTTAATTGATTAAGAGGATGATCACGACACCGAATCCACCTTAAGATAGGAATGGATTGATTGGGCCGAGGATGATAACTTACGACACCGAATTCACCTCAAGATGGAAGCAAATTGATTTGGGTCGAAGTTAGAGACTAATAATCAAGTTCAAGTACTATGGTCAATTTGGGGTAACCACTTGGTAATACAAGGTTATGACAGTTTGGTTATGGGTGGTGTTTGGCGATGCAAATGGTAAAATTATGGTGGTCGTTAGGTGAGGGTGTGGAATTTTGAATGGATTAGGTAGAAATTAAAATGAACGGGTGGAGAATGAATGGGGATTTAGAATGGTTAAACAAAAGTTTGGAATGATGAGATGGAGGTTTAAAATGGTCAAATGGAGGTTTTTGGAAGTTTAGAGTGACAAAACAGAGGCTTGGGATAATGAGATAATGGTTGGGAATGGTTAAATGATGGTTTAGAGGCTAAAGGGATCCAAATGGGCCAATTTCAAGTGTTCAGGAGGGAAAATTCGCCCCTCTGTAGCAAACCAGGGGCGTAATCGCCTCACTGCGGTAAATCAGGGGGCGTAATCACCTCACTACAGTAAATTAGGGGCATAATCGCCTCACTGTGGTAAATCAGGGGGCGTAATCGCCTCATTGCGGTAAATCAGGGGGCGTAATCGCCTCACTACGGTAAATCGGGAGCTTGGTTTGATGCAAATGACTATGGCAAGGACTTTAAAATGACAATGATAAGGCCAAATTGTCAAAATTTCACTGGTTCCTCACAAGAAAACACTCTCAAGAAAACACAATCCTATGATTAGTGTTAAGGGTATGGCCAAAGAGGTCTTAATCTAGGATGCACAAGGTGTCTAGGGAGTCCTCGATATACTCTTGGTACGTGAGGCACAACCGTGAACACCAGCCCGTCACAAGCATGAGTCGGGAACCCCAGCAAGATACTGAAGGGCTCGGACCAACTCTTCACGTCTATCTAAGTATCACCCTAACTTCGACGCTCTGCCAATTACGATGTGACTAGATTGGGGTACAACTTTCACTCTCCCCCCTTTATATACCCCACCGGTACACGTGGTTGGAATCGTCCCTTGGGGTGATGAAATCCCCAAGCAAGTCCCACTATAAAGAAAGCACTAACCATCTCCAACTACTCCCCAGGCTCACACGAAGTGCAAGGGGAAAGTGAAAACAAGCTAATGCTCCCTTTGGGTAACATAAAAAGACAAGCACAACAAGCAATGAATATTACTCCCTCTAATTAAACTATGTTCTTAGATTAATGCAAACAACAATGATAGTTTAAAAAGTTTGAGCAAATGGATAGCCCTGCAAGCAAATGTTAGATGTTTTATCTTGCTTTCTCCATCAACTTCACAAGAATATGCTGCAAAAAGTTAGCAAAAAACACATGTATCCTTGCAAGAACAATGTTAGGGAGAAAATAGAAAAGAAAATCGAAGCCAAGATAATAGTTTTACCTTCCAGGGGGCGCAGTCGCCCTTCTGCAGCAAATCAGGGGCGTAATCACCTCACTGCGGTAAATCAGGGGCGTAATCGCCTCACTGTAGCAAATCAGGGGCTTAATCGCCTCACTACGGTAAAATCAGGGGTGCAGTCGACCCATTGCGAAAAAGTGTTAGCACAAATTTCAGCTCAGGGGGTGTAATCGCCTCACTGCAGTAAATGTTAGCACAGAAAACAATTTTTAGCCCAGGGGGTGTAATCGCCTCACTGCAGAAAAGTGTTAGCATAGAAAATAGTTTTCAGCCCAAGGGGGCATAATCGCCTCACTGCAGAAAAGTGTTAGCACATAAAACAATTTTCAGCCCAGGGGGCGTAATCGCCTCACTGCAGTAAATCTTAGCACAAAAAAAAAATTTAGCCAAGGGGGCGTAATCGCCTCACTGCAGTAAATGTTAGCACAAAAAATAGTTTTCAGCCCAAGGGGGCGTAATCACCTCACTGCAGAAAATGTTAGCACAAAAAATAATTTTCAACCCAGGGGGTGTAATTGCCTCACTGCAGAAAAGTGTTAGCACAGAAAATAATTTTCAGCCAAAGGGGCATAATCACCTCACTGCAGAAAAGTGTTAGCACAAAAAATAGTTTTACGATACAGAGTAATCGCCTCACTGCAGAAAATGTTAGCCACAGTTTTCAGCCCAGGGGGCGTAATCGCCTCCCTGCAGTAAATGTTAGCATAAAAAACAATTTTCAGCCAAGGGGGCATAATCGCCTCACTGCAATAAATCAGGGGCGTAATCGCCTCACTGCGGTAAAAATAGGGGCGTAATCGCCTCACTACGGTAAAAACAGGGGCGTAATCGCCCCACTGTGGTAAAAATAGGGGCGTAATCGCCCCACTACGACGTGTTCCTGCAAAAATCTCAACAACAACAATTGTGAAGTATAGGAACCCATTTGTGGGTCCCACCGGGCTTGCCATAAATGTGATATCAAGATGTTTAACCTATTCTAAGCAATTAAAATGCAATGGAAAACATAATGAAACACCTCAAGATTAGCCTAAGGAATTTGAAAATACAAAGAGGAAAATGTTAAATGAAGATAAATGATTATACCTTCCTCCTTGCAGCTGAAACTCCTTGGTTGGCCCTTGATTTGGATTGATATGTATGCTCCTTGATGGCTCTTGATGTGGCTAAAAATGAAGGATTTGACTATATGTTTGGATGTAAATGCAAGTGAATGTAATTGAAGGCTAGATGAGTGCACAAAATGGCAGCATGTAGTTATAAAATGGCTAAGTGTCCCAAATGCCCTTGAGGAGGGGGTATTTATAGAGGAACTTGAATTCTCTAGAGAATTCAATGGTTGGGATTTATCCAACAAGGCCAAGATGAAGGGCTAAGGTGAGTTGAGGACTCACAAGCCCTAACATCTTGACATGTGGATTGTGAGATGGCTAAAGGTGAGATGATGTGTAGGTGATGTGGAAGAGAGGTACATGAGGTGGAGGAAGGACAAGTACCTTCCAAGTACATTGGGAGATGGGAAGAATCTTGGGTGAATAAAAGTGAATTTTAAATTCACAATGATTGGAAGAATCTAGTGGATAAGACAATGTTCCCAAAAGGTGGGAGTTTGTCACATGTGACTTGATGTGACAAGTCAAAGGTTCTAGAAGATGCATGGGAAAAGGGGATTCTAGGAAGGAATAAAAAGGAATTAAAAATTCCTTGGGGGATGGGGAGAGTTGACCAAGGTACTGATTAGGCTTAATTAATCAGTAATTAGAAGACAAATGAGGATTAAAAGCCAACTTGCAAAAGTTGGAGGATGTGACACATCCTAATCAAGGATTAGGCATGTGCACATCCCTAATGAAGAGATTAGGAGATGGATTAGGATTAGATGAAAATGACATGTGAGGAATTAAATAAATGTAATATTTGTTTAATTCATTTGATGAAAAGAGGATTAAGGAGGGTAAGGTATTTAATTATTAATTAAATACCTTAGGGATTTGGCAAAATTAAAGATATTAATTAAATAATAGTAATATTACTTAATTAACTTGGATAAGAGGATGTTTAGATGAAAAGTGATAAATTTGGATAAATTAATTGTCCAAATTTGGATGTCTACACTAAATTATTTATTTATATACATATGAATGGATGTATGTAGATTGGTTAAATTATATGGAAATGCACAAGCTATTAAATCAAATTTTGTTTGCAAGATGTGTATCTTGTTGTTGCACTTGAGGGGAATGAAGAGGAAACAAAATATTGGTTGGCTCGTTGTGTGGAGACTAAACATAAGTTAATAGCACCTTGAGAAGATGATGATGGCTATCATTATCCAATAGGTATGGTGATCGCCTTAAGACATCCCCTTA
Organism: Sequoia sempervirens; assembly: GCA_007258455.2. NCBI lineage: Eukaryota > Viridiplantae > Streptophyta > Pinopsida > Cupressales > Cupressaceae > Sequoia > Sequoia sempervirens. The sequence goes on from VDFB02379711.1 coordinate 127,034,963, forward strand.
AGCAAATTTTGATAACAAGTTTTTGATCCCCTTAAGCAAATTTTTAGAACAAGTCTTTGATCCCCTTAAGAAAATTTTGAGAGCTTATTTGATGATGGTTATTATGTTTTTCAATGGGATTAGTGGTAGTTGTTGGCACTTGGCTACTAAAATACCTGATAAGGAAGAATGGTATGCCTACATTCAAAGATTATAAAACACATAAAAAGATTATACACTATTCACATTTGGTAGTGGAAACAAATATAAAACTAGATCAGTGTTGTGGAAGACCTACAAATAAAGTGTTATGGATAATTTATATGGAAGAGCATGAGAAAATCATAGATGCATTGCAAAAAAAGAGGATGCAAATGGTACAATGGAATAAGTAAATACAGGTAAATATAGTTTTAGTTTTATATTGTCCTTTTAAATAGATTAAATACATTTTTTTATATTGGTCAAGTGTGTTATTAGTTGAAATTGATTTAAATTGTCCTTTCATAGATCCTTAAGCCATCATCACAAAAAGGAGAGTTTGTGTAGATTCAACCTAGAGAACATGGAGTACTTGATAAAAATAGGTAATTATTAGTTAAATTATATTTAAATACATGTTTTCATTAATATTGATATTGCTTGTACATTAATAGTTAAAATTGATTTATTATCCTTTTTTGTATCCTTAAGCCATCATCACATTGATCTCATACTTTGAAACAAAAAGGAGAGGATGTAGATTCAACCTACACACATGTGTGGAATACTTTTAAAGACAGGTACTTGAGTTGTGTACACATAGATAGTTTTATATAAATTAAAATATGTATGTTTTGATGATTTCATTGATATTGCTTGTATTATTTTGATATTAGGTGGCATGAAGAACTACTACATTTTGAGCACAAGTTTCTTGAGATGGCGTAGCTAAATTTTGTAAACATTGTTTTGAGATGACATATATGTACATACATACTTGCAAAATTAAACATTGTGTACAAATTACAAATACATGTACATACACAATTATACTCTATGTACTTTTATGTATCAAAATCAATATTCTATATATTTTGTTTGTTAAATGTGCATGTTTTCCTAATTCGAAACTTTATATTTGATTGTATAATCACAAAATATCATGTATAAATTATTGTTAAATCAATTATATCAATTTCAATTAAATGTGAGACATGTACTATGAAGTATTTCATCCCCTTAAGACATCCTATTAGGACATATCCTATATATTATACTTAATTATGCTATTTTTTTATGATGAGTCACCCTACTTTGAAACTTTAAATTTGATTTTGTAATCACTAAGAAACATGTATATTACTTCTTTGATCCCCTTAAGATGTCATATTAGAACCCCTTAAGACGTGTCATATTAGCACATATCCAAAATATTATACTTAATTATATCATTTGTTATGATGAGTCACCCTAAAGTATAATACTTACTTGTTTATATCACTTAATGTTTATACTTAATTATACTCTTCTTTGATCCCCTTAAGACATTGTATTAGGACCCCTTAAGACATGTACTTTGAAGAATTTCATCCCCTTAAGACATCCATAAGTGAAGATGTTTGCTATTATTCAATTTGTATTTTGAAATCATTTGGTTTAGGATGTTTCCAATTACATGGAAACTTGTAGATTAACTTAGTTGTCTCTTTTGAAAAAGGATGTGACTCCCATTCTAACATACATTACTAGAAGAAAGGGTGAACGTTGAGGAAGAAGGCTATAGTATTTTTGTTGGATGCTATTATTTGTTTTGATAGCTTATAAATTAGTGTTTTTTGTGGAACATGAGGTCAACAAGACTTTTATTTTCTTAAGTTTTCTCTAGCACTTTGCATGATTTGTAAATATGGGAGTACCATGATTTAATTTCAAAACTTTAGCCTATTTTTGGATAATTAAGTTCTTTAATTTAATGTTGTAAAAGAGCTAGGAAATATTGTGTATACTTATAAAACAATTTTTTTGGCAAAACTCATTGCATTTTGATTGGTATTTATGTTTAGTTTATAGAATTTATTAATTATTTTTTTATCTAATCTTGTATGGTATTTATTATTTCTAAAAATTTCATCCTTTGTGGTATATAAATGGATTGCTTTTGTTTGTAGATTATGATTTATTTTCTTATTTGATTAGATCTAACCTATGTATTATGACCCCTTAAGACATCCTATTAGGACATGAATTGAATAAGTTCATTGACTAATTATCACTAATTTTTGAATGTACATATCATGTATATCATGTATGGATCACTAAATTTGTAAAGTACAAATGTTAAAATGTCACATTAATTTCAACTTTAATTTCATAATTATATTTAATTTCACATTAATGTCCTATTTTAATGTCTTGACTATGAACATAAAATGCATAAATGTACATGTGTAAATTAAAATTGAACAATAATAAAGTCCATTATTTATAATATATTAAGTGCATGAAACCAATATATTAAGTGCATGAAATAAAGTCCATCAGAGTACAACCCATGAAATAAAGTCCAATAAAGTACTTGACCCATGAAATAAAGTCCAATAGAGTACATGAGAAACCAAATACATGTAGTCCACGAGATAATCAAATATAACCCATAACATCATGTTTAGGTCATGTATCGTTTCTATAATCAAGAGACCTCTTCACACCATGCAGACCACACGAATGACCTGAAACACTTTGTACAAGAGAAAGATGAAATCAGATGTAAGATGATGAAAAATGATTTAATGAAAATTTAATTTATAATTCATCATAAAATTAAATTACCATCATATCTAGATCTGGATGCTCTAGCGCACCTGGACCAACCTCTAAATTATTTGAATCAATCTACATATACAAAACAAAGAAAGTTGTGCACCCTTTACTCCAAGACCTATTTGTACATGCTAAAATATAAGATGTGTCTCATGCTATTTAACATGTATGAGGTCATATATATATAATAATTTGTAATTGATTTTAAGTATTATTAAAAAATTAAATTACCATGATAGTTTGAGCCTACTCTGCATGTCCTCCTGGAGGTGTAACTATGACTGAGTCATGGCAGAAAGTCGCACTAACAAAGTCCTACAAGATCAAATTTAAGGCATGTATACTTGAATTAGGTTTATATATATATATATATATATATTCAAGTTTGCACATTTTGTGTAGAATTTTTTTTAAACAACCTGAAATTCAGAGGCCTCACGAGTAGCAGCAACATCTCATGTTTGTTTGATGCCCATTCTTATTGTCGTATCAACCTAGACATACATATAGACATTTAACGCTTATAATATTTACAAGTGTACATGCGTATTTGATATTTAATGAATTCAAAATTCATAATTGTAACTATAGTAATGTAAGTAAAACATTTTACAATATAGATGCACCTGACCCTAATCTACGACACTCGACAGTGGAGGAGTGCTCGACAACCCCTCAGGTGGAATCAATGTGGAAGTCGATTGACTCCCCTGAACCAACATAAATATTTAAAACATATGTTCATGATTGAATTATAAATTTAAAAATCAAGTTAAAAATTATTTCATATATAATTTAAAAAATTGAAATCAAAATACCCCATAAGGGTTGCTGACTAGGACTGGTGTCAACATATGTACTTGTGGTACAGATGATTTCCCTATTGTTAGTGTCATCTCTACACCAAAATTTTTTATTGTTAAAATGTATTGCAATTATATATATATATATATATATATATATATATATATATATATATATATATATATATACATTCATTAAAATTCTTATAAATTCAACATGTAGATGCATATTTATACCTATGTCACACTGTCCTCGAGGTGATGGTTTGTAGTAAGAAATCTTACAAATGAACTGAGGTGACCAGATGATCCACCAAAATGTCCACATCCACCTAAACTAGGTGTGGCTTGATCGGGTCCAAATCATATCTAATGGAAACTAGTACATACATGTGGTCTCAACACTTGTGGAGTGATACTAGGACCAACTCCATAAAATGCTTCGTCATCATCACAGTCTCTATGCTCCCTAACTGCTATTGTAGAAGCATGTTGATCAAGGTCTCTTGCGAGCATATTAAGGGATCCTAATATCGATACCACTACACGTTGATGCACAGGTGCAGGAATGGTAGGACCAAGAGGAGCAACAAAGGGTTGCACATGCATAGGGCACCCATTGGGGATCAACCCTTTCCCCTAACCTCTATTGTGGCATGCCACCACCAACACCTTGAAATGATTTAAAATCAAAATAATTGGGATTTTTCCCCATAACAAACTCTACATACAGTTTCCTCAAAAAATATAATGGGACCTCCATATTAGTGTGTGGTGGACTATCAAATACCATATACCATCAATCCCAAAAATGTGAACTCATTTGTGGATGTATACACCACCTCAATGATATTCTAGTTTTATTGGCAAGAATGGGCTGCAGAGTATTAGGGTCAATAAAATAAGGGGCTAGATAAGCTTTTGTTATTTTTAGGTCTAAATTTTTTTTATATGAGAGACCATCTGCATAAAATCGTCTCATCTCCTCTTTATCTCGTTGATGCTTATCTAAGTCAAAATCAATAGTCCTAATGGCATCGACAAATTTTTGCATCACAGATGTAAAACATCTCACATGTGGTGGAATCAATGCTTCATTTTGCATAGCATTGATTTGGTTTTGAATGGATGCCACTTGTTCATTGATACCTGCTCACAAGCAAGCCTCATTTGATCTAGCAGGTGGTGGAGGTGGGATATGAAGTGGAGGGGGTGGAGGGGTAGGTGGAGGGGGTGGAGGTGGAGGTTTCTAAGGTGCTAGATTGATGATATCATCAATGTTAAAATGATCCATGATATCTATATAAGTGTTCACCTGCATTAAATTATACAAAATTAACATACAAACTTACAAAATTGCAAGAAATAGTTAAATTTGAAACACTCAAGCAAATTTGTTTAAATAGGATATGCATACATATACATACACATACATACATTTATTGAACTTGAGCATGTGCATACAAATTTAAAAATTTAACATGTACATACATTTAAAATAAAAAATATGATGCATAATGCATGCATACATCATTCAACTAAACTATGTGTACACAAAAATAGTTAAATTTGAAACGTACATGCAAATTTTTTTAAATAGGATGTGCATACATATACATACACATGCATACATTGATTGAACTTGAGCATGTGCATAAAAATTTCAAAATTTAACATGTACATACATTTAAAATAAAGAAATATGATGCATAATGCATGCATACATCATTCAACTAAACTATGTGTACATACAAATTTCAAAATTTAAGATCTAGAACTACGTAATTTTAAAACATGTACATACTAAAGAATAAACTTTAAACATTCACAAAAAGCTCATTTATGTCTAATGCATATATCTATTACATTTTTCCAACAGGAGAAATCATGATCTGGTAGATAGTCATAAAATATATACTATTATAAATTCATCATTATAAGTTCATAAATTCAACCAAATTCGTAAATTCATCTCACTAAAAATATCCATCCAACCAAAATCATAAATTCATCACTAAAAATATTCATCCAACCAAATTCATAAATTCATCACACAAAATATCCATCAAACCAAATTCATAAATTCATAACTATAAGATCACTGTCTTAATTTATAAAGTGTTGTGGCTCTCTACTGCATCTCTTCATTTTTTTGGTTTTTCCTTTTTAGAATAATAAAATTCTCTTCTCCTCTAGCTAACGCCGATGCTCATCTAAGATCCCATCCATAGCCATAACAACATTTTGCATCCTAGATGCAAACATCCTCAAAGGTGGTGCAATACATTCTTCATTTTGAATAATGTTGATTTGATCTTGAATTGTTCTAACATCAGTATTGATTCGTGCTTGCAAGCGAGCACCATCGGTTTTAGGTTGTGGAGGTGGGGGTTTATGAGGTGGAGTGGGTGGAGGTGGAGGTGAAGATCGTGGTGAAGGTGGTGGAGATGGAGGGTGTGGAGGTGGATTACATATATTATTGAATTGATCCATGTGATCTCTAAGACATAAGTGAACCTATATTAGATTTGTAATTTCAAAATGTAAGATACATGTTTAGGAAATACCCTTAAACCATTCAATATAAATGGTCTAATTGAATACAAATGATAAAATATGTAAGCCTCATTTATGTCTAAGGCATGTTACTTGAATGAAAAAATAATTAACTATTAATATAGGACAATTTTTGAATGCTTTAGGGTTTACAATTTAGAATTTAGGATTTAGGGTTTAGGGTAATAGGATGGCTTAAGGTGATCTATGTAGTAAGGTCCTAGGTCAAAATGATGGTTTAGAGTTTAGAGTTTAAGGTTTGGGGTAATAGGATGGCTCAAGGGGATCTATGTAGTAAGGTCCTAGGACAAAATGACAACTTAAGGGAATAAAATTTGGTGGAGTTTCCCAAGGCAACCAAATTTCATTTTAAGGTCCTAGGACAAAATGAATGTTTTAGGGTTTATGTAATACCCCCATGTTTCTGATACTATTTGCTACTATCTGTTACTTTTATATGTTAGTGTGATACTGATTTGTGATGGTGATTAATTCACCGACCTGGTGTGTGCGGATGCATAGTTTAGTTAATTGTTGCGTGTGACATTATTAGTATGATTTATGTTACTCTGTGTCCTGTTTGGATTATTTGTTTATTCAAATGGTTTTTCATTAATGATTTATATGTCGATGTCATAATTCTATGATGAGGTTAATTGGATTCAGTATTACATTATGATGCAGTAGATAAATAATCATGTTATCATATGATCAGTTTGTTTAGAATGTTATTTCATCATTGATATTGCAATTGTTAGTATAGCTTAGGTGAGAGGACAGTGTAGCATCACTCGTTCACGAGTGCCCTGCTACGCTGCAATTCATTCTCACGGTATGATATTTTCGATTATATGTACATGTGCTACTTGACATTTATTTGGATGCAGGATTTTAGGAATAAGTCTCAATTCCACCTGCTTCGGCAGGACAGGGCGAGCATTAAATTTACCCAATGGGTAAAATGTTGAAAAAGGGAGTAGATTTGGAAGTGTCCCCGTCCCAAGTCCATCGTCTTGTTGTAAGTTGTTGTGTCATGACTGAAGTTTTGTCCTTGTTGTTGTGTAGTTTGATTGTTGAGCATTTATTTAATTTATGGTTAGTGTTTAATTAATTAATCTTATTTTATAAGATAATTAATTAATGCTGCATTGTTATTTGATTTAATTGTGAGTTAGTTAAATGTTAAATTTAATTATATTGTTAATTAAAAGTGTAAATAATTATTTTAAATTAATATTGATGAGGATAATTAAATATTATATTTTTATTAATATTAAATTAGAAAATCTTGTGTGGAAAATATATTGTGTAAATAATTAATTTTTAATTAAAAATGGTAGATAAGTCTGAGCTTTTAAAAGTTGAAAAATGACCAATGGAAAAGAGAGGATTTTTTAGGAAAAGCAGAAGAGCTTTATTTATTTTGATTTTTTTTTTTTATGGGGGGATTATTCACACACAAGAGATTTTTCTGTGGTTTTGATATGAAAAAAAAAGAAAAGAAAAATAGTTTTGTTTTGTGTTTTCGGGGTAAAATTATTGTGGTTGAAGAAAAGATAGATTTAGAAGTGAGCTAAAGACAGGAATTGGAAAAGAAGCTACAGAGGGGTTCCACATTCGAAAGAAGATTACTGTGTTGGATTCTTCACCAGACGAAGGACTCCAGGTTTTCTTCTATTATTTATTATTATTTCTGTTGTTCTTTAAACAATATCTGTTTGCTGTGTTTTAAAAAAAATATAGAAAGAAGTTATGTGATTTGAAATTCGTTCGTATGAAACCCTTGAATCTTCTGTTGAAAACTTTAGTAAATCTTTTTTAAATTCTTTAAAATGGTTAGTAGTGAAATTTATTGTTTAAAATAAAAATCATCCTTGATTGAAGGTCGAATTTACTTGTCAGATCTATTTTGAGTTTATTGAAAAATATTTTAAAAATCTTCATAAAACGTAATAGTGAAAATAATTATTTTGAAAGAGAAAATCCTTTTGTTAATGGTTTAATTTGTATTTCCAGTACTAAAAGAAAACAATTTATTTATCTAATTTGTTTTTGAATCTTCTCATGAATATATATATTATATATATATATATACTCTGTTTGTTTTAAAATAAAATAAATAAATAAAATTATGTATATATTTCGATTTAGTAATGTAAAATAAAATATGCATTATAAAATAGTTCATTTGAACGAAATTCTTTAAATGAAATTTTTTTATAGATAAATAAAATAAAATAAAAATATTAAAATAAAACATATTTTTTTATTTTTTAAGTGTTTGGGGGGTGGGTGGCCGGCCGCGGCCGTACCGCCCACGGCCCCCAGTGGAGGTTGTACGCAACCCCACTGGTTGCGCACAGCAGCCGAGGCTGCTGCTGGGCGCAGCCAGTGGGGAGGTTGCGTACCCGACCCCACTGCCCACAGTACTATGTACTGTGGGCTTTGCCCTTATTCGTGCTGTTCAATGGAAATAAATTTCCTTTTTTATTTGTTTCTTGCGATTTTTTTAAAAGTTTTATGTATGTATATATATATATATTTAATAATTATTTATTATTTAATATATATATATATATTAAATATGTATGTATATATTTAATAATTATTTATTATTAATTATATATATATATGGATTATGTGTTAATTTTTATAATAAAATTTAAATATTTGTTTTAATATACATATATATCTTATTTTTGTATATGTATATACGTGTGAAGGCGTATATACATGTATATATAAATATATGTATATATGTTGGAAAGTTATTTATATTGTTATGTTAGAAAATAAGTTTGAGAAATTTAGTGTGTTACGATGTTATAGTTTAATTGAGAAAATTTGTAATAAACGATGTGTTTTGATTTGAATCAAATATTTTTGAGTTGTTGGTTTAGTTATTTAATGGAATTTTATTGTGTATTGGAAATACCTTATATGGCATTGTCATTATGTACTTTTTTTCTCGAGATTGTTCATTAGTTTATTTCGATTTTCTTCCTTTGGGTATATGTCATGTGGGAAACCCTAGATTCATTTTATCTTTCGTAGGAGCTTAAGTTTTATTAAGGGCTTCCAGAGGTGGGGATATTGTTATTCATATTCAATCTTGTAATTTGATGCTGTTCTTTTTATTGGCGTTGGATGTGATGTTAATGCCCTTGGATCGTACCGTTTGTGAATGTTATACATATGATTTTTGGGCGAGATGGTTGTGCCTCGCAGATGATCCATTTGACAAGCCCTGTATTGCTTGTGATACAATTCTGTTGTGCTGGATATTTTTTTGTGTTGAGTGTTTAGAGAGAGTGGCTCTAGTGGGGGCCGGCGCACAAAGGGGCTGTCAGGGTAACCCACCTAGAGTTATATTAATCATGAAAACCTAAGAAATAAATCACGGGTGGGGATTAAACATTAATAAGATAATTGTGATGCCTCGTCTGCCTGTTAGTGCTATCACAGACTAAAGGGGACCGAGAAGGCCATGGTTGGCAAGATCATTGCCTTGTCCTCACGAAAGGTTAACGATTCCGCATGAGTAACTCTATGGAGCGGCGCCTTGAGATAGGCTGTCAAGAGAACCATAGATGGAGATGGCACCTTAACTTGGTTGTTTGGAGAATCCATGTAGAGATGGAGGCGACACCTTGGGATAGGTTGTCTAGATAATCCATGTTAAGCCATGCGATGACACTCTCCTCTAACATTCCATTTGTGTTGTTTTGTTGAAATCCTGTGGGAGTGGTTTATTGATTTGTCATTGGATAGTTTTGGAAGTAGTCCTTTGATATTACATCTTGAGTTTTATTGAAGATGTGTCTATCATGAGTAACTGTTGTATCATCTGTAAGTGATTTAATGTTAAGGTTTGAAAGTGGTCCATTGTTATGTCGTTTGGTGATTTTTTGTTGTTTAGTCTTCAGTGTTGTCTAGTGATATTATGTTATCTTGTGTGGAGTTAGTCTTTTGTTATTGTTAGACGTGCTTGGTCGGGGATCCTTCCTTGTCTACTCCCAGCATGGGGGTGGTTGGGTGGAATGTGCTTCGCACCTTGTTGGGTTCCCTTTTGGTTGCAGATGTATCTTTTATTGCAGGGTTTGATAGATGCTATTGATCCAGTGTTCTTGTGTACCAAATGGATGTTTATATCTCAGATGTAATGTTTTCATTGATGTATCATCTCCCACTTGTGATGGGAAGACCTTGATGTAATTTATTATATGTTCATCATGTTGTACTATCTCATGGATGTAATGTATATTCAGGCCTTGTATTTATTTAGGAACTATCATTTGTAATAGTTGATTATGTTGTGTTATATTTGTCGAAATATGTAACACTATATATCTTTATAGATTTCATTTGTTGTCATATGTATATATGGTATTAATGTGGTTATTGTTTAATGGATATTTTAAATGATGTAATGAGAATGAATGGATTTACGTAACTATTAATTATAGTTTAATTTATTATCTTTGATATGGGTTAGTATGGTAATGTCACCTCGTGTACCCCAAGGGATTTAGTTGTGCAACTTAGTACATTGTTACATTGGAATACTTAATTACATTTATTATGTTCCTTTTAAAAAAAAAAATGTTGCGTTGTTATTAGTTTCTTTGGGGTTTGCACGGCGGGGCGTTATAGTTTAGGGTTTAGGGTTTAGGGAACTTAGGGTGAAGTTTGGGTGGCCCTTGGAATAATGGACTTGCAAGTTAGTGAACAACATTTTCTTATGGAATAGTTGGTTGAGATAGTTGTTGTTTTGACTGGCCAACCTCTCATGAAATCTCATTCATATTATAATCTTGCACGATCTTATTATTGTTAAATTTGGTTTCCTTGGGAAACTTCACCAAATTTTGAGAATTTCTTTGATCCCCTTCAGAAATATCATATTAGGACCCCTTAAGACATCGATTTATGTTTTAGGGTGATAAGATGGCTTAAGGGGATGTATGTAGTAAGGTCCTAAGACAAAATGGCATGGCTTAAGTGAATAAAATTTGGTGAAGTTTCCCAAGGCAACCAACTTTCATTAAGGGCTTAGGAAAAAATGATGGCTTTAGCATTTAGGGTTTAGGGTAATAAGATTGCTTAAGGGGATCTATGTAGTAAGGTCCTAAGACAAAATAACATGGCTTAAGGAAATAAAATTTGGTGGAGTTGACCAAGGCAACCAAATTTCATTTTAAGGTCCTAGGTAAAAATGAATGCTTTAGGGTTTAGATTTTAGATTTAAGGGTTTAGGGTTTAGGGAACTTAGGGTGAAATTTGGGTGGCCCTTGGAATAATGTACTTGCAAGTTAGTGAACAACATTTTTGTTGGCATGTGGTGATTGATCATGCTATACTGTACACTCTTCATGTATCCTCATTGGGGTCTGGGGCTGGGCCAAGCCCCGGGTGGGGGTATGGGGGCAGCAACCCCTGAGAATTTTTTTTTTTCCTATTTTATCTCTTTCATCACCAAAAAAAGAAAAACCTGACTTTGTAAAACCCTAATTCTGAAAGTTTTGAAAAAGCTTGTTATAAGCAGTTTGGATGGGGGTTACAGTAGGATATTATTAGTGAGATTGTAATATGTTTCATACTAGATAATAAAATCATTGGATGGTTGCGGTTTTGTGGATGTAGCCTGGATTGGATGAACCACATTAAATTCTCTATGTTATTTTTATGTGTGTTTTATTTCTCTATTTATTGATTAAATCTACATTTAACTTGTTAGATGTTTTCCTTCTAACCCTAACAAGTGGTATCAAAGCGGGTTCTGTTTGATTATCTTCTATAGGAAAGTCTCACGATTGAGTGGGAGTCTCACGGTTAAGTGGGAGCAATGGCGGACGAGAGTAAATTGAAGGTAGATAAATTCAATGGGAAGAACTATTAGTTATGGAATATGCATATGGAGGATTATCTCTATCAAAAGGATTTATGGAGGCCATTGGAAGGAATAGCCAGGAAACCGACAACAAGTGATGAGGATTGGAATCTTCTAGACAAAAAGGCACTGGGAGCCATTTGTTTATGCCTGGCACAATCAGTGGCATTCAATGTTACAACAATAAAGACAACTCAAGAGTTGATATAAACCCTAGCGAAGTTATATGAAAATCCTTCCACTTCGAATATGGTATTTCTTATGAAGCATTTATTTAATATGAAAATGGTAGAAGGTGGGTCAGTTGTTGATCATGTAAATGAGTTTAATACAGTTACCAGTAAATTAACTTTTGCAAATGTAAACTTTGATGAAGATGTTAGGGCTCTTTGATTATGTGTTTTTTCCTGAAAATTGGAATAGCTTGGTCATGGCTATTAGTAATTTTGTTTCTAGTTCGAATACATTGAAATTTGATGATGTTGTTGGTGTTATTTTGAGCGAGGAAATTTGTAGGAAAAGCTCAGGTGGAACATCCACATCAGGTAGTGTTTTGAATGCAGAAAGTAGGGGCAGAACAAAGGAGAGAGGAAATAAATCTAGAAGTTGTGGGAAGTCATGAGGAAAATCAAAGAACAAAAGGTCCCAATCTAGAGATAGGAGGGATTGATGGTATTGTGGTAAACCGAGTCATTTAAAGAAAGATTGTTGGTCTCAGAAAAATAAAGGAGACAAAAAGGAAGGAAATAAAGAAGAAAATGTGGCAAGTAATAAATCTGATGAGGATGCTTTGATTATTTTCCTTGATAATGTTGTTGATTCTTGGGTGTTAGATTCAGGGGCTTCATTTCATGCTACACCCCATAGAATTTATTTTCCTGATTATGTCCAAGGGGATTTTGGGCTAGTTTATTTGGGAGATAACAAACAATGTCATATTGTTGGAAAGGGAAGAATCAAGATTAAGTTGTAGAATGGGAATCATTGGCTACTACATGAGGTAAGGCATGTTCCAAAGTTAAAAAGGAATTTAATTTCAGCAGGGCAACTAGATGATGAAGGTTGTGTTGTTACATTTAGTGATAAAAATTGGAAGGTTACAAAAGGTGCCTTAGTCGTAGCAAAAGGTGTGAAAGTAGGCACCATATATCTTTGTGCAAGTCATATTGTTCCTTCTACTTTAGCTATAGTAGATAAAAATCAAAGTTCAGGAATAGTTGTATTTCAGAAGGCAGAAAATCAGACAGTTGCTATGTATTTTGAATCACCACTATGGCATAATAGACTTGGGCATATGAGTGCAAAACATATGAAAGTACTTCATTCAAAGAATGTTTTACCAGGTCTGAAATGCATTAATATGGATTTATGTGAAAGTTGTGCGTATGACAAACAAAAAAGAGTTAGTTTTCTCAAGGATGGGAAGCAAAAGAAAGATGAGAAATTAGAGCTTGTCCATATGGATGTATGGGGACCAACTCAAGTATCTTCTCTTGGTGGCTCTCGGTATTATGTCACTTTTATTGATGATGCAACAAGGAAGGTATGGATTTATTTCCTTCGGCATAAATATGATGTATTTTAAAATTTTAAGAAATGGAGACGCTTGGTTGAGAATGAAATAGGTAAAAAGTTAAAATGTCTTAGATTTGATAATGGTGGTGAGTATTGTAGCAACGAGTTTGATGATTATTGTTCCTCTAATGGTATTCGTACGAAAAAAATAGTTCCAAGGGCTCCACAGGAAAATGGAGTGGTTGAGCGCATGAACAGAACAATAATGGAGCATGCATGGACTATGAGATTGCATGTTGGGCTGCCTTTAAACATGTGGGAAGAGGTTGTAAACACTGTTGTTTATTTAATCAATAGAGGTCCCTCTAATCCTTTAAGTTGTGGTATTCTAGATGAAGCATGGACAAGTAAGAAGGTGAGTTATTATTTTCTCAAGACCTTCGGTTGTGAAGCATTTGCACATGTAGATTCTGAAAATAGAACCAAGCTTGATGCAAAATAAAAGAAATGTATATTTTTTGAATATGGCATTGATGAATTTGGCTATAGGATTTGGGATTTTGAAAATCAAAAAATTGTGAGAAGCAAGGATGTCATATTCAATGAAAAAGTGTTGTACAAAGATCAATTGCAGCAACATGAGAATAAATAAAATGATTATGTAGTGTTGGATGATACATTGAACAATGATGGTCCAGTGGTTCCTAATGCTCCACAAAAAAAATACCACAAACTCTAGTGAATGTTAGAAGATCTTCAAGGATAGGTGGACCTCCAGAAAGATTTTCTCCCTCTTTGTATTCTATTTTATTAACTGATGCTAGTGAACTAGAATGTTATGATGAAGCTATGCAGGTGGATACCAAGGTTCAGTGGGAGCATGGAATGGAAGAAGAAATGGAATCCTTACTAAAAAATCAGACTTGGGAATTGTGCATGTTGCTTGCAGGTAAAAAGGCTTTACCAAACAAATGGGTTTATAGGCTAAAAGAGGAGGATGGAGGTAAGAAAAAATTTAAAGCCAGATTAGTTGTAAAGGGATTTGCATAGAAAAAGGGTATTGGTTTTGATGAAATATTTTCTCCAGTTGTTAAAATGACTTCTATTCATATTGTTTTAAGTTTTGTGGTTGCTGAAGATTTGCATTTAAAACAACTTGATGTTACAACAACCTTTCTCCATGGTGATTTGGAAGAGGAAATATACATGGAACAACCACAAGGATTTGAGGTCAAAGGTCAGGAGAAATTGGTGTGTAGATTGAAGAAAATTTTATATGGCTTGAAGCAAGCACCACGATAATGGTATATTAAATTTGATAGTTTTATGGCTGAGCAAGGCTACAGTCAATGTAATTCAGACCATTGTGTTTATTTTAAGAGGTTAGATGATGATAGCTACATTATTTTATGTTTATATGTTAATGATATGCTTGTTGCAGGGTCTAACATGGATCACATAAAGGAGTTAAAACAACAGTTAGAAAATTCATTTGCTATGAAGGATTTGGGGGCAACAAAGAAAATCCTTGGTATGAAGATTACAAGATAGGAAAAACATAAAAAAAAAAATTATCTCAGGTTGATTATGTTGAAAAGGTGTTGCAGAGATTTCATATGGAGAATGCAAAATATATCAGCACACCTTTGCCTAGTTATGTTAAATTGACTAAGGATATGTGTTCAAAGACACAAGAGGAGGAAAAAAACATGTCCAAGGTACCATATGCTTCAGCTGTAGGTAGTTTAATGTACGCCATGGTATGCACAAGACCAGATATTGCACATGCTACAAGACTTGTTAGCAGGTATATGAGTCATCTCGGTGTTGAGAATTGGAATGCAGTAAAATGGATTCTCAAGTATTTGAGAGGTACATCCAATAAATGTTTATGTTTTGGGGGCTGTAATACTAATTTAAAAGGCTATGTTGACTTAGATTTGGTAGGGGATATTGATACCAAGTGGAGTACCACAAGTTATGCATTTATTGTTGGTGAGACAACAGTGAGTTGGATTTCTCGGTTACAAAAGGTGGTTGCTTTATCCACCACGGAGGCAGAGTATGTTGCTACAATAGAGGTGGAAAAGGATATGATATGGCTAAAAATTTTCATGGAAGAGTTGGGAAAACAACAGGCTGAGAAATTACTTGTTTTCAGATAGCTAGAGTGATATACATCTTGCAAAGAATTTTGCCTTGCACTGATCTAAAACCAAACACATACAATTGAGATATCATTTCATTTGGTCAGTGTTGGAGGATGAACAGGTAAAGCTGGAAAAGATACATACAAATGCCAATCTAACATATATGTTTATGAAGAAGGTGACAAGGGAGAAGTTGAGCTCTTCTTCAGCTTCGGTTGGCCTTCCAGGTTGAATTCAATTATAACAGAGCAACAAGGTCTAAGGTGCTTATTTCCAGTGGAAGTTGTAAGTGCAGTGGTGTCGTTCGAGATTAGTCTCCAAGTGGGAGCCTGTATTGGCGTGGAGCTCGATCAGTCTCCAAGTGGGAGATTGTTGGTATGTGGCAACTGATCATGCTATACTCTACACTCTTCATGCATCCTTGTCAGGGTCTGGGGCAAGGTGGGGCTCCAAGTGGGGGTTTGGCGGGAGGCCCCAAATTTTTTTTTCCTATTTTTTTGCTTCGTCACTAACAAAAGAAAAAATTGAATTTGTAAAACCCTATTTCTAGAAGCTTCTAAAAATCTTGTTATAAGTGGTTTGGATGGGGGTTGCAATAGGGCATTATTAGTGAGATTGTAATATGTTTTACATTGGTTAATAAAATCATTGGATGGCTGTGGTTTTGTGGATGTAGCCCAAATTGGGTGAACCACGTTAAATTCTCTATATTATTTTTATTTTTATTGATTCAATATGCAATTAACTTGTTAGATATCTACCTTCTAACCCTAACAATTTTCTTGTGGAACAGTTGATTGAGATAACTCTTGTTTCAACTTACTAACCTCTCATGAAATCTCATTCATATTATAATCTTGCACGATCTTATTATTGTTAAATTTGGTTGCCTTGGGCAACTTCACCAAATTTTGAGAACTTTTTTGATCCCCTTAAGAAATGTCATATTAGGACCCGTTAAGACATCGATTTACAACTTAGGGTAATAGATTGACTATTTTCGTAATAGAAACACATAATTATGTATTATTAAGAATGAGTTTGATGTATACTTTAACTTGATATTTTTTTAATTGAATATAAGATTATTTTATTTAACATGTTTTTCATTAATATTGATTTTATATATATATATATATATATATATATATATATATATATATATATATATATATATATATATATATTAAGTTTAATATTCTATGATAAAGTTGAATATTTTCCACTTAAATGAATTTTATGATATAAAATGTATAATAAAATTAGTTAATGTTGAATCTTATTTTATTTTGGATTGTTTGGAATTGAAAGAACCTAAAAGAAAGAAAAAGAAAAATATTTAGATTCTTTTAGTGTCTAGGTAACTAGTGCAAATTGAGATTTTAGACTAAACTAGAAGCCTAATTAACAACTAGAGTGAGAGTTAAGATTTTCGAAAGACAAGAGACAACATATGAAAACAAGAAATGGAAACAAGGCATGACTAAGAGAGATCAAAACATAAAATAGAAATGAATGCAAATATTATCTAATTAAGTGACAATTGGAAATGGATTGTACAAGGATTTAGGAATTTGCTAACTAAATTTGCAAACAAACAATGATAATTTATCAATTATAACTATTGTTTAACATATTGTTTTATATTCCAATTATAATTTAACATTGGAAGTAAAGTTTAACATATTGTTTTCTATTCTAATTATATCTATGTTCATAATGTTTAATTGATTGTGTCTCTTGATGAATACACATTTAAATGTATAATATTTATCAAATCCTATTTCATTGTCAATATCAAGGACCCTAATTTGCTATATATCAACCTAAATCTATCAAATAATTTCTTCTATAGGCATGCCTACATAATTTTCTCCATACAATGCAAATGGAATTTAAAACATTTAAGCAATGCAAATGAATTTTTCCATTATTAAATATTCTTAAGCTCAAAATCAAGATTTTCAAATGCAAAATGATTTTTTTGATTTCAATTTAGGGTTTTGGAAAAAAAAATGTTTGAATTCAATTTAGGGTTTCAAGAAGAAATTACGGTTTTCAATCCATTTTTTTGTTTCATTTCAAACTAGGGTTTTTAAATCCAATATTTTTTTGTTTGATTTGAATTTAGGGCTTCAAAAAGCAATTAGGGTTTTCAAATACAATTTTTTTTATTTCATTTCTGTTAGTTTTTGTGATCAGACATAAAAGCATAAATTTAATTCAAAACTCAGACATAATAACACAAAATATACCTTGGGTAAACCCTCCTCTTGAGGGAGAAAAACCCAGCAAAAAATATATCTCTTACATATAAACAATGAAAACAATACTCTTTACAACGAGGCCAATCACAAGGCCAAGATTCAACACCAACAATGGTTGTTATAACAAACAAGTAATTTTCTCTTACTCGATCTTCAATTTTCCCTTGTAGAATTCACAATCTTCTCCTAGAAGAGTTCACACTTGTATCTTGAAGAAATCACACTTGAGAGTAGGAAGGAGACGAACTTGCTTGATGTGAAATGAATGGAAGAGACCTTGTATAAATACACAATATGAGAGAGGTCACACCTCTTCATGTAGAAGGTCAGCCAAAATACAAAAAGATAATTACAAATAATAATTTTGAATTACAAGGAAGGTCGGTCCAACATAAAATATAATGTTGCCAAGTGAAGAGCCTCTTCAGTTAATTATCACAAATAAATGAATAGCCAATAGGCTATATGAATTTATGTCTTCACTCGTGGCTAGAAGGATGAGCCCAAATCTTCTATAACATCAACACTTCCTCTCAGTTAGGGAGAAATACTTCTAGCTGCATAAGACATATCATCTCATCATGATGTCAACCACAATGGCTACTCCCATATGTGAAAAGAAAAGATATCACGTCACCGTGATATCAACCATCATGGCTACTCCCATGGATGGTATGTACAAGTGCTCATCACTCAACGTGATGTTGTCACCTTATCATGATATCCACCATGGCTCTCCTAAAGGGTGAAAACACAAGTATAAGAAAATCATCACAAAATCTCTCATGTGATGTTGTCATGGAGTCACACACATGAAATCCACCATGGCTCTCCCAGAGGGTGGAAACAAGGGCTTTCACCTCAAATATCAAAGAGAAATGCATTAACAAGGGATTACACCTCAAATTCCTCCTTCTCAGAGGAAAATGCATTAAATAAGATCACTAATACTGAGTTTCCCTCTCAACTAGAAAGCTTCACATAGCTTTAATTATCACAATGAATCGTAGTTGACTCCAATGATTTCCCAACCAATCTTGCAAGGAAATTCTGAAGCCACACTACTTCTTGGGCTGCCACACAAGCTGCAATATACATGGCCTCTGTGGTGCTTAGTCCCATTGAAGACTGCTTCCTACTACACCTGGATATCATCGTAGACCTCAAACTGAAGCAACATCTAGAGGTGCTCTTCTAATCAGCAACACACCCCACCCAATCAGAATCAAAATATCCATGCATCTTCAAGTCCATATCAGAAGAGTACCTCAAGTCATATCCAATTGTTCCATGCAAGTATCTCAAGATATGCTTTGTTGCAACTAAATATATTTTCCTTGGTTCACACACGAACCGACTAGGTGCACTCACTACATAGCAAATATCTAGTCTAGTGTTAACAAACCAAACAACTATTTGTACAAGGTAGGATCCACCAGATCTGAACTAGCTATAGCCTCTATTAACTTCTGCAATTTGGTCTCCATCCAAATTTCTTCAAGATGTCAATAGTATACTTCGCTTGACTCAGAATGATATCATTCAGCTTCTGCCATATTTTTAAACCAAGGAAGTAATGCATGTAATTAAGATCCTTCATTTCAAATTCAGAAGCTAACTCCTTTCATTTGATAATGAGGTGATAATTCATCAACATAAAGAACCAAGATTAACTAGATTACCATCTTCTTCAGGTTCAATAGATTCCCTCTAAATCTTCAAGCACTTGCATCAACCTTTTGACCTCTTCGTCCAAGATTGCTTGCAACGCTTGCCTTAGAGAAATGTGTTCTAGTGCACCGCTTTGATACTATAGAGAGTTCAAGATTGTCCTCCTCGACCTCATCCTAGATTACTCTATTCTAAATAGGTTTGCGAAGCTACCAATGTCAAATCCAGATTGATTATCTTGTGTAATTATGTTCTTAGCAACTAAAGAAGTCTCTAAGGACTTTAGCACAATACTACAACCTTCACTTCATCTTAGTGAGTCACATAAATCCCTCTTGATCCTTGCCTCAGAGGTTGCAAAGAAGACTTTTGGAAGTAAACTCCCTTTAGCCACCAACTCAGTCACATGGTTGCAAGTTGTGACTCCATGCTTATTCATTTCTTTGGTCAACATGAATTCCTCACAAGATTCCTAGAGCTCTTCCTCCTTGTGCAATCTCTCATTACTTTCTTGCTCCTTGATCTATCCTAGAAGCATTTTAAAGAGAGATTACTAACACTTTATAACTATCCAAAGAGATACAAGGTTTACTATCTCAAGATATAGCATGAACACATAAGAATTTATGAACAATATTAAAAACATGAATAAGGAAATCAACCTATAAGTGAAATGTATCAAAGGATCAGAATGAAAGGATATTTAGAACTTATCTTTATTGAATTCTGCCATAACTCTTTCTTTCATCTTTTACTCCTCTCGAGAGTGCTAAACTCAGCACAACAAAAGATAGTATCCACAACTACATATTTCTTGAATGCATTATGCAGTTAGCATATACAAATTGAATTAGGCCTCTCAAGGCACCATCTTATTCCATGCACAAAGAGAATTTTATCAAGGTGATCATCCAAATGAAAAATTTGCAATTCTCTTTCCATCTCAAAGTTACACTTAGAGATCTTCATAATTGCAAGGAATAGAGGTATCTCCACAGGATCTTGTTCCAGAGATCACTTATTCAAGAGGTACCATGATTTTGACTAAACACACATGATTCAAATAACCAAAGTCAGATTTGTACAACATAGCAAATTAAAATTTTACCCTAGATTTCAAAGGTATGAACACAAGAATACTTATCTCGATGAAATCATTTGGTTGCAGCCATCGAACTCAAAAATCATCCATTAGCAACTTGATTTGTCAACAAGATGAGCTCTTGACTGCAAGGTCGTAAAGACTATTGATATCCAACATGATGAGTTACTCTAAATCTACATGATTATGGTTTATAGAAGAAACTTGGCTGGAAATGGTATTGTACTTGAGTCCCATCTTAGCACTATTGGAGCTTGGAGTTATAGAACAGTCATACAATTTTTGGTCTGATTCCCAAGCACAAGTAAATAGTGATCTTTCCCATTCTGATCTCATGGTTGCCATAAATAAACCAGTATGAGATTTCCTTATGGCTGTCACTTTCAATAATACTTCTCCAAATATTACTGAATATTCTAGAGAAATATGAGCGCCCAGAAATGAAGGAAGATACTTCCCAGATGCCTTAGTATTGAAGACGTAAATCACTAGGTAGACTGATTTGGGAATTCTTGGATTTCATGTGTTTCCCAACAGTAGGATATTCAAATTGCATACTCAATTTTTTATTTTATTTTTAACTAGCATCAGACTATTACAATAATCTCAATGTAGTGCCAATACCTATATGCAGAGTTAATACAAACTGTAGTATCATTGATGTTGTTAAGACATCGACTTATAAAATATGGACATAGTGTTAATGTTGGTAAATGACTCAACAAATTTATAATTCAATCAAATGCAATACGATATTAAGGAACCTGGTGTTCAACCACTCCCAACATGGCTTCAAGGAACTTGGTTGGCAAGAACCGCTTACACCATCTCACATGTCACTTGCAAAGTCGATAGTTCTCTAAAGGTTTGATTTCTTGAGAGAATTCAATAGATCATAGCACAGAATCCTTGAATTGACGGATGTGACTTCTCCCCAATAAATATTCAATGATAAATGCATCACAATGGCACGATGTATTTGCAGATTAAGGATTGACGAAAATTTTTCTTTAGGTTGAATGAAGTCTCCTCACAGCTTCAACCTTGACAACAATGTAGCATGTAGAGACATCGCCATCTCTAACACTCAAGGTCCTAATATCATAATATTCAAAGCAATGTTAGGATCTTTAAATTCAAAAAGAACCTGACTCTCAAATTATGGATGTCTCATTTCTTCCAGTTATGGCGTGAGAACTGTCTCAAACACTAGGGAGTGTGGACTCCTCAAACTTGAGTTACCCATGTGAAGGAGATTCCTTTTGTTGACCTTCTACGAATGTGATGAATGAAGTAATGATGAGATGAGGATGACATGATTAAGCATGAATATGGTGCAGATCGATGCCCAATTCAAGGTGGAGCTTTGTTGATGTGCGGAAGAGGAACACTGAACGGGCCTACTCACACTAGCCAACTCTAACAACAACGTAGCAAAGGATGGGAACACTTCCTATGAAAGATGCCTTCTTTGATGTCACCCAGATCTAGTGATGATATGCGATGGAACATTAGTTATCCGAGTTACTTCCATTCAATGGATATGTCCACCAAACCCGACTAGTGGCTATAAGGCTTCCAAAAAGACTTCGATTGAGATAAAGAGTAGCATAGTATAAATTATAATATCATAGGATATTGATATAGTTCAACCTAGCACCTTAACATAGATCGCACTCCTTGAGACATGTGCCTATATAATGGATGCCACACAACCTCAACTCTCAATTGATCTTCAAGATCACTGGCACAACTACTTACACAAGTCTGATCAAAATCTTCTTCAAACCCGCTCTAATACCATGTTAGTTTTTGTGATCAGACATAAAAGTAGAAATTTAATTCAAAACTCAGACACAATAACACATAATATACCCTGGGAAAACCCTCCTCTTGAGGGAGAAAAACCCAGTAACAAATATATCTCTTATACATAAAAAATGGTAACAATACTCTTTACTATGAGGCCAACCACAAGGCCAAGATTTAGCACTAGCAATGGCTGTAATAACAAACAAGTAATCTGCTCTTACTTGATCTTCAATATGCCCTCGTAGAGTTCACAATCTTCTCCTAGAAGAGTTCACACTTGTATCTTGAAGAAATTACACTTGAGAGTAGGAAGGAGATGAACTTGCTTGATGTGAAATGAATGGAAGAGACCTTGTATAAATACACAATATGAGAGAGGTTGCACCTCTTCATGTAGAAGGTCGGCCACAATACAAAAGATAATTACAAATAATAATTTTGAATTACAAGGAAGGTTGGCCCAAGAGAAAATATAATGTTTCCAAGTGAAGAACCTCTTCACTTAATTATCACAAATAAATTAATAGTCGATACTAGGCTATATTAATTTATGTTTTCACTCGTGGCTGGAAGGATGAGCCCGAAGCTGCTATAACATCAACAATTTCAATTTAGGGTTTTCAAATACAATTTTTTTGTTTCCTTTCAATTTAAGGTTTTCAAATGCAATTTTTTTTGGTTTGATTAAACAATTTAGGTTTCATAAGCTAAATTTTGTTCTTAAGATACAATTTAAGGTTTATTTTTTTGTTTCTATTCAATATCTTGAGGGTTTCATTACATTTTTTCTTCTACTTCTACAAATCATCATTTCTACTATTACAGGTAAATAAAATACATAAAAAGCTAAATAAATTGAAAAAAAATGCTAAAATATATTATTGTATTAAAAATTTCAAAAAAAACATGAAAAAGAAATATTGGGGTTGGAGGCACAACTGGAGGTCGTTTATGTTGTTGTCGTCTATGTTGAATTGGGATCCTGTGCTTTGTGAATAACATAGTTTCGTTTGTTTTTAAAATTAAATACCACCTTAAAATGAGATCCCGCTTTGTAAAGATTGGGATCCCGTTTCCCATCCGTTGGTTCAGGAACCATTAATAAATGGGATCCCATCTTTTAAAAACTGGAATCTCATTTTGAATTTACACTTGAGATCCTGAAGCTAAATGGGATTCCATTTTTTAAAAGTGAGATCTTGTTGTTGGCAAGCCAATTTTGTTATTTTTCCTAAGGAAAAAACTTCCAAGTTTCATGGACTCATCTTTGTGCTTTTACCCTTTGGTCTACAATACATTGAACAAAAATGGTCTTGATTATGCTTTTTTTGTTTCTAGCTTTCATACTCATAGATTGACTATGGGGTCTGCATATGCTACAACTTCATTTGCATCATTTTTCTGAGATGTTGATACATGAGCAACAAAATCTTATACAAATTGGTATCATCAAGACTTCAAAATCTTAGGCATTGTTGGTTAGTCAAGTGAAAGAATCAAATAAGAAATAAAGAAAGAAAAGAATAATTCATATTTAGATCAAGCAAAGAATAAATCCTCTTCCAAAGAGAAATCATCTAAGAAGGAGAAGGAAACTTGTCCATATTGCAAGAATCTTAGAAATTATGAGCATTCTTGTTATAATAAGGATATTGATGAGTTTAAATATCTTCTCAAAAAGAATCAAATTAATTTACCTTCTAGAATGTTTGAGTCAACTTCTTCTTCTTCAAAATAGTATAAAAAAAAAGGAAAAAAATCATGCTAGTTTGGCTTCTACATCAGGTAATAAAGGGAAATATCTTTGTGCTTTTTCAAGTCTCAAATCAAGGAGATGACTTCTAAATTCAGGAGCATCTCATTGTATGTTATCTTCACAGTCTATATTTTCTTCTTTTGAGACTTATACTATGTCTCCTATTTTTATGGGAAACAATACATACACAAGTGTAATTAGGAAGGGATATATTGATATTGGGGAGGGAACTTTCAATGGTGTTTTGTGCATACCTCATTTGTCAAACAATCTTCTTTCCATCTATTAGATTACACATGGTGGAGAAGGGAGGACTGTGGAATTAACTCATGATTCAGTCATCATTAAAGACCTAGAGAGTAGAGAGACTATTGCTACTAGGATAGTTGATCATTCATATTGATTGTACACCTTTGCAAATTTTTCTTATGATGATGACATTGTTCCTTTGGCTGTTGATCACACTTCTAGTGTGAATCATGATTTTGAGGAAACTTTTGGCTACTTGAACTTGGGAGTTCTTACATTGGATTTTGTTCTTGAGAATTATATTTCATCTCTTCCATCTACTATTGCATTGGATGATACTTGTGCTGCTATAGATATGGCTTCTTATGATTCAGTACAATAGGATCTACATTGTCTTCTAGCTACATCTACTTCAGATGCATACTTGACAAACATTGATGGGTTATTTTTTGAGTTTCATATTTCAGAATGGGAGACACCATTGATTGCATACATATTCTCTTTGATGGAGATGATACTATTCATTTGTTGTGAGGGAATACTCTAACCCTTTCTTTAATTTTCTACATGATCATTCTTCATAGTTTGACATGAGGGTGGATAATTTTGGACAATATTTGAAGGAGGCTTCTTTATATTTAGAGGAGGCATACTTGTCTTTGGATTGTGTTCTACATTCATCTCTAGAAGATTTTGGATTGACATCTTCAACTATGTGGCCTAGAATGCCAGTTTGGAGTGTGTCAACTTTCAACATTGACATGGAGACACTTGAGCATAGTTTAGAGGCATCACATATCTTTCATCTTCCCACATCATCCTTTCAAGAATGGGAAGAAATCTTGCATACTATCTTGGTTTTGTTTCTTCCTAAGGGTATAAACATTGGTGAGATTAGATCATCTTCAACATTTAATGTCAAGATTCTACCATTGTAGGAGACTGACCATTGATGGGGACCATATGGTCTCTAGTCTCATACTCTCTTATGGGGGGTATTTTTCCTCATATGGGGTTTTGTACCTCTCATAATTCACCAAGAGAATTTTTTCATCTCTTTGGGAGGATTTTTTTGAGAGATTTCGTTTGCATTTTTACATGGGTACCTAACATTGCCTAGTATTCGAGACCCATTCTTGCATCTTTGCATCATTTGCATAATAATCTTCTCCCTAATTTTCCCTTAAGAGGGGTGTTGGTGCAAATAAATTTCTTGTACCTAGTTAATTCACTTACTAGGGACTAAGAGGACATATTCACATGTTAAGTTTACTTAGGTTCTAAAATTCTTTCTAGAAGACTTAGTTGTCATGTCTAGATTTCATTATTTCCTAGGTAGTTATGATAAGTTGTCTCATATCATAAGATTAAGACACTTATCATAATCTTATGACATCTTGTGTCTCAACTTGGCTATATAACCAGGTGGTATCATATGTAAATCATATTGAATTTTTGAATAATCAATTTTGGACATTGCAATATTGAGCATTGCATATTGATCTCTTTGTGTGCTTTCCATTTTTCCTTTAGATATTGGGTATATACATAACCAAATATAACAATATTATGATTATATATGGAACATCACAACTATGGGGTCATTTCTTACTTATCCAACAAATAGCTCCTCCAAATATTAGGAACACATAACTACTCACATACCTTTTATTATCCAAATCATCATCCCAATCTAAGTCAACAAAGTCATATATATCAAGAATCTCACCCACATCATTAGTCCCATAATAATAAATATTCTACTCAATTGTACCTCACAAATATCTAAATAACCCTTTTCACATAATCTCAATGCTCTCTACTATGGTTAAACATAAAATTGCTAAGAACTCCCATTACTTTCTCAAGGTTTGGTCTTCTACATATCATATCATACTTTAGGATACCTCTAAAACTAGTGTAAGAAATATTATACACATTCTCAAAAGAATTATCAAACTTAGGATATTTATCCAAAGATAACTTATTGCTAATAGGTAAAGGAATACTCACTAGCTTATATTCTTATATAGTGAATTGCTTCAAAATAGTTTGAACATTATTACTTTAACTAAGATAAATATTTCTACTAGCAAAAAAAATTCTAATCTTCATACCAACTATTTTATAGCCCTTAAACCTTTACATATTATTATCCTTTCTAATCTTTACACAAGAAAACTAAAATTTGAGTTATCCAACCATACTCTTATTGTGTTTTAATAAACAATGAGCCATAAACATACAATGCAATAATTAGTAACTAATCATCAATTAATTTAAAAGAACAATAATGATCATAACCACTCATAGAAAACTATGATACAATGTGAAAGTGCCAAACTTCTAAAACTAGATATGTGTTACTACTTTAAATACTATTTAAACCTACAAACTATGTTTTCCTTTCTGTATACCATGAAAATGCTAGGTTATTTCATATAAATT
The DNA here is from genome assembly GCA_007258455.2 of Sequoia sempervirens. Lineage (NCBI taxonomy): Eukaryota > Viridiplantae > Streptophyta > Pinopsida > Cupressales > Cupressaceae > Sequoia > Sequoia sempervirens. The sequence goes on from VDFB02379711.1 coordinate 127,061,963, forward strand.
TATCCCTTAAGATCCCCATATTTTCTTTTGACATCCATTTTGTTTTCTTGTAAATCATTATTAGTAGCAATATGAAGTAGTATAAGTTAGTCTTATAACAAGAAAAAGCATTTCACCAAAATCAACCCCCTCAACCTAAGAGTAAACTTTTCTCAAAACACCTAGTACCTCTCCAATTTTCCATCTACTATGATTTTATTTTTATAAACTCACTTGCATGCAATGAGATTCCTTCTCTTAAGAAAATCTCTTATGTCCTATTTCTCATATCTATCAAAGATCATCATCTCGTCTTACATGGCCTCCATCTAAGACTCAAAATACTTCAAAGAAGTAGGTTTCCTTGCATATATAGGTTCATATTTGGTATAAGATAAAGAAAATAATTAATATAAATCTATTGGGATTTACCTACCAATTGGTTGATTTGAGGAAATTCTGAAGTGTGTAGTAATAAAATCCATTTATTCTTTTGAATTATTTGAATTTTTTCTTCATGTACACATTCCTATCCAATATGTTCTTCCACCTATTCATCTTCCTACTTATATTTTTGGTTTCCAATTTCTCTTAAAACTAAAATTGCAATATACCACTTCATAGTTAAAGGATTTTAATATATATCTTAACATTTTCACCATAATTAACAAATATATATATTTTATCTTTATTATCCATCTTAAAAATTTTATTTAGGTATATGAACAAAAACATCACAACCAAAAACTTTAATGTATGAAATAGAGGGATTTTTACCTATCCAACCTCATATGGCACTTTATCTACCAAAGAAAAGTAAAGAGATTTGTCAATCAAATAACAATACTTAGCCTCATCCCATTGCTACTCAACATACTTCTAACTATTTTTGTCAAAGTAGTGAAATACAAATAAATAAATGAAATAAATAACAAAATAAAAATACAAATATTAACAATTTAATATTATTATAATTATAATAATTATAATATAATATTATAAATATTAATAAAATATATGTAAAAAATAATATAAAAATAAGAAAATATATAATATTTTGCAAACGACGATTGATGTAAGCAAATGATCACCCATTCAAGGAATGATCACCTTACATGCCTATAGGTAGCGATTACTCTAAACTAATGTGCATTGATCATTCTAAACTAAGAGAAGTGATGCATTATGAAAATGCAAAACTAATGTAAATAGCAGTTCTATATAATATTTTGACGAGGGTGGAACCCGAGACACAAATTTACGCACAAAACCAGAGAATAATTTTTTTTTTTAGAAAATTTACTTCTTACATGCAGAGAATCACAAATCCTCAAGCTCTGCAATACATGCAAGCTACAAAAAATTGCAGTCACTACAAAATCCCCTTTCGTAGCATGCGAACTCTTTTTCCCCAAAAAGCTACAAAAATCAGAAAATCCCCCCCTTAAATAGATCCTTTTCCATTTTGGACCCAAAAAACATTTGAATTATCATATTTTTGTGGTTTGGTGCCACAAATTACAATTTGAAATTCAAAATTTAAAACATCATTCAAAAATTAGCACATTTTGAAAGTGTACCAACTTCTAAAAGCCATATTTTTTTATCCAAGACTCCATTTTTTGAACCGTTTGAACCATTGGAAAGGTATCGAAGTCAAAAACGTGCTCAAAATCTGCTAATCCAATTTCGGCAAGTTTTTAGGCCATTTCAAGGCTATTTAGTGCTTCAAACCTGACTTGGAAGGTTTTCAGGTGCATTTCTGGGAGACTGAAACTGTAATATCTTTCAAACTGGGAATGCTCTCGGCCTTATTATTTCTCCAATCTTCTTATTTTTCCGTTTTGAATCCTCCCATATAATTTTTGTCCCCAAACACCTTCAAATTCTAATACGTACTAAAAATAGCAGTTGACTAGAAAAGTAGAAAAGCAAAACTGAAAGTGGGGATTTACATTATGACGAAAAGGGTATCAAAAAATGCAAAGACATCTACAAAAGGCTAACCAAAGGAAACATAAATGGAATGCATATTTTTGGGTGATGGAAGATTTCCCTTACACTACTGGATGCTCCTACATCAGACACCTAGGGTAATTTGAGAAGTGACCCCATCACGTCTTAGATGGTTGAGGAAAACCCAAACATTCAACCTCTGCCTTAAACAACCAAGATGAGTCTTCCATAGGCCTTCCTCTTCACTTCACCATATATTCTTCATATTGTCTATTTCCGGTACTCCTTCCCACATAGCAATTCAGAATTGCTTCAATCTCCTCCTTCTCTGAAGTAGATGCTGGAATGCCACACTGTTCCATTGCTGGTACTTCCTCTACACCACCTTCATGATACTCTGTCAAATCTGAAATGTTGAACACAGGGGAAATGTTGACTCCATCTGACAACTCTACCTCATATGTGTTCCATGAATCATGCCTCTTCAAAATTTTACAGGGTCCAAAATTCTTCATCTTCAATTTGTTATATGTTCCCACTGGAAGCCTTTCTTTCCTTAAGTGGATCATCACTTCATCACCTACCTGAAACTCCTTATTCCTCCTCTTCTGATTTTCCTTAGCCTTATACTGCATATTCATCTTATTAATATGTTCTCTTACCTCTTCATGTACATTCTTGATGTGCTCTGCAAAGTCTTCAGCTTCGGCACTAGTCTTCTTCTCTTGGTCCATCTTCCTCAATTTTGGAGCAATTATGGGACTACCTCCATACACAATTTGGAATGGTGATCTTCCCGTACTCCTATTGATAGAATTGTTGTAAGCAAATTTTTCCTGGGGTAAGATCAGGTCCCATCCCTTAGGTTTATCTCCTTCCAAACATCTCAGTAGGTTACCCAGACTTTTGTTCACAACCTCAATCTGCCCATCAGTCTGTGGATGGTGTGCAGAATTGAACTTCAACTCTGTCTTCAACTTTTTCCACAAGGTCCTCCAAAAGTATCCCACAAACTTGGTATCACGATCTGAGACTATACTCTTTGGCAGACCATGTAGCCTCACCACCTCTCTGAAGAACAAGTCAACGATGTGGACTTCATCATGGGTCTTCCGACATGGAATGAAATGCACCATCTTTGAAAATATGTCAACTACCACAAACACTAAATCGTTCCCTCTCTGCATCCTTGGAAAACCAAGAACAAAGTTCATACTTATATCTTCTCAAGGTCTCTTTGGTACAGGTAAGGGCTGATACAATCCTATATTCTAACTCACTCCCTTAGCCATCTGACACACCCTGCAACTCTACACAAACTTCTTGACATCCTGTGACAATTGAGGCCAATAATAATGCTCACTAATAATGGCAATAGTCTTAAATCACGACTAAAATGTCTTACCATTCCTCCACTGTGCTTCTCCTTTATCAGGTTCCCCTTCATGGAACTCCTTAGGATACACAATTGACTTCCTTTAAATAACATGCCATCTTGGATTATGAAATCAAGTCACCTTGTGCTGTCAACTGTAATAGGCTCCTTGCAAGCTTTCCAAGCCTCTGCAAAATCAGGATCCTCAGGGTACAATGTCTTGAGTTCATTGAACCCAACCACTTCAATTTGCATCTCATTCAAAAATATTTTCCTCCTACTTAAGGCATCTACAACCCTATTCGACCTCCCACAGTTCCTATGTTTTGAAACAAAGGTATAGCTCTGTAAAAATTCTACCCATTTCATATGCCTCTAATTTAATTTTCCTGGACTATTCAGGTACTGTAATGCTTGATGATCAATAAACAAAAAAAACTCCTTCGGCAATAGATAATGTCTCCATTTCTTTAATGCTTGAACTATTGCATAAAATTCTTCATCATATACAAAGTACTTTCTCTTTGCATCATTTAACTTTTCACTAAAGTAGACAATGGGCTTACCTTCTTGGCTCAACACTACTCCAATGGCACAACCACTGGCGTCACAATCCACCTAAAACACCTTATTAAAATCTAGAAGGGATAAAACTAGTTGCTTTGTCACTTTCTACTTCAACAAATCAAAACTCTTCCCTGCTCCAGTTCTCCACTTGAACTCTTTTCTATCCCTTCTCATTTTTTCAGTCAGGGGTGCACAAATACTACTGAAGTTTCTAATGAACTTTTTGTAAAAACTAGCCAAACCATGGAAAGATTTCACCTCAATAGCAGTTCTTGGGGTAGGCCATTCTAGAATAGCCTTCACCTTCTCTAGGTCAATCTTGAGACCTTTTGCCGAGACAACAAACCCCAAGTACACTAACTCCTTCACAAAACTACACTTCTTCAAATTAATCAACAATTTCTCTTCTCTCAACTTTTCAAAGACTACAAATATGCATCAAATGCTCACCCAGGGACTTACTGAATATCAAAATATCATCTAAGTACACAATAACAAAATTCCCCAGAAACTCTTTCAATATCTCGTTCATGAGCTGCATGAATGTGCTCTGTGCATTGGTTAGCCCAAAGGGCATGACTAACCACTCGTACATTCCCTCTTTGGTCTTGAAGGCAATCTTCCATTCATCTCGCTCTCGAATCCGGACATGGTGATATCCACTCTTCAAGTCAATCTTTGTGAAGTATTGTGCTCCACTCAAACAATCCATCAAGTCATCCATCCTTGGTAGGGGAAATTTGTATTTGATTGTTATCTTGTTTATGGCTCAGGAGTCTATGCACATTCTCCACTCCCCATCCTTCTTTGGTGTTAGTACTACAGGTACTACACATGGACTTAGACTCTCTCGAATCAAACACTTTCTCAACAACTCTTGAACTTGTCTGTTAAACTCCTCATTTTCTGCAGGAGTCATTTTGTGAGCTGTCTTATTTGGAAAACTAGCTCCAAGGATCAAGTCAATCTGATGACTGATCTTCCTCACTGGTGGTAAACCCTCAAGTACATTATCAGAAACAATCTCCTGAAACTCACCCAATAACCCATAAACTTCTACTAGCACATTCTCACTATCCTCTTTATCCCTTCTAGGAATCAATGCATAATACATACACTCATGCTTCATCCCTTCTAAAAATTTCCTTCCATCAACATAATAAACCCTAGCACTACTGCATACCTTTTCTTCGGCCTCCTTTAGGGGTTTCAACTTATGGTGGACTCCATCCTTTGTTAGGGAATAAGTGTTTGCATGGCCATCATGTATAGCTCACCTGTCTAACTGCCACGACCTCCCCAGCAACATGTGACATGCATCCATGGGGATGATATCATAGAGTACCTCATCACGATAGCTCCCATTTTTGAACTTCACCAGGCACTGCTCATTGACCAAAACTTTGTGATCTTTATGCAGCCAAGCAATTCAATACAAATGTGGATGCCTTTCCCTCTTCAACTTTAGTTTTGCAACCATCTCTTCTAAATCCAGATTATCGGTGCTCCCACTGTCAATAATGACATCACAGCATTTTCCTTCACATTTGCACCTTGTGCGAAATAGATTCTTCCTCTATTCTAGCTCCTTCTCCTCAGTCACCAAGGCTCTTCTCACCACTGGGGCTTCTCCCCTTTCAACATCATTTGAATGCTCATATTGAGCCTCCTCATTTGCATGTGCAACCCTTTCCTGACCTTCTGGCCTTTTTTCTATCCTTCCTTGGTGTTGAGGGAATTCATAGGCTCAATGCCCTTCTTCAACACACTAAAAATAAGTACCTCTGAAACCACCTCTTCTGGATCCTTATCCAGATCTACCTCATCCTCTACCTCTTTGATCACCACTATTTTGATCATGAGGGTGGTAGAAATTATCACTCCTCTATCCTCAGCTGGTACCCACATCTCCATTTTTCTTCTCATCCTCATTCCAGCTTCTAGAAGATCTTCCATCACCCTTTGCACTTTGGCCTCCTCATCCTTTTTGCTTGTTATCAAATCTTTTGTTTAGATTCTCTTCAACTTTCATAGCGAATTGGTACACATCCTCAATGGTTGTCATTCTGACTAGGCTTAACTCCTCTTGAATACTCATTCATAACCCATTAAGATAATGGGCTACCTTCTCCTTGTTGGCCTCTGCATGGCCTATTCTGATGATCATCTTGTGAAAATCTTCTGTGTATTCTTTTACAGATCTGCTCCCTTGCTTCAACCCTTGAAATTTCTTCAACAAATCTAACTCATAGTCCACTAGTATGAACTGCTTCTTCAGTTTCTCCACCATATGATCCCAACTGCTGATCTTTCCTCTTCGATTTCTCTCCAACTGGACCTCTCTCCACCAAATATTTGCATGGCTCTTCAACTTTTTTTTTGCAAAATTAATTTGATTTGGGTCCTCTACTTCTTCATACTCAAAATGCTCCTCTGCTCATTGATCTAGCCGATCAACTCTTCTAGGTCCAGACTTTCAGAATAATTGGGGACTTCTATTTTGGGTCTCTTTTTGATCTTTGAAATGGCCCTAATCAGCCACATTTGATCTTGATCAATTGCTTCTTCTTCATCTTCTACATCTGAATCTTCCACCTCTTCTTCATCCTCACTTTCTTCTCTCCTTCTCAGGTTTAACCCTCTTCTCATTTGTTCCTACAATGCATCAATTTGTCTCTGGAGGGCTCTGAAACCCTCAGCTACCAATGGATCTCTTCCACCAACATTTTGTTCACCTATGCCACCTCTGGCACCACCGCGCCTACTAGGCATCACTCTTGGAGGCATCTTGAATATCTCAAACCCACAACCATGGTCCTAGTGTGAACTGCCTCATGATTGGCGATCTGTCTGCACGCTCAAGAAAACCCGCTCTAATACCACCTGACGAGGGTGCAACCCGAGACACAAAAATTTACACACAAAACTGGAGAATAATTTTATTTTTTAGAAAATTTACTTCTTACATGCAGAGGATTACAAATCCTCAAGCTCTGCAATACATGCAAGCTACAGAAAATTATAGTCACTACAGAATCCCCTTTAGCAACATGCAAAAAAAATTTCCCCAAAAAGCTACAAAAATCAGAAAATCCCCCCATAAATAGCTCTTTTTATGTTTTGGAGCCAAAAAAATTTTGAATTATCATATTTTCGTGGTTTGGCACCACAAATCACAATTTGAAATTCAAAATTTAAAATATCATTCAAAAATTAGCACATTTTGAAAGTGTACCAACTTCCGGGAGCCATAACTTTTGATCTGGGACTCCGTTTTTAGAACTATTTGAACCGTCGGAAAGGTCTCGGAGTCAAGAACATGTTTGAAATTTGCTACATCAATTTTAGAAAGTTTTCGAGCTGTTTCGGGGCCGTTTAGTGCCTTAAACTTGATCTAGAAGGTTTTCAGGTGCATTTCTGGGAGACTGAAACTGCAATATCTTTCAAACCGGGAATGCTCTCGGCCTGATTCTTTCGCCAATCTTCTTATTTTTCCATTCTGAATCCTTCCATATAATTTTTGTCCCCAAACACCTTCAAATTCCAATACCTGCTAAAAATAGCAGTTGACCAGAAAAAAGCACCAAAATAAAACTGAATGTTGGGATTTACATTATGACGAAAAGGGTATCCAAAAATGCAATGACATCTACAAAAAGGTAACCAAAGGAAACATAAATGGAATGCATATTTTTGGGTGATGCAAGATTACCCTTACACCACTGGATGCTCTTGCATCATATTTTGAGTATGAAGAGCGAAGATTTGAATATCACATATATAAATAAGGAACAAAATACGATTTGGAGAGAAACTTGAAATTAAGGAAGGACGAAATGAACAAGAATAAAATATAGAAATAAATTAGGAATCTTAATAAGAACAACAGAGATAATTGAATCATGGAATGGAGACAATAAATAAGAAGTCTAAAATATTTTTCTAAGTGTAGCAACACACATAACCAGAAGATGGAATACCAGTATATATATATATATATATATATATATATAGGTGTATGTATGTATGTATATGCATATATATATATATATATAAATGTATATGCATATATATATATATATAAATGTATATGCATATATGCATATATATATATATATGTATATATGCATATATATATATATGTATATGTATATATATGCATAGATATATATATATATATATATATATATATATATATATATATATATATATA
>VDFB02379711.1:127070152-127120006 GCA_007258455.2 Sequoia sempervirens
AAAATGAAATAATAGTTGGTAGAAAAACAAATTAAAGACATAGATTTCCCTAGTCTATAATGATAAGAGAGTGATTCTTCAAGATTTAACTATGTGTTATTTTTTGCATCAATGTTTCAAATCACATTTTGTGATCCATTATCAAGATGAAAGAGAGCTATAGGAGTAGAAATGAGTGATTGTAGCTCAAATAGGATAAATAGAGGGGGGAGAGAAAGTTTCTCACAAATCAAGAAGGGAAAGGAAAGAGAAAAAAGGGTGATGATAGAAATAATAAGATAAAAGAAAAATGAGTAAAAGTGATACATTGACAATGAAATAAAGAAATTCATACATTGAAATTATAATTGAGATAAAGAAGTATAATTGAATATACCATATAAGAAATAAAAGAGGTAAAGATTTAAAGAAAAGAAATGTAGAACTATAAGATAAAGAGAGAGATATAAAGATATTATCTCAACTTATAAAAGAAATATAACCAATATATATAAAGAAATATATAAATACATATAAAGATAAAAAGATTATATATATATGTATGTATGTATGTATGTATGTATGTATGTATGTATGTATGTATGAGAATATATAAAGATATATAAAGTAAATAGAGATATATAAAAATATTTAATCCCAACTTAATGTATCTTTATATATGTCTTTCAAGATATATATAAAGATATAAATAAAGATATAAAGAAATATATGACTAGCAATCGCACCTTAGTGTGCAATGGGTACGCCACACCAAAGAAGTGTGAAATGACTCAAACATGTTTTCAGATAATCTAATCAAGTTTTTAATTATCTCTCAAATTAGACAATAGAGAAAACATAGGGCAGTAAAATATCTGAGAAGATAGAGGATTGGAATGAACTAGGAAAAATATTAAGGATAGATTGTATACAGACATCGGATAGATAGACATAGGATTGGAGCAAAGCTGTGGGGAATGATGAGTTTCATAGTGTAAGTGAAGCTTCCAGTCTAAGCTTTTTTCGGATGCCATTCGTTAGATGTGAGGACAGATAGACATAGGATCGTCAGGAGTTACACAAATAGAGTTCATAGCATTGAAAAATTCAAGTAGAAATGGCAGAGTGCTCTGAAATGAAATAGTAAATGAAATCTGATTTATGGGAAAATTGGGAGTTAAGTGTGCAACCAAAAGAGTACAAGAATGATACTTAAGAATCAAGATTTTTATGGTTTTTGAAGGAGGTAATAAGTTGGAGGACAATATTCCTGTATCCAATATTTCTGATGCTGTTACCAACTCCTGTATTTTCCTTCAAGAGAACAATATTCCCTATAACGTACTAATAGCAGATTGTGGCAAATGAGTTTTTACATTTCCTCGGGTATTATGCAGACCGGTGAAATTGTTGGTAGTGGTTAATTAGGCATATCCTCAAGCATGCTATAACACATGGTTTATCTAGTTTGTTTGATTTCTATACTTCAAAGTTTTATGGAATGTAAAGAAACTACTCAAAGAACATACAGACAATCAAATAACACAGGATGTATGTGGTTCGGCCGTAGCCTACGTCCACGGGAGAAGAGAGAGAGGGATTATTATTCATTGTTTTGTCTGGAGATTACAACGAATCTGCATATAAAGAGTTACAACAGCCTTAATTAGGCAGGCACAGATTAAGATAAATCCCACAATTCATGCACTCTCCATAAATAGCTCAAGTTATAGATAGTTACAAATCCCGCAAATCTCTCTGAATCTCTCTTCTCCAACACTCCCCCTCAAGTTGGTGCGAAAATGTCAATAGAGCCCAACTTGGACAATACTTCTTGAAACTTGAGAGCCGGAAGACCTTTTGTAAATATATCTGCCAATTGCTGAGTTGTAGGGACAAAGGTCGTGCGGATGACATTGGCTTGCACATTCTCTCGAACAAAATGGCAGTCGACTTCAATATGTTTAGTGCGCTCATGAAATACTGGATTTGAAGCGATATGCATAGCAGCCTGATTATCACAGAATAATTCAGTTGGTAGAGACGAACCATAACCAAGGTCTTGCAACAGAGCTCGAAGCCATATAATTTCACTGGTAGTTGATGCCATCGCTCTATATTCTGCTTCAGCACTTGAACGAGCAACAACACTCTATTTTTTACTTTTCCATGTGACCAAGTTACCTCCAACAAAGGTACAATATCCAATTGTAGACCTTTGATCAATTGGAGATCCTGCCCAATCAGCATCAGTATAGGTAGTAATAGAATTATGACCAGTCTTACGCATCCATATACCTCTGCCTAGGGACCCTTTCAGATACTGTAGAATTCTGGTGACGGCCTGCATATGTTGAGCCTTGGGAGCATGCATTAAACGACTTACCAAACTTACTGCATAAGAAAGGTCAGGTCGAGTAATGGTTAAATAGATTAACCTACCGACCAACCTTTGAAACTGACCAATATCAGGCAACAATGCACCAGTATCATCTAATTTTCCTCCACTATCCGTTGGCGTATCTGATGGCTTGATTCCAAATTTACCAGTTTCTTGTAACAAATCCAACACATACTTTCGTTGATTAAGAAAGATGCCATTTTTTGAGTAGGCAACTTCTAATCCTAGAAAGTACTTCAAAGTTCCCAAATCTTTAATGGCAAATCTATTGTGTAGCAAAATTTTTAGCTTAGAAATTGCATTTTGATCATCACCAGTAATGACTATATCATCAACATAAATCAGCACAACAACAATACCGGAGTTACTTCTTTTAACAAACAAAGAAGGATCGGCATTACTTCGTTTCAGCCCATTCAACATAAGGACATAACTAAGCTTAGCATACCAGGCCCGTGGAGATTGTTTAAGCCCGTAGATTGCCTTTTTTAATTTACACACTAAACCAAACTTGGCCTCTTGCGGATGCCCAGGTGGGATGCTCATGTAAACTTCTTCTTTAAGATCACCGTGCAAGAATGCATTTTTGACATCCATTTGAAACAATTTCCAGTCTTGATTGACGGCAAGAGAAATGAGGACCCGGAATGTGTTCATCTTTGCAACAGGTGCAAAGGTTTCCTGGTAATCTACGCCATATGTTTGTGTGAATCCTCTAGCAACAAGTCTGGCCTTATGCCGTTCTAAGGAACCATCACTGTTGTATTTATTTTTGTACACCCAACGACATCCAACAGTTTTCCTTCCTGGAGGTAGCTTAACAATCTCCCATGTGTTATTGTCATCAAGAGCTTGCAGCTCATCTTGCATAGCCTTCCTCCAAACTGCAATGGAGTTAGCTTCTTTAAAAGTCTTAGGTTCTTGATTATGATCAACAGTACTCAAGAAAGCTAGGTGAGACTGAGAAATATTATTATAAGACAGGTGTGCCTGTATAGGATAAGATGTAGCATGATAAGTGAAGAAATCTTTCATTCGCTCTGGAGGACGAGTTGCTCTACTCGATCGTCGAGCAGCTTGAGGAGATGTGGGGATTGGTGGTGCTTCAGGAACTTCTGCATCATGATTAGGAACAACATCCTCATTGGTAATGGTGGGAAGCGGAACCGGGTGAGACATAGACTCCCCCTGTGGCTGACTCCCAGAGTCAACACAAGCTGTAAAAAAAGATTCAGATTCCACAAAATGGACATCACGTGAAACAACAATTTTACGAGTGACTGGATCATAACATATGTACCCTTTCTTAGTGGAAGAATACCCAAAAAATACACACCGAGTAGAGCGAGCTTCTAACTTATCTCTGTGTATTGCTTGCTGGTGCACATAACAAACACATCCGAATACCCTCAAGTGTGAGATGTCAGGTATCCTATTTTTGAGTATCTCCAATGGTGACTTGAACTTAATAACACGGCTGGGAAGTCGGTTGATTAAATATGCAGCGGTCAACACACCATGAGACCAATATTGTTTTGGGACCTTTGTTTGAAACATAAGGGCCCGTGCGGTTTCCAGGATGTGTCGATTCTTTCTTTCGGCCACCCCATTTTGTTGTGGAGTTCCGACACAACTTGTTTGATGAATAATGCCTTGGCTTTGAAGATATTCTGAAAAAAATCCTTTAACATATTTGGTACCATTATCAGACCTAAAAGTTTTAATTTTAGCACCAAACTGATTAAACACCATAGTATGAAAATCTTTGAAGACATAAGTCACTTCAGTTTTTGATTTTAACAAGTATAACCATGTAGCACGAGAAAAATCATCAATGAACAACACAAAATATTTATATCCATCATAAGAATCAATAGGCGCTGGTCCCCATAAGTCGGAGTGAACTAATTCAAACAACTCAGTAGACATAGAAGACGATTTGACAAAAGGTAAACGCGTTTGTTTAGAAAACTGACAAACATCACAGACATCAGAATCAACAGAAGCAGAGGGACAAAGTCTTGACAAGATACGGTTGGATGGATGTCCAAGCTGTTTATGTAAAGTGTGACTTTCAATTACACTACTGGCATGATACGCCTTATTGCAGGAGTTTAGAAAGTAAAGTCCATGTGAGTATGTTCCTTTACCAATCGTCTTCTTCGACTTTCGATCCTGAAAGATGACAGATGTTGGAGAAAATATGACATCACAATTTAAAGAATTAGTAATTTTTCCAACAGACATAAGTTGAACAGGGAAGGATGGAACAACCAGAGCATCAGATGGAGCATTATGAGAAAAGAAACTAATTTTACCACTTCCTAAGGCTGAAACAGTAGTTCCATTTGCAACAGAGATATCATGCTTATCAGTTTTTGGAATAAAATTGGTTACTGAAGAAGGACTATTGGCCATATGATCTGTAGCTCCGGAATCAATAATCCAGGAATTAATTTTGGAATTGGAAGTAAGATAAGCATGAAGATTACCTGACACGTGAGAGGAAGTGGACGGACTGTTGCCAGAAGAGATGGTCTTACTGAGTTGTTGAAGAAGATGACCCAACTGATTGATTGAAAGAGACGTCTCGGCTATAGCAGCATGATCCTTCCGACCCTTGTATTCAGATTTGAGATGTGGATATAATTCCCAGTAACGATCCTTGGAATGCCCAGGTTTCTTGCAGTGATCACATTGATATAGTTCCTTCTTACCCTTGTAGCGAGAAACATTCTTGTTTTTGTCAAAAAAGTGAGGCTTTCTTTTATCATCCTTTTCAGCCAACAGGACATTAGATTCAATCTTCTCCGTTGAAGTTTTGGATTCTGAGCTCATAGTCTTTCTTCGAGTTTCCTCTCGCTGAATAATAGCACAAACACTAGCAAGAGTGGGTAATGTGGCATCCATCAGAAGATTGCGCCTTATGTATTCATACTCAGGCTTTAGGCTACGAAGTAGAGAGAAAATTTTATCCTCCTCAGCTCGTTTCAAAAGAGTTTGGGCATCAGTGGTATGTGGACGATACAGGTTCAATTCGTCCCACAGTTTTTTAAGATTCCCAAGATGTTCACTAAAGGTTTTCTCACCTTGTTGGGCTGCAGCAATTTCAAGAGTGAGTTCGAAAATATGGGCAGCATTATTTTGGTTCCCATATAATTCAGTGATTGAATCCCACAGTTCTTTTGCTGAATTAAAAAAAGTGAAAATTTCGACAATATGAGTTTCCATCGAATTGAGTAACCATGATCGAACAAGCTGATCATTGGATATCCAATCCTCATATCCCAGGTCAGTAGTTGAGGACACGTTTTATCACCATTAACGAAACCAATTTTTTTCTTGCCACTAAGCGACAAAGTGACAGCTCTAGACCATGCTACATAATTGATACCATTTAACAGAACTGATGAAAGTCTCCAACTGGGATTCGAATCGAACTCAGCCATGAAAAAAGGCAAGAAATAAGATGCAAAAAAAAAACACTTACAATGAAATCTCCGCAGCAGATTCAGAATACACCAGATTTCGGGGCAGATCACAGGCAGACGAGATAATAAAAAAACGGACCAAAGAGTTGTTTGCATAGCAAAAAAATGTGCCCCCTTTTCTGATAAATGTCGCTGCAGATTTGAGTGGGACGGAGATTTGACCCCAAGACGTAGTCAATAACCTCCTTAAACCATGCGCTTTATGCAAAAAAAATGCGCGCCCTTCTCTGGTACGCTGCAGATTTGAGTAGGTTGTGCTCTTCTTCTACAGATCTGACTTGAATCGCGGGTTTAAGAGGCCAGAAAAATGGCTCAGGAACACTGGAGGAAGTCACACCCAAATGAAGACACAAAAAAATGCACCCAGAGAATGATTAAATTCGCGTGGCCAGCGCCCAGAAGCTGATCAAAATCGCGCGACCAAGAAAACCCTCAAAAAAGGCAGGAGAAAAACCCTCGTTCTTCTAGAACGCGCGCCAGAAAAGTAGACAAACGGCTCGAAACAATGACCCGCTCTGATACCATAAAGAAACTACTCAAAGAACATACAAACAATCAAATAACACAGGATGTATGTGGTTCGGCCGTAGCCTACGTCCACGGGAGAAGAGAGAGAGGGATTATTATTCATTGTTTTGTCTGGAGATTACAACGAATCTGCATATAAAGAGTTACAACAGCCTTAATTAGGCAGGCACAGATTAAGATAAATCCCACAATTCATGCACTCTCCATAAATAGCTCAAGTTATAGATAGTTACAAATCCCACAAATCTCTCTGAATCTCTCTTCTCCAACAGAATGGTTGTGATATTTGTTTTGTTTATGTTTGCAGTGCTATGCAGAAAAACAGGCATTAGGCGAAGTGGAACAGGAGATATTGGATACTCAAGTCAATCCCGCTGTGTGGAAAATCAGCGGACACATGGTTTTGAAGAGTAAGGAAGATTTTGAAAGGGCTTCCGAAGACTATGCATGGGACTACTCGCCAAAGTCTGTCTGTCAGAATAAAAATTTGAAGAAGTCAAAGCTTATATCTTGGAAGCAGCAAGAGTGAAAAGGTGCCATGAGAAGAAGAAGAAAACTCAGTTCACAAAGTAGCACATATGGTGGAAGATGAGGTACATAAATCCCATACGGGTGACTGAAGGATGCCTTGTGCTTCAGTAATTTAACTATGATATGGTATTAAAGTAGCTTAGTTAGCTGCCATATATTCCAAATAAATCTATTCCGATATTTACTACATAGGATGATATTTCTGGCAGAACTATGGTACGATTTCAATGTAGTAATTTAACTATGATATGGTAAAGTAGCTTAGTTAGCTGCCATATATTCCAAATAAATCTATTCCGATATTTACCACATAGGATGATATGTAGCTATTGACCTAGCGAGTATTGCAAATAACTACTCCTTTACGGTATTTGATGCATATTATATTCATTTTTATGGACAAATTGGCATTTGGAACACAAGTCTAAATGGAAAAAGCAATTACAACAGGAAAAGAGACCTATTAAAAGGAATATTATCATCATAATCTTAATGGTCTTTGTTAAATGAAATTGGAGACAAACAATTTTGCTTATCTTGAGGAG
Source organism: Sequoia sempervirens (assembly GCA_007258455.2). NCBI lineage: Eukaryota > Viridiplantae > Streptophyta > Pinopsida > Cupressales > Cupressaceae > Sequoia > Sequoia sempervirens. Next base: position 127,077,628 of record VDFB02379711.1, read on the forward strand.
GAAAACAACACGAATGACATGGCAGAGATGGTTTCCACAGTCTGTGCTCTAAGGTTTCAAGGCAATGTCCTAATTGCAAGTATGTGCACCGATCAATGCACCAGGAAGAGAAAGATGATAACAGTGTTGCTCCTGCTAAACAAACACTTTCTCTCATTGACTGTGGACTAGACTCCAAGATTAAAACCAGAGGAGATGATGAGTAATGGATGATCATAATGAACAGATGAAAAAACTTTTTGTATTGCTAGTTTAGAAGCATGGAAAAATCTAATACCATGATACATGTTTGAAGCATACAACAGGAATGGAATGGAAGGGAGATAACAGGAATGAATTTATTATTGTGGCAACTATTTGCAGCATGGATTAGCTAATGTCCATAATGAGATTACTTTATTGCAGGATCAAATTAACAACAATTTATTGCAGATCCTTAAGATTTGATAGAATTAAAACAAAAATAATAGAAGAATAAAGCAGACCCACAAATAGCAGAACAACATAAAAAATAAATGCAATGCTTTCTCACTAAGAATGTGAATAGAAACAACAATCTTCTGCTCACTCGTTTTTCCCTTGCAGTTCAACACTAAAAAGGAGAGGAAGATAAAATGAGAGCCCATTTAAGAGGCTATTCAGTTATAAAAATGTCAACTGGCTAATTATGCTTTGAAGGTGTAATCATCAGCAGAGGACTGATAAAACCTTTATGCTGAACATATTGCCAGGAAACAATGTAAATCCCACTTTGACTCCACACCAAATGGATAAACCTCAATAAATCAAAAGTATCTTCAGAACAGGGGAAATGTAAATTTTTAAAATCGATCTCTGGCACTCCCAATCAGTTTCAAAGAAATGAAAAACTCCCTATCATGGGTGTGCCTTTAGGCATCGATTTGTTTGAGGATGTTGTGCAATGTAGTTTTGTTCAAGCCACAAAGTAAGATATCCTGTTATCAAAAAGAAAATGCATTCGACATGAAACACATCGATCTACATTCAAATGTTGAAGACATACCTCAAAACTTGAATATATTCAAGAATAGACATCAGGGCAGCAAGTTGTCCAGGAAAGCAAATCAGACATATCAATTCTACTATGTCACCCAGCTCTTTCTTTATTTCTATTTAGGTGTTCTGCAATGAGTATTAATACCCACAAAAGAATCAGTCCAAATGTACGTGCAAAGAGCGTGAAATCTTATTCATATTATTCTAAGAGATTCTGGATGCTCAGATTTACAAGACAAAATAGCTCAGATTTTGGGTTCTTGACTCTTTCTTTCTGGCATCAAGATTTTGTAGTTTTTAAGGGAAAATTCCATGTAAAGTAAGTCTTACGCAAAATGTGCTATAAATTATTTTGCTGTCAAGTATTAATCACCCTACATGCAATGATCTTACCAATTAAAAAGTTGCAAGAAATTAACTCGCAAGACCATAGGATGAGGCTAGAGATAGATGTCAAGGTAATGGGAAGACAGAATTGAGAGCACCATCTGAGAGGGCCCAATTTAACTTTCACACTCTTAGCAGGCTGAGGCCTTTCATTCTCAACCATTGAATGCATCTGCTTAGAGCCCTCAAATCAGTCTTGTCCCTCTGCAACATCTTCACAACATTCCCTTGAAGAATCAGCTTGTGCAAAATAGTACAAGAACAAAAGAGGTCACAAAGGATAGAATAGCTTGGCTCCACCATCTCGTATAGTTGTCAGCATTTTCTTGAATGGCAGTAGTAAAAAGAAGAGTTCAGAGAAGCAAGAAAGCTAGAAGATCCTCCTCCCTCTGCCATGGATCTGGAAGAGTTCATAATATACCTAATTAAGGGTCATTAGTTTCAAGAGTAACTATGAAGTGGCAAGAGCTGCAAGCTGAAATCGACATTACAAAAATTAAATAGATAATGTGCTTGCATCATAGATTTTAGCAATCAGCTTAAAGATGCATTGCCCAACTTCATAAAAGTTAAAAAAATAGACGTGGGTATTGCAGAAAGAAAATATTTTTAGGTGGGTGCTATAAATTTTTATTTATGCTTACCAAATATCCACCTGATGGAAAAGCATTCCCAAGATTGCAAGGGAACATAGGAGAACAATCAAGACATCACAGATGAGAGACACCATGCCCCTGCTATCTGCGATTTCTTCCAGCAGGTGTTGTCGAGAAGAAGAAGAATTGATGATCACCACCTAAACTCGCTTCACATACACCAACAAACGATAGAATAAAGAAATGAAGAGCTTTGAAAGCTTAATTTGAATTTGAAGAGCCTTCAGCGTTGCAACGGCTAGTTAGTTTTTTATTTTATTGCTCCATTTAAATTGTTGTTTTCTCTTTGTATGCTATTTTTAGCCATCCATAGAAAATTGCATACCCATCTCCATTTCCCTTATGATATGGCCCCTTCTAATAATGTGTTTTTAATATAATAACAAATTTATAGTAGTAAATTGTTAGGACAAATTTTGTTTGCGATATCATTTTATTATTCTTACTATTATATGTTTTTACAAATTGCTTTCAATTTTAGAATTTTTATTTATCATTGTAGATCAAATTTATGGTTGTAAAATTGATTCATAGTAGTTTTGTAATTATAAATTTAAATCATAAATTTTTAAACTTTTAAAATTTAACAATAAATGAATAATCAAAGAACATCAAGAACACTATGCAACATTATTAAAAGATACATCATCGTAGGTCAATTGAATGCTTGATTACTATCCTCGACCATTATTCTTGTTATAATCACTTCATCTAGGATTCTAACTTAGGAGAAAATGACCCTCATGATTAAGTAGATTCCCCAAATGTGTGTAAACCTACCTATTCCTTATTAATATTTACACATGAAAAGATCAAGGTGAAGTGTTTCCAATCAACCACATTTATGTCAATTCAATCTTGTTGATATAGGTTTAAGTCTATGTGCCAATTCACTTTTTTAGGCATGGATCTAAACTAGAGCAACATATAATCAATTTATAAATATTAAAATATATTTTTAATCAATACCTTAAAATTCTAACATTTAGTGGTTAATGAATTCCTAACATCTTTAATATCGCTTTTCTGTCTTCAAAATTTAACTAAGTGTTGTATTTTGTTCATTTAAATTTCATTATTTTATCTAGGTAAATTTAGTGGAAGAACACTTATTTTTCATTGTATTTTTTGAGGACCTAAATTTCTTACACAAAAATGTGTTTTTTCTACTTGATGGCTTTTATCTACTTCAAGTGCAAGTTTGGGTTACCATAAAAAATAATATTGTTCCATAGGAGAGCAATAAATGGTACCCTAGTCATCCTTCACAACATAGTTAGGCAATCCTTTAGTGCAATAATCTCTTCATCAATCGTGTCTTTGAACTTTCCATGGCACTAGATTCAATGCTTACCTTGTGATAGCATTACATACATTCTCTTATCAACCTTTCTCCTTGGGACTACAAGGTGTAGTGTTACTCACCACTCCTCCTACATCACTTTTTTGAGATCCTCTATGCATTGTTTCTAGGAGGTTTGGGCTAGTGCATTTGAGTCCACTAGGTTCATGAGGTGTTCAATGTATATAGATATCTCACCCTAGTTACTAGAAATTTGGTTTTACTAATAATATTGTATCTTTTGTACTATCTTAATCAACCAAACAAATACTATCCAAATTGGAAGTCCCAACTTCAAAGCCTTACCATTCATAATGGCCCTTCATACATATCACTTCTTAAGAATTAGAGGTTTTACAATTCATACACCAATAGCATAAAGTCATCATCCTCACATTTGAGATTAAGTCTCTAACCTTTTATTAAATTAAATTAAATAATTAAACTAATGCTTCAAATAAATCCATATATAATAGTACTCTAACAAATACTTTCTAGTCAATTATTACCGGTATCGCCAATATCAATGTATGAACACACAAATCTATATAGTGATTAGTTGATACATGCATCACATTTACACATTGTGATTATCTCATACATACAAAACATGTACACAATGTGACTAAATCATACATGTACATTATATACATTAAATTTCATAACTCATGGATGCATCAAATATACACATTGGAAATTGATCATGCATGCATCACATAAACATAGTGTGAATAGCACATGTACCCCATGCAACTAGCTTATGCATACAACACATATAGATAATGAATATCCCATCCATAGACACACATACACAATGTGAATAACTCATGTGCATTATGACATATGTATTGTGTGGCTTGCTCATGCATACAACACACATACACAATGTGAATAACTCAATATCATTATATGTATACATAGTGAGAAACTAGCAAAAGGATTTGGTTAGAACTTCACTACAAGAAACTTCCCTTTTAACTAGTTCTCTAATGCATAATCCCTTAAATACATCCCAAGAAAAATAGAGTATCAGTTCATCCTATGTGACACTATGGGTCCCATCATCTATACCAATTCACCATCAACTATGAAGACAAGTGAGCATCCTTACTACTTGTGGTAATCACCAAAAAGACACAACTATAACAAAAAACAACACATTTGGCTATCAATAATATTTTCATAGCTTGTTAAGCCATGTGAGGCAATGGATATTAATAGATATTACATCCATGTCACTAGTGAAAGTTAGTCCCACTTAGTATGAGGTAACTCTTGCCATCTATCACCTACATGGTACTAGTGAAAGCTAGTTAATCCATGTTATACCATAGGTAAATCTTAGCATTCATCATCTGCATTTCGTCAGTGATAGTTAGTTAAACTCTAAGGTATGAAAATCTCTCTTAACATATTTCACCTACACGATACTAGTGATATTCAATAAAACCCCTTGTGTATCATAACACACATAGCTCCTAGAATATTGCGTATGTAGAATCACTAGTGAAAGTTAATCCCACTTATTATGAGGTGGCACTTGCCATCTATCACCTACATGGTACTAGTGAAAGCTAGTTAAGCAATGTCATACCATGGGTGAATCTTAGCATTCATCATCTACATTCCATCAATGATAGTTAGTTAAAATCTAAGGTATGAAAATTACTCCTAACATATTTCACCTACACGATACTAATGATATTCAATAAAAAACCTTGTGTATCATAACACACATAGCTCCTAGAATATTTCATCTCTAGAATATTGTGTAATTACATCTAATCCATAATATATAATGAATAAATATATAGGATGGTTCATCACCTACATAGTATTGGGGATATCCAACTACCCATGTACCTATATCAAACTCGACTCTAACATGTGGGTCCATCTTATAGTCAAGCATGCATAATCAAGATATCACAAAGATCCACAAGAACTTGGTAGGTTTTTTTTTACATACAAACATAAAGTGATTGATAAACCTATACACATAGTCTCATAGGCTTTCTAAAGATAAATAATATACCATATTCTACAATTCTCACTATTACTTTCCCACTACTTGTAATGGAAATTATTAGGAGATCTATCTTAAACACAACATATATCCATGCTAATTAATATTTATAGTAGCTAGATCATCCGAACATAATAAGCGTTGCTCAAACCATTAGATGGGAATGGCTTAATTCAACATAATCAGTAAACATGAATTTTGTACGTTTCTATAACTCATTCATAGCAATGCTATATCTAATTAGTTTATCATGCTCTTATTTCTTGGGAGAATAGAACTCACTAAGTCTTGAGCCTAACATATATCTTCCTATACTCCTCATTGAGCTAAGACATATTGTCATAGTGTTCAACACATAAACTCTAATTATTTTAGTTCTAACAAGTCTAGAGGCATTCTCATACATTCACATTAGAGATAGACCATTTTTATGGTGACTCTAAAACTCCATCCAGGAATAGAGGATATGTTTGAAAGGAAAGCACTAAAAACCTCAAAGTAGATAAACTAAATGAGGATGGGTGCCTTTTCTTGGATCATATCTATATAGTGGGGACATATTCATTGGGAAGATGAAGTCATGGCTATTCAAGGAAAATTTTAACCTCAAGCTAGAAAGAATATTAGGATAGAGGAAATATTTATTTAAGTAACTACCCCAAACCTTGGATTTATTCCCTAAAACTTTCACTACCAATTTAGGTTCGTGACATCCTTCACCCAAGGATTGTAATTTACATACTCACTTCCAAATTGTATCAAATTCACATGTAGTTCTACTCACTTTGATCTCTCAAGGATCAAACACATAGAATTCCTAAGCCTTATCTTTGATAACCACTCAAGAAAATTTTCATATAGAATTGAGATAGTATATGAGGAAGACCATAGAAGGGATTAAAACCATCTAGTGCAACAAATCACCATTTATGAACATGGTCAAGGGTATGTGTAGGATCATGATGGGCCAAAAGTGGTGAGGGCATAGGGGTTTACTAGGGTTTAGGGTTTAAGGGTTAAGGGTTGAGGGATTAAAGGTTGAGGGTTGAGGGTTTACTGTATAGGGTAGATTAGAGGGTACAGGGTAGAGGGTTTAAGGGTTGAGGCTCGAGGGTTTAAGGTATAGGGTAGATCAGAGGGTAGAGAATTGAGGGTTAAGGGTGGTTTAATGTATAGGGTAGAAGGTTGAGGGTTTAAGGTTGAGGGTAGAGGGTTGATGGACATATATGGTTCAAGGATTAGGGTTGAGGGTCCAATGTATAGGGTAGACGGTATAGGGGTTAATGAGGGATTAGGCTTTAAGGGTACTTGATGGTTGAGGGTAGAGGGTTGAGGGTAGAGGGTAGAGGGTAGAGGTACTTGAGGGTTTAGGGTTGAGGGATTAAGGGTTGAGGTTGAGGGATTATAGTAGAAAGTATACTTGGGTTTAAGGGTTTAGGGTTGATGGATTAGGGTTGAGGGATTACTAGGGTTAGCTAGGGTAGAGGTATTGGGATGTTATTGAGGTAGAGGGGCTAGAGGGTTTAGCGATTTAGGGTTTAGGGTATTGGGTTGAGGTATAGAGTTGAGGATTAGGGTAGTAGAAGGATGGATGGATTAAAAGGTTAAGGGTTGAGGGTAGAGGGTATATGGGCTTACTAGGGTTTAGGGTTTAAGGGTTGAGGGTTGAGGGATTAAGGGTTGAGGTTGAGAATTGAGGGTTGAGGCGTTTAATGTATAGGGTAGATTAGAGGGTAGAGGGTAGATGGTTTAAGGTATAGGGTAGATCAGAGGGTTTAAGGTAAGGTATTAAGGGTTGAGGGATTAGGTAAGAGGAGGGATGGATTAAAGGGTTGAGGTATTAAGGGTTGAGGGTTGAGGTAGAGGGTATAGGGGTTTACTAGGGTTTAGGGTTTAAGGGTTGAGGGTTGAGGGATTAAGGTTTGAGGGTTGAGAATTGAGGTTGAGGGTTTAATGTATAGGGTAGATTAGAGGGTAGAGCGTAGAAGGTTTAAGGTATAGGGTAGATTAGAGGGTAGAGAATTGAGGGTTAAGGGAGATTTAATGTATAGGGTAGAGGGTTGAGGGTATCGGTAGAGGGTTAAGGGACGTATATGGTTCAAGGATTAGGGTTAAGGGTCCAATGTATGGGGTAGAGGGTATAGGGTTAATGGGATTAGGGCTAGGGTACTTGAGGGTTGAGGGTAGAGGCTGGTAGAGGGTACTTGAGGGGTTTAAGGGTTGAGGGATTAAGGGTTGAGGGTTGAAGGATTAGGGTAGAGAGTTTACTTGGGTTTAAGGGTTGAGGGATTAGGGCTAAGGGATTAAGGGTTGAGGGTTGAGGGATTAGGGTAGAGAGTAATTTACTTGGGTTTAAGGGTTGAGGGATTAGGGTTGAGGGATTCGGGTCGAGGGTATAAAAGGGTACGTATTGGTCGGTTGAGGGTAGAGGGTAGAGGGACGTAGAGGGTTTAATAGTTTAGGGTTTAGGGTATTGGGTTGAGGGTATAGGCCAGTTGAGGGATTAGGGTTGAGGGTTGAGGGTAGAAGGTTTAAGGCCACTTTAGGGTTTAAGGGTTTAGGGTTGAGGGATGTTGAGGGTTGAGGGTAGAGGGTTTAGTGTATAACTAGGATGTTTTAGGGTATATGGTTGAAGTTCATAGGGTTGAGGTTCCAATGTAGAGGGTAGAGGGTATAGGGGTTTACTAGGGTTTAGGGTTTAAGGGTTGAGGGATTAAGGGTTGAGGCTTGAGGCTTGAGGATTTAAGGTTGAGTGTAGAGGGTTGAGGCCAGTATATGGTTGAGGGATTAGGGTTGAGGGTACATATATGGTACGTACATTGAGGGATTAGGGTTGAGGGTCCAATATTGTATAAGGTAGAGGGTATAGGGGTTGAGGGATTAGGGTTTGACTAGGATAGAGGATAGAGGGTTAATTAAGGGTTGAGGGTTGAGGAATTAGGGTAGAGAGTTTAGTAATTGGATTTAAGGGTTTAACTAGGGTTGAGGGATTAGGGTCGAGGGTACTAGAGGGTATATGGTTCAAGGATTAGGGTTTAGGGTCCAAAGTATATATAGGGTTTAAGGGTTTAGGGTCTTGGCCTCTGGTGAGGATCAAAATTAGGGTTTCATGAATATTCCTGCATTGGCAGACGATCTATAATTTTTTGAATTTTGATTAATACAATATCTTGCCATTTTTTGTGGCTATAAGTCACTGTATTGCTAGTTTTTAGCCTGGTTGTAATCTTTTTCTCTCTTTTGGCAACCTTTGTTGCCTCCTTTTTATATTATTTGCATTGTTTCAATTTAAATATATATATATATATATATATATATATATATATATATATATACTAAACAAAAACAATATGTATATTAAAAAAAAATGTACATTATAATTCCCATTCTCATATATTAGTTGAGTTTTTAATTTTATTTTTAAACTATTTAATTATGAGATTTTTTTTTCCTGTAATTGGGAATTATAATGTACACTATTTATTTTACATTATAATTTTATTTGAAAATAATATATATGAGATTATTTGAAATTATTTTTTACAAATTACAAATGAATAAAATAAAATAAAATAAGGGATTTTTTTAATAAGTACGAGCATTAATGAAGGGCATTTTGAGCTCAAATATTAATGATGGCCTAGCATACGAAGCTGGGTATGCAGGACAACATCGCTGGAGCCTTAGGAGATAAATTTTCCATAGAAATTACAATGAAGTGAAGTCCCTACAATAATTTTGTGTTGACCTACTGCATCTGGTTATGGTCGTTTAAGTCATGAGTTGAGCCATTAAAATTGTTCTTTGTACTGACCCCAAGTTCTAAGTTAGTCGGTCATCACGTATGGCTAATTGTTTAAATGCTCCCTATAGTCGAGCCATAATTATTTTCAATTGACTTATGTTTAATCCATACCGCATAAGGCGATTCAAAGGAGTGTGGTAAAGCAGTAAACAACAACAAGATAAAGCATACACTGCTATACCACCGAGAGGGTGAGCAACATATGCGGTAGAGTGGTGTACATTGTAACCCCGCAGCAAGAAGTCTTGAGCAAGGTGGTAGAGCGGTAAGCATGGAAGATAAGTGGACACCACAATACTGCATAAGGAAATTCAAAGGAGTGCGGTAAGGCAGTAAATAGCAAGAAGATAAAGCATACACCGCTATACCACTGGGAGGGTGAGCAACATATGTGGTAGAGTGGTGTACACCACAACCCCACAACAAGAATTCTTGAGCAAGGCAGTAGTGTGGTAAACATCAGAATGGAAGGGAAAAACACTTCCATACCGCAACGGGTATAATAAGACACAACGGTAGTATGATAATCGTGACATCATTAAAATTTATAGCAATAAATGCCCTCACACATGCTTCAAAATTAATTTCAAGGATTTGACCTTGTTGGGAAACTATCTGGCGAAGAATTGGCATTAATACTGATACGACTAAATACTATGCCCTTAAAAGCAAATGAATTTTCCTAAGACTGTGCTCAGTTGAAATACATTGTTGTGGATAGAGCTGAGGATGCCAAGAAAAAGAGCTCTGCAAAAGACGAGCACTCGGGCAAGTGCATGAATAACCATTTGAAGAAGCTTGACTGGTGTACTATTTAGTAGTGCTCTGTTATTTGAAGTCATAGTAGGAAAAATTGAAATATGCCTCCTAAAAGAAAACAATCGGAAGTATAAGAAAGTAAGGCCAAAATTAAGGAAGAAGAACCTAAAGTAAAGAAGAGACCACTCCACCAGTCTATATTAGATATACTTCAAGGATCAACCAAGGAGGGAAATAAGAAATTTCTCATAGACACTACATAAGGTTGTAGGGATGCTCTCATTCCCAAATCTGGGTGGGACTTATTTTGGTATTTTTACAGTAAGAGAAATGAGAAGATTCCAGTGTCAAACCCTTGGATATTGGATTTAGCAAAGTTGATTGTCCCAAACATGTTTATTGATGTGGAGTTTATCAAACTACTAGCCAAGCATTATCACTCTGCAACCAAGACAGTAAGGTTTCCAAATGGCTCAATATTGGTAGAGGTAACTAGAGTTGCTATCATTGAGTGTTTTGGCTTAAACAAGCAGGATTTGACAAAAATAAACCTATAGAAGAGAAAGGAAGATTATAAGAGGTTAAGAAGAACTTATAGAAGTGATGAGCTACCCCTATATATGAAAAGAGGCATTAGTAATAGAAAAATTCCAATTTCTACTTACAATATTGAACCATTCACTGTGACAAGTTTTCAATATTATTTTGTGAATACATATCTAGCTCTATGCCAAGTACTAGGGGTGGATGCTCAAGATAAAATGCCAATAATCCTAATGATGATGTCCATGAGAATTCAAAACCCTGAGACTAATAGTGAGTATGAATTTTCTTCATACCTTGAGAGGGCATTGGATGATGAATTCTCACAAGTTACCCTCAACCCTCAACCCTTAATCCATCCCTCCCTCTTTACCCTAAACCCTATACCCTCAACCCTAATCCCTCAACCCTTAATACCTTACCTTAAATCCTCTGATCTACCCTATACCTTAAACCCTCAAGTCTCAACCCTTAAACCCTCTACCCTATACATTAAACCCTCAACCCTCAATTCTCAACCCAACCCTTAATCCCTCAACCATCAACCCTTAAACCCTAAACCATAGTAAACCCCTATACCCTCTACCCTCAACCCTTAATACCTCAACCCTTAATCCATCCCTCCCTCTCTACCCTAATCTCTCAACCCTATAACCTCAACCCTAATCCATCAACCCTATACCCCCAACCTAATACCCTAAACCCTAAACCATTAAACCCTCTACATCCCTCTACCCTCAACATCCCAATACCCTCTACCCTAGTTGACCCTAGTAATCCCTCGGCCCTAATCCCTCAACCCTTAAACCCTTAAACCCAAGTAAACTCTCTACCCTAATCCCTCAACCCTCAACCCTTAATCCTGTTAGAACTGAAAAATATCACATTTTTCAATAGCCTCCACCCACCTATCCTCCACATTTCATAGAAATTCATCACATTTTAATTTTATGATCAACATAAATTGTTGAAATTTGTGTGACAAGATCCATTTTGTAGCCCACATTGCCAAATTGACACACCCATAAATGAGTTTGAGACTCCAAAATCTTTCCCCGTTCCTAAATAAAAATTAGCACTATCGGCCTAACAATGCCTCATCAGTGGAGCCCCCATCATAGCCTCACTGATGGCCTGATGAAAGCAGTTCATAACCTAGTATCAGTGTAACAATACCCTATCAGGGTAACTTCTAATTCATTCTCCTCGATAGACCGATAGAGTCAAAAAAAGTAGCACATCATTGTAACTCATGAACATCGGTGGAACAAATGTTTGCTTTCCCCTGATGGGCCGATATAATCATAGATTATCAAGAATTAAAATATATTAGGGGAATTAATGTGTATTGAGGTAATATATTTTGGCATCCCATTGATAAAACGAAGGAAAGTTGTTCATCGATGGAGAAGGTGGCTATTAGTGGAAGAAGGATCGTAGTCTCACCGATATGGTGATGATGATTGTACATACTAAATAAATAATGTGCACTATAATTCCCAATTATGGGAAAAAAAATTCTCATAATTAATGCCTCGCTCTTGGAGCTGTAGTTGCAGGATGAAAATGCTTGCAGAAGGATAGCTTGATAAACCAAGAAAGGATGCTTTGTTCGTGTGGTGGCAAATAGGCTTGGAGCTTGTGGTCTTTATTTAAATGAGTAGGTGGCTTCCTGATGTTACTCATGTACTTGATTGGAATGCTCTACAGGTCGAGGACGGGTAGCTAGCTCTCGAGCCCATGGTCGTGCTGCAACATAGGAGACTCGCCCTTAGAGGTAGGGATATTGAGCAGGTGCGGGTCTAGTGGGACCCCAATGATGAGACTTCAGCAACATGGGAGGATGCCTCTCATATCAGAGAATCTTATCCTTACCTGTTCACTGGCTTCTAGGAGTAAGCCGAATTCATGGGGGGAGGATGTAATACCCCTCATGTTGTTGTTTGGACTTGATATTTTCTGTGGTTTTGCTTGATACTTTGTGACTTTGATAGTTACTGTTTATTGGTTGGATTGGTGAATTGGATAGTTTAGACTGCTTGATGACTATGCTACTTTATTTGATTACATGGATATTATGATATGACATTATGGTTACATTTGATTTGGTGATGTTTAATTTGATTTTCGTAGTATATTGTGATGTAGTGGATTAGTAATCATTTTATGACGATATGATGTGATCAGTTTAGTTTAGCAATGTTAATTTATACTTGATGTTGTAATTGTTATTATAGTTTTAGTGAGGGGATAGTGTAGCACCACTCGTTTGCGAGTGCCCTGCTACACTGTGATTCCTTCTTACGATGTGATGTATTTGATTATATATACATACATGTTGTACAAAACCTTGTTTGTATGCAGGAATTGCAGGAACAAAGTCTCAATTCCACCTACTTCGGCAGGATAGGGTGAGCATCAAATTAACCCAATGGGCATGAAGTTGAAACAAAGATGAAAAGGAAATCACCCCGTCCCAAGTTTTTCAACCCGTTTTGTGTCTAGTGGTATTGTGTGTCTTTGACCTTAGTCATTTTTGCATTTTATGATAGTTGTTTTGTGCGAGTGTATTTATGATATTTATTTTACGTTGGTGTGTAGTATGATGTAATTTAAATAATTAATTCACTAAAATTAAAGCTAATAATAGTTATTAGAATAATTTTTATAAAAATATAAAAGTATTAAATTAAAATTCATGTGATTTATTAAAGATAAATAAATTGAAAGGTGTAAATTCAATTATTTAGATTGGTATTTAGATAATTTAATGAAAATCGCATGTTGAGGATAATTAATGGAATAATATAATTAAATAAGTTAAAATTAAAACAAAAAGTGCAGCTTGAATAGAAAAAAAAATCAAGAAAAGAAAGAAAAGAAGAAAAGGACCAATGAATGTTGAGATTTTTGGCTGAAAAGCTGGTGAAGAAATAGAAGATTTCTATTCATCCTATTTTTTTTAAGTTTTCAAAAAAGAAGAAGATATCTTTTTATTTAATAGGAAAAATGAGAGGTTTTCATTCATGGGAAAATTGACAGAGGCCTCAAAAAAAATTTATTGAGTTCTAGAAAAATTTGCATCTTCTCTTTGGTCTTTGTAAAAATTGTTTCTCTTTCATTATTTCTGGGGAAAAACTTCTGAATAGGAAAGTGGATTAAAATTGGATCAAGAAACTGGTGGAGGAGCTCTTCAAAAGGTTGGTTCGAATCAAGGGAAAGCTTCACCACTTTTCTGCAAGCATAGGACTCTAAGTTCCTTTATTGATCATTTATTTCTCATTAATTCGAAATGACAAATATATTGTTTTGCAAAAGAAAATCTTCTAGGGGTTTTAGAATAAATGGGTACAAGATAACATATAGGAAAAAAAAAGAAATTTATTGTTTTGCATCTGAGAATATTCCATATGTTTGAAATTCTTGGTTTATCAAAAAATGAAATCTGCTCTGAGATAAACAGATGTGTATATATTTTTATTCATATATATATATATATACATTAAATATATATATATATATATATATAAATATATTTATCAATTTTTCTTGCAGAAAATGTTCTTGATAAAATATATATATATGTATACACCATGGTGATATATATATATATATTTAAATATTATATTTCCTTTAATGCGAAATTTGCAGTGGGCCGGAATTTACATTACCGGCAGACAATGTTATTTTTTTTTGTTTGGAAAATTTTTGTTTAAAAATTAATTTTGGGAGGGACAGCGTTGGTCGTACCCCCATCCCCTGCCATGGAGCCGACAGGGCTGCGCTACCCACAACAGTCTTAATGACTATTGTGCGCAACACACAACAGTCATTAAGATTGTTGTATGCAGCCCTGTCGTGCAGTACTAAACCCTGCAAATTTTTAGATTTGTTTTATTTATTTATTTATTTATTTATTTATTATGAGTATATATATAAATATACACACTGTTCAGTCTCCAGAAAATTAATTAACCAAGAATGTGGGTGTATGTAAGTTATTGATTTTTTTTTAAAAAGAATAGAATATTTATATATGCATATATTATATATATATATGCAATTATGTATATATAAATATGTGTGTGTGTGTGTGTGTGTGCGTCTGTGTGTAAACAAATATTGATTTTTATTTTATGTTTGTAAAATTATAAAATAGGTTGTAAGTTAATAATAGAATAAGAGTAATCTTTATAATGGAGTTATTATCAAATAATTATTTTAAATTTATTTCATCGAAAGTGGATTTAGTTATATTGTTTAATTGTGAATGTAATAAAAAAAATTGTGGTATTGAGAGTTTTTTTTGTATTACCTATATGTGGATGTTGTTATGTTAACTTGCATTATGGAATCTTGTTAAATTGATTTGGTTACTTTTTCCTTATCGTTATGTTATTGTGTTGGATTTTTCAATGTGGGAACCCAGTTTGATTTAAGAACCCGCTTAGGGATGTTGTAGGCTTCCAGAGGCTTGAACTTATTTGTTAATTGATGTATCTCTCTTTATGTGCCCTTGATGTGGCAAGTGTTTTGGTATCATTATTTTGAAAGGGTTGTACGAGAATTGTTGAGACTCTGATTATGTGCTTTTAGCGAGATGGGTAATGCCTCACATGTTTTTCTGTTGAGATTTTAATGTTCATTTTATGTGGTACAACCCTTGGTTTTGTATATGTTTTGGGGTCTCTAGGGAGAGTGGCTCTTAATGGGGGTCGATGCCTCAAAAAGAGGAAGGGCCAAGATAACCCACGTAAGAGTTAGAGTAACAAGTGAAAACCTAATAATAGAATTTAGGGGGATGGGTAGCAATAACATAATAAGATAATCTTTGATACCTCGTCTATCCATTAGGGCTTTCACAGACTAATGGTAGACTGAGAAGGTCATGGTTGGCAAGGTCATTACCTCGTCCTCATGAGAGGTTAACAACTCCGCATGAGTCACCCTATGGGGCCAATGCCTCAAGTAGGAGGAAGGGTCAGGATAACCATAGATGGGGGCTGATGCCTCATGTAGGAGGAAGGGCCAGGATAACCCATGTAGGACTATGTGATGACACTCTCCACTAGTCTCCCTTATGCTTTGCTTTCTTACTTGCCTCTGGAACTAGTTAATGTTTGTTGCCTTTGATTGATTTATGAGGTGTTTTATGGTCTTGTGTTTATTATGATTGAATCTTGGCTGTTGTCATTTATGATCTATTTAATCTCTTGTTGTCGCTATTGGAGTTACTATTGCTATGCTATTATTATTGGAGTTAGTCTTGTTGGTATACTTGGTTGCGGTCACTTCCTTGTCACCTCTGAGCACGGGGGGTGGGTTTTTCTAAAACCCATGTGGTCGAGTGGAACGTGCTCTGCACCCGTTGGGTTCCCCATCAGCGTTTGTTCTACACAGTATCTTCCAGATGGAGTTGTACCTGATGATCATAATGTATTTATGATATTCCTTGTATTATGTATTTATCCCACATGTATGGGAGATTTTGATGTCACTCATGGATATGAACATGTAATGTATTAAAATATGATGTAAAGTAAATGCACCCTTGTAATCATTCATGATTTATGAGATTTATTATGGTTTGTATCATGTTATGTATCTATATTTATTCTTATGAATGTATGTATTTTATCTCTTGCAATGGTTATTTTAATGTCTATGGTGGATGTAAAGTTAGTTAAGTTATTTAGCTTTATATGTATCTTTCGTTATGGGTTGGTTTTATGCGATGTGACCTCACGTGCTCCAAAGGACTTAGATGTTTATGATGTTATCATGTAATGTAATAATGTTGAATGGTTCTTTATTTGTTTACTTTGTGTTATTTAAAAAAAAAATGTGTGCATAGTTGTCCTTTGGGGTTTGCACGACGGGCCTTACAGATTCTGTTAAGTATCCAAAACATAGTGAACCACCAACTGCAAGGAGAGATTATTGCACTCACTTTGGCCAAAGTTATTTGTAATATATATATACAATCACTCCTTACTTCAAGTGTAGTCATTTGTTCACCCACCCTACTCAACTTGGAGAACCTAATATGACATTGTAATAATTCAAATTTACTATTTGATTATTGGTTAACATTTTATACAAAGTTTCATCTAAAATGTGATGTCTTTATTTAAGTAATACTCATAGAAACCTATCAATTTTGAGCATAATATTGCTCCTTGACTGTTGTCCATCTCGAGTATAGTACTACCCCTTAACACTAGTCAATATCGAGCAAAGTATTTCCCCTTATTAAGTCACAATTCATGTAGGTTGGGTAGGTCTTCTTGAATTTAGAACTCCCATGTTACATCCACATTATAACTTGGGTCTTGGAAACTATCATACATTCAAGTTCTTACTTACTAAGTTGATAAAAAACTTGATTGGTTATACTTTTCTAACCTAGAATACCCTAGTTCCATTCACGTAACTTATTGGGACTTGGAAAGTACTACTTATTCAAGGCATTCATATTAACCATGAGAGTATGTGCTCTCTCATTCCATGCAAAAATAGTTGATACTAATGACCCACTATCTTTGACTAGACTATCTTGGTCACAAATAAAAGTACTTAAAAAATGTTCAACATATATAAATAATAAATATTAATCTTGAACTAAAGATTCCTTCTTCATACTATAAACTCGTATTTCTAGTGTTTTGTTCCACTACAACATCCTTTCTTAGAATGTGAATACTCAATAACTCACTTGAGTTGTTAGTAATTCCTTACTCAAACCACCCAAGTTACTTTCATATAACTATTTGGGTCAAGTGGCTATAACCACTTGTTTAAATCTTTACCATAGCCCTTAAGAGCTACACTATTGAAATATAATCTTTAATAAAAAAATTACCTATATGTTTTTAATAGGGTATACTGATTCATATACTAATTCCCATAATGATGGTTAAATCTTCAAATAGGAATATATCTTCCTTTAAGTTTTGGCCTTTCATGGTAAACATTGTAGTCTTGTTTATTAAGGTTAAAACCTTTGTAGACCAACTAGTTCTACAAACATAAGGATTGCATTCATGAAATAATACCCACTGAGGTGGTCAAATAATTGGTTTGATCTATCATCCTCGACAATGAATTCACCTATTAGATTCTTGAAACATCTAGGGTCTAGGATACTACCTTTAATTCAAGCCCTTACAAACCCATAGGTTTACCATTCACCTATTCTTTGGTTATTTTGAAAGATAATGATGAATCTTATGCCATCATCTTGACATACCTATGGTCATTCAAAAATCATTGACATCATGTCACATATACATAGAAACAACATAGTACAAGCCAACTAGATGATCACTTCCTCTTAAACAAGAATTAAGACTTCCAAATACCAGTCATAAGGTTGGGTTCATAAAACAACACAAAACATAATGGGGGTTTCCAATATGTGGCAATATCAAGTTAGTGATAATCTTTCACATGTACTCAAACTCCATAAGATCATACTCAAGCAGTATAATGTACTATGGCTTCTTATTTAGCACTCTTAGAGATATACACATTATAGATACTTTTAATCCACTCTTTAAACCATATTATTGGTTATAAACTCATATACTTTTAGAATGCATGCATTTAGAATACATAAACAATATCATATTGTACATATTTTCATATTCAACATCATCAAGTTATTATCATTTTACCTCTTATCACCAAACTAAATATATTCATTCTCAAACATTAATTTGTTTCTCTTTCTTTTCACATTCAAAATATTTTTTTCTCAAACTTGGAAACAAGAATAAAATCAGTTTAGAAATGTATAAAACACGCATGTAGTTTCTACTTTTGAATTGCTACCAATTGCTCCTTGCGAACTCTAGCTTCCAAAACTTTTATCTTCCCTTCTTGCCCAACTTTCTTCTTGCTTTGAAAATGATTTTTAAACCTCTATTATGCCATTCAAAACTAAACTAGACTGATTTTTAGACTTTTATAAACTTGAGAGCAATATGACATAATCTCTATGCCTTTGTTATCTTGATAACCAACCCCAATACAATGCAAAGCTCTTGTTTTTTATAGACGAAAGACCCAACCTACTTTCTCTCCACTATTGTAAATTAATGACTCAAAAAATGAAACTTCCATAATCTTGATAACTAACTTCTAAATTAATTGACCATAATGCAAAAAATAGTTTAAGAAACATTTAACGATCAGATTGAAGAATCTTTATGGCTACTTTTTCCATACTGAAATATGCTCAAAACCAACGTTAGAAATATGCTCTTTATCGACTCATATAGTCTATTTAAATGGAAAAACTTTTCCACCAACTGGCTGGAAATTAGCATATGTTGGTCAACTAAAATGCCCCTCATCTAGGCGTTGGAAACTTCCTCCATAACTCATTTTAGTTGGTTGCAAATAAAACTCCACTTTTTGACTTGTTCAAAGCCAATTCCAATTCCTTAAAGGCTGAATATAATTCACTACATAGTGGTTGTTCGTATTTCATTAGTAGATAAATCTATCTTTTTAAAGGCACATGAGGCTTCCTTTTTTCATGGACATGTTGCTAAATGATAGCAGATTTAAAAGTTTACTATTTGCAGCTATTTAAACCAAGTCTTGTTCCCCTTTTATAGACCATTATGAAGTTTATTTTCATGCAAAGTTTGCAGCCCATGTGATGGACTATTTCAAGGCTAACCACTTTGCCATTTATTTGCATTTTTACATGTTACTTATCAGCTATAACGTGGCCGCATATACTGGCCTATTATTTTAGCATTTTAAGCCTCTTGACTTTGTCAAATTTATTAATTCTAATTACCTCTTTGCAATATTATTCATATTTAAATGGTTAACCTTATATCCATAATAGATTCCCACATACCAAGATATACACACTATCATTTCCAAATATGAATATCATCATGACAATATAAATACTAAATTCAATTTGGCAATGATTATATCAATATGTTAATAGAAAACATAAATAACCCTATAGTCTTTTATAACGAAACTAACTTGACTTTACCTAGGTTTACGTAACCGAAAGACATAACTTAATAACAACTTACTCAATTTAAACAACATCCAAAACCTAACCTATGCACAATTAACGAACTCAGATGGCTTTACTATTCATCTTTTATCCATACCCTTCTCCCGGGTGATACTTCCCCTTATCCACTCGAGGCACAAAATCCATTCATATATATCCACTTGGACAACAAAACACAAAGTTAGCCATATCATATATATTGCATCCATTTCTTTGCATATTCAACAATATTTCCATTAAATACATAAAGCCATTACATCTCATATATTTCATCATAACATTCATCTTTTAAAGATTCATAATTACAAAAATCATCCATGCTTTTAACATAAGGTCAAAAGTAAATTATAATTCATGAATGGGATGTAACAATATATCCTACTCGAGAGGATATTTTGGTATAAGAGGATACAATAATACCTTTCTTAACATCACTTTACCTGCTCGTCATTCAATTTCTCTTCCTCTTGGCAACATGGTATGCATAGATGAAGAGTCCAAATTCACATCGAATCCCCCAAGGATAGAAGTTAATCAAAATTGAATCAATACAAGTTATACTTATGATTCCAATAAAGAACTTATAAAAACCTATAACACCATTCTTCCACAATAATGTTCCTTCTTCTAACACATATCTCAATTATGATGGGGGATATTTAACTTTTACCCCTTATGAGCCAGTTGAATATAATATTAACCATCCCCATCCTAACCTAACATCTCATCACTCAACAAGGATCTGCATTCTTACAAAACAATTGATTCTTCTTCTCATATCAATTCCAGGTCACTTCTTCAAAATGTTATCATACTTCTCATTTAGACAAGATTATAAATGTGGTCTCTCCTCAATTGTTTGATTTGGAGACACTTATGGGCTTGGTTTCAATATTATTACTAAACTTGGATACAATGTTGTGTCACCAAAAAATGTATAGTTGACATTTTCATGCTCACTTGAGTCTTTCTAATGGACTTTGGCTTGATTTTGCTTGGGTTTAATGTTGTAATGTAATAAAAAAATTCACATTAGGTCCTAAACATTCAAATTATGATGTCTTTCGAAGGTGTTGTGAAGTGTTGTAAAACATTTCTACACTTTTCTAGACTCTATTCATTATAATTCACCTAAAAATCACCTTTTAATCACTTATTAAGTCCTATTTTGAAGTGTTGTAAAGTCTTGTAACAAGATTTCATACTTTTCTAGGCTTAATTTCACTATTTACACCTTTCTTATGCTTTATTAGACCCCTTTAATGTACTTTCTGACTGTTTTCAAGTGTGCTTTTGAAAATATTCCCGTTGGACAACTTTTAATGCCCTAAAATTTCTAACACCCACTTAATTTGCTTAAGTGGAACTAAGTTGCCAATAGAGGTCACTTAGTCCTTTTTGGAACAAAACTCAAAATAATTTTAAAATTCTAGCGGGAGTTTGTCCTCTAACCCTTGAGGTCTGCCTATGATGTATTAATTTTAGGAAATTTTAATAAAATCAAGTATAAATAAGTGTTTTTCTCCTCATTTTACATCTCCTACAATCTCCTCATACACTCTCCTTATTCACAAGCATTCAAACATTCATAAATTTATTCATAAGTGTTCAAGCAAATCAAGCATTATCAAGTCAATCTATTGGAGCACTTCATTGCATATCTTTAGATTTTGAGCATCAAAGGTGTGTAAGTTTATGACATTTGCATGTTATCTATTTATCATACTCTTTTCATTTCATTTTAGTGTTTAGGGTTTGATTACCAAAGTGGGGTTTGACCAAGACAAACCCCTATTCTCTAACCCTCAACCATTTTTCCCCTTTTGCATGTGTATTTGCAAACTTTTGTATGCAAATTTATCAAGAAATTAGGTTTTGAAAGGTGGTCAACAAGTCTACATTTGAAGTCAATCAATTCAACACAACCCTAGTTCAAGCTTGGAGAGGCTTTCTACCTCGTTTTCTACAGAATCAAGTATGAACACCTATGAGAAAAGAAAGTGCAGACCTGAGACTTCAAGATTTTGTCCAAAATTTCTCAAAATTTGTAGGAGGACTAAGTCACCACTAGTTGTGAATTAGTCCAGCTTAAGGGCTTGAAAACTGATTTTGACATTGTGGATACCAATTTAGTAGATTCTCGTTTCGGCAAAGTTTCTTGAAATTGGGACTAAGTCACCCCACCGAGCGTAAGTGTCCCAATCAGTATTTTCAGTCAATTTTTCAGGATTCCAGAATCTCCCAACATCAAGCTTCAAATTCCAGGTACTCCTCTTTCATTTTGTTATGTTATTTCATCATTTAGTTGCATTTTTAGGCATTTCTGCATATCACACTGTGTTTTCCAACACTTTATATTTTCTAAGTTTTGTGTCATTAGATCACTTCATTTTCAGATTAGAGCATTAGGATATCTTAATTAGGCATAATAAATTTCATTTACATTGACTTTGAGTGTAAACCATTACATTTTGGACCCCATCCAATTCCTTTTCTCCTTTTAGGTGAAAACCCTAGGAGGAGCAAATCATTGTGAGGGCCATCCAAAATCACCGTTTACATTTTGGTGAACCTAACATTTGAAAACATTCCTTTTTTATTTGAAAAGTGCATCCTAGGTTTCATTTGCATTGCATCTTGCATTGATTAAATTGCATCTTAGAGTTTTGACATTGCATTAGTGAAAAGCTCACTTAGATTGCATTATTGCATCATTTTTGCATTACAAAACACAAAAAATTTGCATTTACATACTCTAGTTCCATTTGTGCATCTGAAAGACATAGAAATGCATTTAATTTTTTTGAAAAAACACAAAAAAATCATCAGTGGGACTAAATCGCCACCCTGGGCGGCTTAGTCCTTTTGCATATTTTAAACTGTATTTTCTAGGTATTTTTTGTACTTCTATTTTCTAGTACTGCATCTTTGTTTCAGTTTACAGAATTATTTCTTTTCGCATTTTATTTTCCCTAGATTTCATTGCATTTGTATCCACCCTATCTTTTGTGGTACTTATATGATTGTTTGGTGCCCCATTGATAATAATTTAGTGAGACGAAGTTCTAGACTCATGGCTTCCCGTGATAACACTTTCATTGTGGACCTTTGGATCTCAAGAGCTCCTACTCCTGGTATGGACAATGGTGCATTAGGAATAGATGCTACCACTCACATGCCTTCACCTTCCCATCCTATGCATGTGGACACACAAACTAGTGCCATTCCGCAAGATAAGGTGATTAGCATTCATGAAGATTTTGCACATTTACAAGACTTATCCCTTAAAAACATTTCCACAACTGCCATACCTACAATTGAAACCTTCATCATTTAATTGAAAGTGATGATGGCTTACAAGTTATACCTGCAATTGAAAACCTTCATCGTTTAATTGAAAGTGATGATTTCTTACAAGTTATGAAGAGAATTGCTAAGATATACAACATATTCCTTCCACATCCCAATGAGCTAACATTGTTGTAAGCCAAGGAGGACCTCACAATCCTCCTCCTTCAACCATAGCATCCATACCAAATTATACCACTCCTTAGGTTACAACAACTACGCAACATGTTAATCATGTGACTCCTCCTTTCATTATTCCAACTAGCATCCCCAGTTCTTTGTGGCATCGAATACTCCTTCCACATTCACCCCTCTTAGTATCCCTTTCACTTCCCCTAATATTACATACACTCCACCATTTTCCCTTCCACCTCATACCACTTACACCAATCCCATCATTACATAACTCTTTAACACAATCTCATCCATGCAACAACAAATCTCCACCATTAGCCAAAGTCAAAATGCTCCACCCACATATCATGTTCGTAATAGTCCATTATCCCTTGAGATTTTATGCACTTAGATGCAACAAGGAATTGAAATGCCTAGGTTTGAGAAATACAGAGGTAAAGGAGACCCTACTAATCATGTCAATGCTTATACAACCTTAGGTAGTGACTTTGTCCTCGATGATAAGTTGTTAGCCAAAATTTTTCCTAGGAATTTGAAGGACACTGCATTGGAATGGTTTTCAAACTTACCCCATCATTCAATCTGATCATTCAATGAACTTGTGGATGCCTTTCTAAGTCATTTCCAAGTTCATATGAATCCTAAAAAGAAAATGGCTCATTTAATGAGATGTAAACAAAACACCGATGAAAAAGTAACTGACTTCATTTCATGATATCAGTCATTGTATGCTCAAATTGATGTCAAGATCCCTAATTTGCATCTGCAGAAGATGTTTATCAAAAATTTGCACACTCACCTTCATGATAAGTTGACTATGATGAAATTCCCTTCATTCATGCATTTATGCATGACCTTTTGTGGCTATCACAATTCGATTTGTAGTCATGATTCAAATTCCACTTCTAACTGAGCTGAGAAGTCTGAGCAAAACAACCAAAACAACATGCAAAAATTTAGAAAACCAAACCGAGGCTTTTTACAGTTCAATCAACCTTCTCCACAACCAACCCAACCAATTCCAAATCAAGTGGAAGCTATTAAAGAACCGGTGCCTTATACTTATGGGGACCCGAACAGACAATTTACCCTTACCCGATACTCTCCATAACACAATGAACCAATTGCTCCAGCAACAAATGATCACTTTTCCTACCGTTAAACCACTTGATACCACCAAGCCTTTACCACCTACCTTTAAACAAAATTATTATTTTCATTTTCATCACCAAAATGGAGATGACACCGAATAATGTAAGCATCTCAAACACTTAGTTCATGACCTCATTGATTTGGGTCATCTATCCATTGCAAGTGTCAATGATCAAGGCAATAAGTCCGTTGCACCCCCTAACCAGAATTTACAAATATTTACCAATACCACGCCTAAACACAATGTTTCATTTGTCAAGGCTAGTGAACCTTCAAACCCTCAGGTGATGAACATTGATACAATAATGAACAGCCTAATATTACTCCAAATGTTACCCAAGTTAATCTTATGGATGAACTTGTGGGTGTGATAGACGTTATCCCTCGTAAGGGCCCAACCAATAAATCTCTTGATATTACTTTTTCTTCTCATGATATACTTAAAAAGCTTCTCGATGGTCCTCTTTACATAGCCAGTAAAATCTATGATAAGCCCACTAATGGGATATTAATAGATCCTACCTATGGTGAGAATGTGATCACGGGAGAGTTTTTAGTATTACACGATCTTTATCAAGATGATTATAACAAACCAATTACATGCATTAAAACACATACTAGTTTTGCATGCCCTACGATTGGATCAATCGTACCCCCTTACAAATAGGACCCAAAACTTTGGATGTAACATTTTCTATTATTCCACAATCAGATCAATTTCGTCTGTGGCTAGGCCACCCCTGGCTTCACTCAATGAAAGCATCGGTCCCCTCAGCTATTCACAAATGTTTGAAGTTTCTACATGGAAATGAAATATTTAACATACACCATAATGGATTTAATCCATTATCCTATAAAGGTAATTTTTCCTTAGAAGCCTTTTGGCCTGAACCTATGGAACCCATCACCCCCCATAAGGACTTCTTTTTCATAGCATATCAAAAATTCAAAGCCAAATGAATAGCTGAATTGTCTCTTCATAACATGTCCATGTTCACTTCCACTCTTATCCTAGATGAAACCATGCTTTAGTATGAGTTTGAAATTGAACAAACAATACAACTTCATGAGCACCCAACCATAGACACCTCCCCTCCATCATTTAAACACCCAAGAGAAAATGAAACAAATCCTGTCATACCTCCCTGCATTAAACAAGTGTATAAAGCTAAAGAGAAAGTGATTGATCCATCTTTAGTTTCTTTCATTCTTCCCCCTCTAGAAGAAAAGGAACCTATGATGGACCAACTGACTCTTACACCTCACCAACTTCAAAATAAAATTAAAAGAAACCGCGGTGCTGGGGAGCATAGGCGTCATCGTCATCTCCTCGCTCATCAAATGAAAAATGAAAACAATAAAGAAAACCACCCTCTGTCTTTGATAGAAGCAGTAGATGATCACCCTCTTCCTCCAGACCTGCCACAACACACTAAAGTCCAACCCATACAACAACATGAACCAGTCCAAGAGCCACAACTTTTTCTACATCCTTCCTTGGAAATAACCCTTCGTCTTCCTATCGTAATCAATCTTGATGATGAAGAGATCACAAAAATAGATGAAGAAGTGCATAATGATCTAAATTCTTTATTCTAATCTACCATGAACTTAAATGATAAATCATCTATACCAAGTGAAGGACCTGGCACATCTCCTAGTTTGACACTTGCAATTCTTCCTTTGGATAGCCAACCGTCCTCGCAATACACTAAACATGACTGGGAGGAAAATGACTTGTTAGATGGTTGACTTGCGTTTTCCTTACTAGCCTTTTATATTCATTTTCCTTTTTCTTATTTTCTTTGTTTTGATTCCATGTGCGTATTGTGTTCCCCTGTACCATGTGTTTGATGTTTTCTATCTCTTTGTATACTTCCTCTATTTGTACCTCTATTCTTCTATATGTCATACTTTATCTTTTCCTTTCCCTCTTTTTTTTGTATTCTCCTTTCGGGGATGATGCAAAGCGTTAAGATTCGCTATGTCTCTTCCATGTGACGCAAAGCATTGAGATGCCCTATGTCTCTTCCATGTTGACCCAAAATGTTCTTTTTCCTTTTTGTTTTGTGTTTTCCTTTTGGGGATGACGCAAAGCGTTGAGATGCCCTATGTCTCTTCCATGTTGACCCAAAAGGTTCTTCTTCCTTTTTGTTTTTTATTTTCCTTTTGGGGATGACAAGTGTTGAGACACCCTATGTCTCTTCCATGTTGACCCAAAAGGTTTTTTTTCCTTTTTTGCTTTTGTGTTTTCCTTTTGGGGATGACGCAAGGCATTGAGACCGAAATGTATCCTTCGTGTTGACCCAAAAGATTTTTTTTTCTTTTCATTTTTTGGATGATGCAAAGTGTTGAGGCCGCAATGCATCTTCCATGTTTACCCAAACCAGACTTTATTTTTCATTTTTTTTCGCTCTCTTTGTATCATTCTTCTAGTTCTATGTGCTTTGGGGAATGATGATAGTTCTAAGCTATTTCATAAAAACATTGCAGCAACAAACATACTGACCCCAAATCCATAGATCCCTTATGTGTTTGGTGTGTTCCTTTCTGGGGGGCAACCTCCTTTTTTTGTTTTTCTTTTTTTTACATGAAGCAGTTGTACTTGGAAACATATGACTTGGCATAGTGGCTTTCCAAGTTGGCTCTCATGTCTTGTTTTTCCTCTTTGCATCTTTCCTTCACTACTTTAAAGTAATTGCTCACAGAGCAGTGTGTAACAATTCCTTTAAAGTGGGGGGCATACATTCACATAATTCCATTTGCATTTTTGGTTCTTAGTGCAGCCTTGTCACTTCATACAATGTGTTAGTCACTTTGTGGATGACAATGGGTGTGATTTCCTTCATAAGTGTGATCTATCTTAGCATATTAAATTCCTCTTAGTGGCCTGATGTGATGCACTGCATCCCCTAAGTTGTGAATATACTATTCTTTGATTAGTCCTCTCTTGGAGACATTAGACACAATGTTCCCTAAGTTATAGACCTCACATGAACTTAACAAGACTCCTTTGAAAATTTTACATTACATTTCTGCATTTTACCTTTTACATCTTTACCACCTTTCATAATGCAACTTGCATGCCTATGGTACCCTTGCATTTGTTCATGAGTTCTAATCATACAAAGCTTTGCTTGTCTCTTGAAGCACGAACTGACATTTTCCTTTGTGGCACCTTGTTAAAGTTATCAATAGGTATAACTTTGATATGGTTGAGCGGGAAGCCCACTCAACAACATGACTTTCCCCATAGCCACCTATGTGTTTGTGAGTGCATACCAACTAGTGTATGTATCTCCCCTTTGGGGCTTTCTCACCCCGCAAACAACCAAAAGTTATATGGCCCTAGAGTGAGTATACTTGGGACTTCTCACCCTGTGGAAATTCATAAGTTTCATCGCCCCAGAGTGAGTTCACATTTCTTATTTCAAACAACCAACCTAGATCTAATCCACAATGAGTTGGACAGACAATTGAAGCTTTCATTTCTTTTCTCCTTCATGTGTGTTCCCTTTGTTTTTATGTTTGGTTTTCCATGAGATCTTAATCCTGGGGGCTTGATCATCCCTCTCGATTATTTTTGTTTCATCTTACCAACATGAGTACATTGGGATCCCTCTCGATATCGATGTTGGGCTACTTTAGTGAGAGTTTGAAGCAAGTTCATCCTATCACTAAAGTGGGGGCTTAATGTGTTGCCAAAAAATGTATAGTTGAAATTTTTATGCTTACTTGAGTCTTTCTAATGGACTTTGGCTTGATTTTGCTTGGGTTTAATGTTGTAATGTAATCAAAACATTCACATTAGGTCCTAAACATTCAAATTATGGTATCTTGTGAAGGTGTTGTGAAGTGTTGTAAAACATTTCTACACTTTCTAGAATCTATTCATTACAATTCACATAAAAATCACCTTTCCATCACTTGGTAAGTCCTATTTTGAAATGTTGTAAAGTCTTGTAACAATATTTCACACTTTTCTAGGCTTAATTTCACTATTTACACCTTTCTTATGCTTTATTAGACCCCTTAATGTACTTTCTGACCGTTTTCAAGTATGTTTTTGAGAATATTCCCATTGGAAAAAATTTAATGCCCTAAAATTCTTGACACCCACTTAATTTTCTTAAGTCGAACTAAGTCGCCAATAGGGGCCACTTAGTCCTTTTTGGCACAAAACTCAAAATAATTTTAAAATTCTAGCGGGAATTTGTCCTCTAACCCTTGAGGTCAACCTATGATGTGTTACTTTTAGGAAATTTTAATAAAATAAGGTATAAATAAGTGTTTTTCTCCTCATTTTACATCTCCTACAGTCTCCTCATACACTCTCCTAATTCACAAGAATTCAAGCATTCATCAAGTTATTCATAAGTATTCAAGCAAATCAAGCACTATCAAGTCAATCTATTGGAGCACTTCATTGCATATCTTCAAATTTTGAGCATCAAAGGTGTGCTAAGTTTAGGAAATTTGCATGTTATCTATTTATCATACTCTTTTCATTTCATTTTAGTGTTTAGGGTTTGCTTACCAAAGTGGGGTTTGACCAAGGCAAACCCCTATTCTCTAACCCTCAACCATTTTCCCCCTTTTGCATGTGTATTTGCAAAATTTTGTATGCAAATTTATCAAGTAATTAGGTGTTGAAAGGTGGTCAACACATCTACAAAGTCAATCAAGTCAACACAACCCTAGTTCAAGCTTGGAGAGGCTTTCTCCCCGTTTTCTGCTGAATCAAGTACAAACACCTGTGAGAAAAGAAAGTGCAAACCTGAGACTTCAAGATTTTGTACCGAATTTCCTAAGATTTGCAGGAAGACTAATTCACCACTAGTGGTGAATTAGTCTCACTTCTGAGCCTGAAAACATATTTTGACATTTCTGGATACCCATTTAGCAGATTCACATTTCAGAAAAGTTTCCCAAAACTAGGACTAAGTTGCCCCACTTGGCGTAAGTGCCCCAGTCAACATTTTCAATCAATTTTTCAGGATTCTAAAATCTCCCAACATCAAGCTTCAGATTCTAGGTGCTCCTCTTTCATTCTGTTATGTTATTTCATCATTTAGTTGCATTTTTAGGCATTTCTGCATATCACATTGTATTTTCCAACACTTTATGTTTTCTAAATTTTGCATCATTAGATCACTTCATTTTCAAATTAGAGCATTAGGCTATCTTAATTAGGCATAATACATTTCATTTATATTGACTTTGAGTGTAAACCATTGCATTTTGGACCCCATCCAATTCCCTTTCTCCTTTTAGGTGAAAAACCTTAGGAGGAGCAAAGCATTGTGAGGGAAATCCAAAATCATTGTTTACAAATGCTAATGATTTAACATGGAGTTAAAGTTGAAACCTACATTTCACTTTTCTAAAGATGGTTTAGGTTACCTTCCTTGTCCTTTTTCTACATCCACTCCTCCATTGTTTTATGTATTTGAATCTTCTCAAAACTTTCTTCACAAGGGAAAGGATTTCTTCCTACTCCTCATCCTCTATTTAAGAAAGATCATATTTTATTGATGTTTCTCAAATATCACTTGATTACTCTTCCTCCTTCAACATGTAATAGACTTTATAAAAATGATTTAAAATCCTTCTTCTTGTGCATATCATCAAGTGATTGGTCATTCCAATAGTGAATATCATGCCTTGGACAATAAAATACAAAATATTCTTGACTATGGTTCTATCACTCTTGCATTTTTTGATGTACCTATTGGCTAGTCATGTGACATTGGGTCCCACCCTTATCTCATTTCTTCTAAATTATAAACTTGCTTCTAATGTGTTTCTCCTCACTCCATGTCATTCGTAGATCCATGTGTTTTCTTATTGTCATTCATGGTGGTACAACCACACATGAAACCATAATTTGTTTATGATATAAACATAATGGTATCTAGCATGGTTGTACTCACCTATATATTGGAGGGCAAGGAAAACTAGTTTTGGAAGTGTGAATCCTTCTTGAGGATCCCCTCTCTTTTTCCTTCACCCCTTCTTTTCCTTAAAATATCAACATAGTAAATAGCTATTATTTTAAGGGGGCATATCACCTATCCACTTGTTCATCCACACATGCATCCTTATCCATTCATGCTTCTTGAGTTGTGGCTTATTGATATCCCCCATCTGTGGTGGTGTTTTTTATTACGCCCCTAGAGGCATGGTTATCAAATCATCCCTTATGATGTTTATTTATACACTCCCTGACACATAATTATTAATTCATCCCCTAAGATATTGTTCATTTGTGTGCTCCCTAAGGAATTATTATTAATTCATCCACTAATATGTTCATTTATGCACTCCCTAAGGCATGACTATTAGTTTTTCTCCTAAGACATTATTCATTTGTGTGCTCTTTGATGTGTGATTATCAATTTTCCCTTGCAACATTGTTCATTTGTGCACTCCTTAAGGCATGAATTTTTATTCGTCCCATGTGATATTCATTTATATGCTACCCGAGGCATTAACAATGCATGATTACCTAGTATAACGCAACTTATTGTAACCCTCTTAATCCATGTACTCTATAAGCCATGTCTAGCATAACACAACTTGATATCCTATGTGCTTTATATAGTCTGATTTGTCACATCCATGGTCACCTAGCATAACACAACTTACTATCCTATGATTCCTGGGGGATTTGGTATGCGTATGAACCCTAGCAATAGAGCAAGCTAGTGCCTAAGTCATGTACCCTTCTTCATCCATGGTCACCTAGCATAAAAATAAAATTCAGCCTATGATCCATGGGGCTTTGTAACATGCGTGATCCCTTGTGACGAAGTAATCTAGTTCTAGAGACATGTACCCTTCTTCATTTGTATTAATTTTTCCCTATTTGTTTGTATGCATTCTTCCTTTGAAGCAATCAATCAACTTGCTACACGCCTCTTTTCATTTTAGAATTCCTCTATGTGTTTGTTGTATTTAGGGGATGATGCTTAGTATTGAGACAAGCTTTCATACTAAGGTATCCTTACCTTTTTGAATCAAATTTTTTGCTTGAAACTTATGTATTGACATTGTTATTGTATTATTTTTTCACTTTATTTATGATTTATATATATTTTATGCTATTATGTATACCTCATGTATACTTTGGGTATGATTCATGTATTCTTCGTGTATTCTTTATGTGCACTCTATTGTTTTCTCAATGTATACATCAATATATGTTTGAATTTTTCCTCATCTTTTGTGTGATATATTGATTTTTGTGACCTTTTTATCTTGATATTTTGGTTTGATAGGATCCTATATCTCAGGGCTATCACATATCCTAGCTTGGAGTCACCCTACCTCTTTAAAATTTTGATATAGATCTATCTTCTTGATATTTTAGTGTTAGTATAAATGCAATTTCATCCCCTCACTAAAAAGGGGGATAAATCTAGTGTGGTAAATGGTCACCCCTTACAATTTTACACTAGGTTTGGTGCCCTCTTTAGCACCATGTGTCTAGTTGTGTTTCTGATGTACCTATTTTTCTACCAAATTTTGGGAAACATAATTACATCCTTAATTGTCAGACTTTCAAAGAGCAAAAATTTTCTAGACGTGGGCACCCAACACCCCTATTCTATCTATGCATGCCCAAAAATTCAAATTTTATTGTCGACCGCAATATGTTTAATAATTTAGATTCATTTGTTAGCCTATCAAAATGGATAATTTGAAATATATTTAGATTCATATATATATATATAATTTCTTCCCTCCTATTTAACCCATAATCAATTCTAATCAATCTTAATCTCCTGGTAGCAACTCTAGAGTAATTAATGCAACATCGAAAGAAAGAAAAGAATAAGATAAGAAACATAATTATAGTAGATTATAGTCTACAACCTAAATAAAAATGCATGTTCAAAGTGTAACTGAGGGTAATTTTCTAAGGTTTAGATTAGATCAATCAATAAAGCATATAAAATAAACCCAAAGACCTATCAAGAACAATGAAAACTAAAAAGAAGAACAAATATACCTTTCATTCATAGGAGTTTCAATGATTCACCTTGATAGTACCTTCTAACTTGCTGATTTGTGTTGCCCTCAAATTCGTCGTGCGAGCAATCCTTGACAAAGACCTACACAAGCTTTGAAGGATTTACACAAATGCCTAATGCCTATGCCTAAATGACTATGATAAAAATGACTTTAAAATGCCAAATTAATCTAAGTATTAATATGCCAGAATATTGTAATCTATGTGTGTAATGTGTGTGTAATCTAGAAATGAGAGAAAAATAGCATTTTATAGAAAATGCCATTTTGAATGGACGGACGAGATTAACTTCTGACAAAGACCTAAAATCAGAGGCCCAGATTTAATCTAACAATCCCTAATCAGGGTTAGGGCAAAATCCTTAAGTGAGCAGTCAAGATGTCATCTAAGAGAATCAAATCGGTGGTGGAGAATAAATGAGATAAATTAATTAGAAAATAAAGATTTTCGACAATCAAGAAGATAAAGACTGCCTGATTTGTGAGATTCAAAAAATCAAGAAGATAAGAGTTGGATTGAAGATCAAATTTGAAAAATCAAGAATCTGCCAGATTACTTGATTTTTGGAAGATTAGTTACTATTTTGAATTAAATTAATTCAAAATAATGATTTTGTGAGACAATAAATAATCTTTTTCAGATTATTTACCAAAATGGACTGACAGTTAAGAAAGTGATGACATTTTAAATAATTTCATTTATTTAAAATGAGAGGAATATTAATTTTGACAATTAAATAATTAAATATAATTATTTAATTTAGCAGATAAGATTAATTAATTAAATTAATTAATCAATCAATTCATTTAATTATGACAGTTAGTGACATAATAAATAAATAAAATTTATTTATTTAATAATCATGAAGAATACAAAGACATGAATTAATTAAACAATTATAAATTATTTAATTAATAGTCGAATGTGGACCAAGGACATAATTAAA
Source organism: Sequoia sempervirens (assembly GCA_007258455.2). Lineage (NCBI taxonomy): Eukaryota > Viridiplantae > Streptophyta > Pinopsida > Cupressales > Cupressaceae > Sequoia > Sequoia sempervirens. Next base: position 127,110,828 of record VDFB02379711.1, read on the forward strand.
TGTTTTAATTATGCTAGGACGAAAGTGGTAAAAATGAAGCTTGCAGGCCTAGGTCATTTTTAAGTGTCTACACAAAGATTGTAAGATGCTTCTTATTTATCATCATTATCATATGGACTAACAGTTGTAGGATATTAAGGATACTCCTTCATCCTCCTTGTATGAGATTGATAAAACTACATCAATCCAATAGGGGCTTCAAATATGAGTGGTAAGACACCCCTTTTATGTTTTCATTTATCTTTCCTCTAGTTCCTTGAGAGCACACACTCTTTATCATCTATCATCATATCTATCAAGTGGAGGTGGGGACACTAACACGGGGTTTGACCAAGGAAAGCCCCTATATGGAACAAGCTTTATCCCTCTAACTATTTTGTAGGTTTGTAGGTTTGCTACAAATTGAATTGGATTTAACATCTCAAGGATCCTAAACCAATGCATGTTTCAAGGAATCATCATCAACAAATTAGGCCACATTGATTACCTGATCTCTATCAGGCTTTGAATTCTGATTTTTGTTGTTAGAGAGCTTCAGACACTGGTACACCTATGTAGGTCCCAAAACCATAGATTTCAACACTTCTAAACTAGTGCACCCAATTCTCCTATCTTTCCAATTCTTCTCTAGATTTCAATATCAGGTTCTTTGTATCTCTTCTCTAAATCCACTTTCTATTTCTTTTATTTAGTTTTATAATTTTTAGAAATTTTGTTACACATAGTTCATTTGATCCTAATTCACCTATTTTAATATAAATCATCATATTAGTAACAAAACACACACAAAAAGGGACCAAAACCCTAACCAACTTATTTGGTTCTCCTTTGATGACAACAACCAAATAGTACTACATGGTTAGTTTTGGCTCCCTAATGTTTATGGTGAAAGAGAATTGATATGGCTTAATTCATTTAGTCTAGATCTCCTTTCAACGTCTTAAATATTCATGGTATCTCTATATTTTATGTGACCAATATTTTAGGTTGTGGATATTATGAATGGTATTACTGAGTTAACACTCATTGAATTTCGTTGTATGAATTTCACTAGGATTATGAGCAGATCTTTTCATGATTGTATTTGAATAATGTTACATTTGTTACTTAAAATGGAGAGATGTTAGTATAATTTTTTTATCTTGAGGATAAAAAAAATATTAGAGAGATGTATTTACTACTATGTACATAGTATACTATGGTTGTAAATTAGAAATACTACTTATGTTTATTTTCAGTGCTCTATTACTATGACGTTAATGTTTAAGATGAAATAAAATAAATGTGTATATTTTATAGAACGTTAAATATGGATTTGAGCATCAAATTTATGAATATTGGTTGACTATCTAGTAGAACATTTAAATTCATACACTAAATAAGGAGCATGACATTGAACTATAACTTGATAGCGTTACTATCATCCTTGATATATGCATAGAGAGTTTATAAGTTGAGATTAAGGGATAATATTTTTGAAGAACTCTTGTTATTTGCTGAGTTGTGCTTGTATTATATTGTATAGTTGTAATGCAGTTACATGTGTAGGTGATTTGTTTCAAAATATTAGTTAAACATGTAAAATAGTAATATGTCATTCAAATTTATTGTATTAAATATGCAATCATTATGTCTTATTCACTAAACCTTGGACAAGGTTTATTTTGGTGAAATTGACCAATTGTATGTATTTAAGGTACATAATTGACTTGGGATTCCTTTTATACTAGACTTCACTAACTTTATCCTTATATAGTATTCTACTATGACCATGCACATGAAGATTTGGGTTCAATTGTAATAATATGATTATATGTTTTGATTTATATATATATCATTATTATATGGAATCATTACAAGTAATAACCATTAAGGTCACATTTATTATAATTACCAAGTGAAAATATAATATAGATGATGAATTATACCAATAAAATAATTTGGTTTCACCATAGGGAAATAAAAAATTAAAAAGAAGAATATTATTATTAGTAAAGTTACTGGGCATATATATTCATATGGTGATCTAATGTCCATATAGTGCTGCCCACTATCTTGATTATAAATTAAGTATCAATCATGTCTAAAGAAAGTTTATAATTACTATTGTATGTCCCTTGAACCTTAGATGATTCTTGTGTGCCCTTCTTGATGCATGATGTGCTTTGTCAATAAAGATATTTAATATAATATGATTATGATAGTTGATATCATTGATTATGCATACTTGATTATAAGTTGGACCCACATGTTAGAGCCAAGTCTAATATAGGTACATGGGTAGTTATCTATCACCAATAGTATGTGGGCAATAGATGCTATATATTTATTCATAATATATTAAGGATTAGATGTCATTCACCAATATTCTAGAGATGCAATTTTCTAGGAGCTATGTATGTTATGATACACAAGTGGTTTTATTGGATATCACTAGTATCATGTAGGTGAAATATGTTAGGAGTAATTACCATACCTTAGAGTTTAACTATCACTGATGGAATGTGGATGATGGATGCTAAGATTCACTCATGGTATGACATGGCTTAACTAGCTTTCACTAGTACCATGTAGGTGATAGATGGCAAGAGCTACCTCATATTGAGTGGGACTAACTTTCACTAGTGGAATTGAGGTAATATCTATTAACATCCATTGACTTAGATGGTTCAACAAGCTATGAAAATATTTTTAATGACCAAATGTGTTGTTTGTTGTTATAGTTTCTTTTTGGTGATTACCATAAGTAGGAAGGATGATCACTTGTCTTCATAGTTGGTAATGAACTGGTAGTATAGGATGAACTAATACTATTTTTGGTTGGGATGTGTTTAAGGAATTATGCATTAGAGAATTAGGTAATGGGGAATTTTCTTGTAGTAAGGTTCTAACCACATATTTTTGTTGGTGGGTCACTTGTGTACATATGATGATATTGAGTTATTCACATTATGTATGTGTGTTGTATGCATGAGCATGCCACGCAATGCATATGTGATAATGAATGAGTTATTCATATGTGTATGTGTTTCTATGGATGGGTTACTCATTATGTATATGTGATGTATGCATAAGCTAGTTTCATTGAGTAAATGTGTTGTGTTCATGAGCTAGTCACACTATGTTTATGTGATGCATGCATGATAGATTTGTAATATGTATATTTTATGCATCCATGAGCTATCACATTTAATTCATATAATGCATCCATGGTTTAGTCACATTGTGTACATGTTTTGTATGCTTAATACAATCATAATGTGTAAATATGATGCACGTATCAGCTAATCACTATATAGATTTGTGTGTACATACATTGATATTGGCATAAAGGTAATACTTGACTAGAAAGTATTTGTTAGAGTACTATTATATATGGATTGATTTGAAGAATTAGTCTAATTATTAACTTAAATTTAATGAAAGTTTAGAGACTTAATCCCAAATGTGAGGACGAAAAATTTATGTTATTTGTGTATGAATAATTGTAAAGCCTCTAATTCTTAGGAAGTGATATGTACAAAGGGCCATTATGAATGAGTCCTCGATGTTTAGGTTTGGGTCTAGGGATGATCCTAACATTATGAGAATTTACCATATTTTAATGTAAGTACAAATCATGATATAGAGTTGTTGTCCTAACTATCAATGGTAAGGCTTTGAGGTTGGCACTTTCAAATTAGATAAAATATGTTTGGTTGATTAAGATAGTACGGAAGATGTAATGTTATTAGGAAAACAAAATTTGTAGTAAGTAGGGTGAGTTATCTATATACATTGAATACCTCATGAGCCTAGTGAACTAAATGCACTAGCCCAAACCTCCTAGTAACATTGGATAGAGGATCTCAAAAAAGTGATGTAGGAGGAGTGGTGAGTACAACTACACCTTGGAGTCCCAAGGAGAAAGGTTGATCAAAGAATTCATCTAATGCTATCGCAAGGTAAGCATTGAATCTAGTGCCATGGAAAAGTTTAAATACATGACTGATGAAGAGCTCATTGCACTAAAGGATCGTGTTCCTATGTTGTGAAGGATGCCTAGGGTACCATTTATTGTTCTCCTCTGGAACAATATTCTTCTTTATGGTAACCCAAACTTGCACTTGAAGCAGATCAAATCCACCAAGTAGAAAAAACACATTATCGTGTAAGAAATTTAGGTTCTCAAAAAATGTAATGAAAAATAAGTGTTATTCCATTACAATTTACCCAGAGCAAATAATGAAATAAAAGATTTAATCTAGCTATTAATGGAATTATAAATATAAAATTTAAATGAACAAAATTTACAACACTTAGTTAAATTTTGAAGATGAAAAAGAGATATTAAAGATGTTAGGAATTCATTAACCATTAAATGCTAGAATTTTAAGGTATTGACTAAAATATATTTCAATATTTATAAATTGATTATATGATGCTCTAGTTTAGATCCATTCCTACAAAAGTGAATTGGCACATAGACTTAAACCTATATCAACAAGAATAAATTGACATAAATGTGGTTAATTGAAAACACTTCATCTCGATCTTTTGATGTGTAAATATTAATAAGGAATAGGTGGTGTTTACACACATTTGGGGAATCTACTTAATCATGAGGGTCATGTTCTCCTAAGTCAGAATCCTAGATGAAGTGATTATAACAAGAATAATGGTCGAGGACAATAATCAAGCATTGAATTGACCTAAGATGATGTATCTTTTAATAATGTTGCATGGTGCTCTTGATGTTCTTTGATTATTCCTTTATCGTGAGATTCCTAAGATGCCCCCAATGATTTCAAACAAACAAATGAATGGTAAATACAACAACATAGCACACTTGAATCAACACAAAGGTACACTAGATTGAACATCAGTGATTGGGTAGATGTAAATATAAATTTTAAAAGTTTTAAAAAATATGATTTAAATCTATAATTACAAAACAAATATGGATCCATTTTATAGCCATAAATTTGATCTACAATGATAAATAAAAAATTAAAAATTGAAACCAATTTCTAAAAATGAATAATAGTAAGATTATTAAAATGATATTGCAAACAATTTGCTACTTATAAATTTGTTATTATATTAAAAACACATTAATCGAAGGGGCCAAATTGTAAGGGAAATGGAGATGGGTATGTAAATTTCCCCATTAGGTGTAAAAACTAGATAAACAACATACAAGGAAAAAAAGCAACAATTTAAATTTAGGAGGAATAACAGTCAATAACTAGCCGTTGCAGCAACATTTTGATTGTTTTATGGTTTGATTGTTGTAGTTGGATTGAGATCTTATTTAATTCATATGGATGCTGATAAATGAAAAAACTATAGGGACGAGGATAATCAGCCCAGGGATCTTTGAGCTTTCTTGATTCTTGTATTTTTTTCCGAACTCTTCTTTTTACTGCTGCCATTCAAGAAAATGCTGACAAATGGTGGAGCCAAGCTATTCTATCCTCTTGTACTATTCTGCACAAGGCGATTGTTCAAGGGAATGTTGTGAAGATGTTTGATGGCCTCTTCTTCCACTTGTGATTTTTATAGAGAATATTTCCTTCAGGTTTTCTTTCTTGCATCACAATGTTTGATGGCTCTAGTTGCAATGTTTTGAGTTTCAGGGTATCTCAAGGAAAGAGGGATTTGTTTTGCTTAGGACTGTTTTCATTTATTCCCTTTGGTTGGTCTTGAAATGGTTTAGGATTGAAGGGTGTCCGAAGGATGTTCAGAGTTGGTTTGCTATCCATAATATACTTCAATTTTACCTTGGAATGGTCAAGGTCTAGATAATATTAATAGAAATAACTTTGATCTGAATTCTTTTTTATATCCTTGTTTTTATTTTTAGGATTGGGATCTTACAGAATATGATTTTGGTGAACGTTTTCAAGGGCTAGATGGCCGAGACTAGCTTATCTGATGTGGGTTTTATGAGATGAATGAGGATTTGTCTTGCTTCTAGTGATTTTTGTCTTCTCTTTTGTGCTGATTGCAATGAATTTCCTCTCTAGAACATGATAATACTTTATTTCCCATGTTAGATTTTGTTTCTTTCGCTTGATAATGTGAAAATATCCTTATACAATGTGTTTAGGTTCTGACTTGAGCTTGTAATAAAAATTACATGAAATTACTCTAGTCTCTTGTTTCTTTTTTGTGATAGTGCTAGTATTTGAGTTATTTAGAAAAGGAACATCGCACTGGGTTTCAAAGTGTATTAGGATATTGGAGTTGAGCTTGAGTAGGATTTGATTGGTTCAAATGAATTTTGTGGGTGAAACATGTACTGTCTTTCTGATATTATTTTTTTTGGCTTTGTTTTAATTAAATTTAGATCTGATTGGCTGAAATGAATGGTGATGCATAAACCCTGGTTAGGATTTCTGTTGGTTGAATGTATGCATTTAATGAGAGAACAAATTACTATATTTCATGTATGGGGTTTGTTCTGTGTATTGCAGTTGGTGGAGAAAGAGCCTGACATAGCAATAGCTCTATTTTGGGCTGCAATTAATGCAGGAGATAGGGTAGATAGTGCTCTGAAGGACATGGAAAATTGCATGAAACAACAAAACAGGCCTGAAAAAGTGATCAAGTCATTGAGGAACGGTTGCTCTGATCAAGCCCAAGAGTCTCTGGACTTATACAAGGTAAAATAACTCAGTCCCAAATACTAAAATATATATTAAAAGTCATATGATGTGTCTCAAGCATTATTTTATCTTGATGTGGTTTTGAACAACCATCTTTGCACAGCTGTGGAAGATTGGATGACCAGATTGCATTCAATGGAAAAAGAACCAAGACTGCCAGATCTCGGGGGAAGAAATTTCAAGTTTCTATAGAACAAGAGGCTACAAGTTTACTTGGCAACTTGCAACAGTCCAATTATATTGCTGCAGAGGCTGTATACAGGTAGATAGAATAGTCTTTGGGTTATTCATGATGAATTTTTGGGCCTAGTAAGTGTTCATCATCTTGGATTGATTTTGTAAATATATTTTCTTGGTAGAAATAATAATAATAATAATACTGTTGTGTGTTTTTAAACTATCTGAATTCTCATTGTATGAAGGGCTACAGTTAAGATAATTTTAAAATGAAAAAGAAAAAATCAAAGCCATTAAAAGGACTAGTTGAACAACATGACTCACACTTTAAAGAAAAATGAAAAGCTGTTAACCAACGGCACTCAAACTAAACCAAAAAAGCAACCTGTTAAATTTGATTTCTCTTTGTCATTTTCTCATGTTTTCTATTTCTATGACATGAATTGGTAACCTATTATCTTCATCAGAGCTATTTCCCAAGTTGATTTGAACAAGTGTGATACCAGGTATGTGCTTTATTCAAACTAACATATTTAAAACTTACATTTCCCTTGTTCTAAAGCTACTTTTCATTTATAGAGACTTATCAAGATGAGATTGTGAGATTTACATTATTTCTTGGCAATCCGTCCAGCATAAATGTTATATCAGTCCTCTGCTAATGATCCTGGTATACCAGTTATGCCTTCAAAGCATAATTAACCTGATAACGTTCTTATAACTGAATTTCCTCTTAAATGGACTCTTATTTTAAGTGTTTAACTACAAGGGAAAATGAGCGAGCAGAAGATTGTGTCTCTATGCACTATTTTTTTTTATGTTGTTCTATTATTTATGGGTCTGCTTTTATTTTTGCTTTAATTCTATCAAATCTTAAGGATCTGCAATAAATTGTTGTTAATTTGATCCTGCAATAAAGTAATCTCATTATGGACATCCATTACCCATGCCATGCTTCTAAAATAAAACCATTTTATAACCACTGCTTACTAAGGATGAACTAGTCGTGTGTTAAATGCCACACCAACTAGGCTGGTCATAGGATCTGTGTATCCCAAACACAGGTTTTAGAATAAAGTAGGTATCCTTTGTTGAAGGAATAATTTATGACTCTGTTGTAGTTCTGATCTTCAACTTGCAATTGCACTTCAGCAGCAATGACAACAAGTGACACATTCTTCTATGGCAGCTAGTTCCAAGATGGTAACAGGTCCTAAGGTATGGATTTGAATTTCATGATTGCAATTGATAAGATTTATATTATTATCTTGTGGCTCACCTAAATATTTGTGCAATTAGCCTATTCTCCATGGCCGATACAATTAATAAATGAAAATAAGATTCTACAAGCTTTGTTGAATTTCAATTAGAACCCAGTTAGAATCCATATTTGATAGGAAAATACTAAATAGTTTGCAAAGTGCTACACCGGCTTGCATTTTTGGGGGGATTTCAATTTTTATTTTTTAATTCTTGGAAAATTAATACTCTAAAGGTCTAAAATATGTTTGTTGGGACATAATGCATTTCTTATCAATAATAAGTTGCATGGTTTGTGTTTCATTATGTTGTTCACAAAGCTATCCCCTTTGTTAGTTTTGTTGATGCCAACTTTTCAAAACTTCATTCATATATGCACCGTTCTTAGTTTTGTATTCGACACTACCATTCCTCGTGACTTTTAGTTTTATTCATCAACTTCGTCTATTCTGTCATGTCTTTCTTGCTTGCGGTATTCATTGAGATTGTGTTTTCTTAATTAAACTATAACTTCCGATGTCTGTATACAATCTATCCTTAATATTTTTCCTAGTTCATTTCAATCCTCTATCTTTTCAGATATTTTATTTCCCTATGCTTTCTCTATTGTCTGATTTGAAATATAATTAAGACCTTGATTAGATTCTTTGAAAACATGTTTGAGTCATTTTGTCTCATGAAGCTAGCACAACACTCCTGAGTTTCAACATGATGTCATTTGGTGATGGAGTGTAGGACACTTTTAATATTATGTAACCACATGATGATAATTATATGATTAGTTATGCAGAACACTTTTAATATATATGATGTAAGCTAAAATTATCTACTTTTCTTTTTTTTAAATGAATAGTTATGCTTTGATCTACCTTATATTTATATTTGTATTTGTATTTATATATTTTTATTATATATATTATAATTTCAGGTAAATTATATGTTATAAAATATAAATTATTATATATACTGTATTTGTATATTTGTATATTTGTATATATATATATATACTGGAGGGAGAGAGAGAGAGAGAGAAGAGAGTAAGAGAGAGAGGGGGGAGTGGAGAGAGAGAGAGGAAGTTTGGAGTGGGAGACG
>VDFB02379711.1:127120026-127179118 GCA_007258455.2 Sequoia sempervirens
TGGGAGTGGCAGAGGGGGAGGGGGAGGGGGAGGGGGGGAGAGAGGGAGTGAGAGTGGGAGTGGGAGTGGGAGAGGGAGGAGAGGGAGAGGGAGATGGAGAGAGGGGGGAGAGAGATAGTGAGAGAGTGAGGGATAGTGAGAGGTAGGAACCTCTATGGGGTGCCTTACCCTCCTTAGAGAAGGAGAGGCTAAAGGGTATGGGTACCTAAGTATATTTGGTTGTATGGTAGAAATGGTGAATGGGTGAAATGGGTTGTATGACAATGGACATAAATGAGAAACTTGTTTATTTTTGTTTTCATGATTCTCCCCATATGGAGAGTAGTCTACCCTCCTTTTCCCCTTTTGGATTCTTGCTAGAATATTTGTGTAATTTTGAAATCCCTTGGGAGGGTGTAACTTTGTGTTTATGTGCTTCATTTTATTTAGCAGCTATATTTGACATGATTGTTGATATATTTGACCCTTTGTTACCTCCTAGCTTAGGGATGGTTGGTTTTCCAGCCTAAGGATGGGTGGTGAGCACCTGATTCACCTTTAGAAGGAATTTTGCATCATGTACAGGTTATAAATGAATGGATACATTATAGGTATAAAGAAGTCACATTTGGATAGTTTGTTCAAAGTACCAAGGAAGTCACCCCCATGCACAAACTTCCTTTTGATGGCTAGAAGAAATGGGGAAAGAAGAAAGCATTAATAATCTATACAAAAACTTGTTATCTTGTGAGAAAGAACCTTGTATTATGAGTAACAAAGTTTAAATAGCTGTTCTATTATATCAATGTTTAATATCTATATTTATCTAACTAAATATACATCATACCACAGAATCTGATTATGTTATCTTGGTTGAATTTGTTGTATATGGCATAAGAGTTTATGCCGGGGGTCAATCACTTTGCTGCTATTTATCGCCCAACAAATTATGTATATATAATATTATCTTTGTTTTGTCTCTAATGATCGATTTCTAAAACTCAATAATTGTTGCAAGCAACATTATTGCATAATCATTAGTAATATATATATATGCATATGCCTTATATAAATATATATAACTATTTCTAATTAATTTCAATCTTCCCATGGAAATTTTATATGAATTTATATATATATGTAATGATATTCCATCTTCTGGTTATGTGTGCTATTGCACTCATAAATATATTTGACTTCCTATTTATTCTCTCCATTCCATTATCCGATTATCTCTATTGTTCTTATTCGGATTCCTAATTTATTTCTATATTTTATTCTTGTTTATTTCATCCTTACTTCCTTAGTTTCAAGTTGCTTTCCAAATTGTATTTTATTCCTTATTTATGCATGTGATATTCAAATCTTCTCTCTTCATACTCATAATATATTCATTTTATATCATCATTCCTAAGTGAAGAGATGCACCCTTTTGGAAGGTGATAACCTTTTAGAAAGACATGGCCTTTTGTTAAGGAGATGACTGCTGCCTTTAAGCTCTTTATTTATCCTTAAATGATTTTATATTTTCTATCACATAGAATTGTTATTTACATTAGTTCTACCTTTTCATAATGCATCGTTGCTCTTATTTTAGAATGATCAATGCACATTAGTTTAGAGTAATCACTTCCTATAGGTATGTAGGTGATCATTCCTTAAATGGGTGGTCATTTGCATACATCAATCATCATTTGCAAATTATTATATATTTTTTTATTTTTATATTAGTTTTTTACATATATTTTATTAATATTTATAATATAATATTATAATTATAATAATATTAAATTTTTAATATTTGTATTTGTATTTTGTTATTTATTTCATTTATTTATTTGTATTTCAATTCTTTATATTATATTGTTACCATTTCAAGGGCATGCCAACCTATCCTACCCAAGATTTCTTGTCCTCAAGCAATCAAAACCAAGACCCAAAATCAATCTTGTAGATTCGTATTGCTCCTTCTTGTGATGTAATTAGCTTTTCTTTGGGGTGTTTAGGAATTGATAATTTTGTAGCTAGTTACGCCTGACTTAATACTACCATGATATTCTTGGAGAGTTGTCAGTATACTACTAACAGGTCCAATTCCATCCTCTTAAGTATGAGGACAATTTATTGTCTTGTGTACTACCATTTCCCCATATCTCTCAAAAACAAAACCAAGAGTTGGAAATTGGTACAATTTGTTATTAAGACAAGTTTTATACTCTCATCTCACTATCGTAAGTATCCTACGCTATGATACAAATTCTTTATTGCCCTTTGTTGAGATTAATGATAGAAAAGTGTTTGCATCCCTCATCATGATATATTTTGGGAGTGTTGTGAATGATGTGATCCTTTGTGTAAGCCAATTTGAGTGAAGTATCTAGGTATTCCTCACCACAAGTTGTTCAATCAAATGTGAGTAAGTGTAATTTCCTTTAAATAAAGTATGTCTTATTTCATATGAACATTTTAAGCAATATCAATTTACCCCAAAGTTTGAAAGGTGAGAATGATCCCGGGATTTGTAGATTATGGGATCATAATGCACCTTAGCATAGGCTTATGTGATAATTTTGTTGTAGCTTGATTTGTATCAAGTTTATGAATGTAGAGCTACTCTAAAAAATGTTTTAGGAGAAGACCCTTAGATGAAATGATCTATTCTAGATATTACATATGGGAATAATTTTGGTCCACAAGGAAAAGTTCATTAGATCAATTTTGTAGGTTACAAGGTAGATCATATGTGGTATGGACTCGATTGTACAATTTACTCTTTAGAACAATTGTGTCCTTGCCTTGGGAAATCTTTTGATATTTTGATGTCTTGATTTCTTGATAAGTGATGATTGCTTGATTTCTTAAGGGATATATGAATGATGAATGCTTTTCAAATGTTTATGAATTGATTCATCCCTTATATTCATTTCTTGAAGGAGTCACCACCATTCATAGTTAATGAATCAACACTCTTCATGGCTTCCCTTGATAATGATAATTTACTTTCAAATTGATTGTTACATTTATTTCCTATTGATGGTTTATTTACAAGGAGGTGATTCACTCTTTTTATATCTTATTGTTGAGGGAGTCATAGTCTTTTATATTTGAAGGGTCATAGCTTTTCATATTTGGAGTTACATCCTTTCACACATCTTCACTATCTTTGAGAACCTAATTTAAGTCTTGCAAAATTATTTAAGGTTATATTCTTAATTGGATCCTTCAAATGATGGTATGGATGAAATACTCTCCCTTTTATACCATGAATTCGAGGGAGTCACAAATTTTTACTTCAATAGTTACAACTCCTCATTACTTCATTTGGGGGCTAATATTTAAAATTAAATAAGTTAATTTGATAGTGCTTCTCAATCCAAGAAGCATTTGACAAACAAAGTTTTTAACATTTTCATAATTTTTAAGCATAAAGTAATTATATACATACATGGAGTAATCTTGTTGAAGACACATCCAACATGAAGCAAGCACATAGATATATGCCATACATGAAGTATATATATAAACACATGTAAGACATGAAGCATGAAACATACATGTAATACACTAAGTATACATAAGACATGAAGCACGAAGCATACACATGAATACATGTAATATATGAAGTACACATAGGAAGCATGAAGCATACACCTGAATACATGTAATACATAAAGTATATACATGACACATGAATCATACACATAAATACACATAATACAGTAAGCATGAAGCATACAAGTGAATATACGTAGTCACAAAGTATACACATGAATACATGTAAGTCACAAAGTATACATTCGAATGCACATTTGTCACAAGGTATACAAATGAATACATGTAAGTCGCAAAGTATACACTTGAATACATGTAAGTCACAAATTATACTCATGGATACATGTAAGTCGAAAAGTATACACATGAATGCACATAAGTCACATGAATACACGTAAGTCACACATTACACATAAGTCACAAAGTATTGAAATAAATACATATAAGTTGCAAAGTATACACATGAATGCACATAAGTCACATGAATACATGTAATTCATGAAGTATACACATGAGTACACATAAGTCACAAAGTATTTACATGAATACATGTAATTTTCAAAGTATACACTTGAATAACATAAGTCACAAAGCACATACTTGAATATATGTAAGTCACAAAGTACACTAATGGATACATGTAAGTCACAAAGTATTATATCATGAATACACATAAGTCATGAAGTATACATACAAATACACATAAGTCACAAGGTATTCACATGAGTACATAAGTCACAAAATATACAGATGGAAGATACATGCATATAAAAATGCATTATTTTCCTACTTAAGAAGGTTGAATAGTTAATTCTAATTGAATGGAAGTTAAATTAGTTATGTCCCACAAGCTAGCAAGAACATGCTCTAGTACCCTTATAGAATGGTAAATTTATATGTTGTTTACTACTAAAACAAAAATGTAGAGGAAACTTGTGTATGAGAATGTGTTACTGTGTAATGTCTACTACAAACATTAAGCAAGTTTAAGTATTTTTTTTTCACTGCGTGAAAGGAATGGAAATGTGGTGTCTTTGTTATATTTAGTAATGCAAATATAATATGTTGATTAGAATACAAAAGAGTTACATTATGCTTTAAAAAAGTGACTATATGTTTATATTAGTATATGATCTATTTTAGAATGCTTTATTAGGAACTTTTTTTTAAAGTTTTGTATCCTATTATTGAGAAAAGACACATTTTATTTAATCTTCATGTATATCAATGATACAAAGATATATTCTAGTCATACATTTGTAAAAAAATTATTTCATTAAGTTGGTTTCATTACCACAAATGATATTGTTGTTTCACTCAATTTGTTCCTCCCTCGAAATTGCTACTTCATTTTATGTTCTAGAAGGAAGAAAAAGAATAAGAGGAATAAAATAAGACATTAAATATATCAAGTTTCCATAATCCATAATGTTAATTTACTCTAATTTTTGGTTTTGATTGTGTAATATTTTTTGCATAAAATAAGACACGCTCTAAATGATAACCCTTAGTCAACGTCCAATGGGAGAATTTAGTTGCAACCTAGGTGAGTTTCTTTCTAAACCCCTAATACCTATAATCCAACAAATCTCAAATCTGTATATGGAAATAAATAAAAAAATAGGTAAAATAAGAAAGGAAGATAAATTTCAGTGGGTAGAGGCCCTAACATTGGTCGGCTAAGAGAGAACAATTCAAAGGGGCTATGAATGCATTACCATCAAACAAAAACACTTAGAAACCCCATTTTGATGCATCGTGGGAGAGATCTGCCAAGAATGATGGAGACCATGAGGTGGGTTACTTCTGCCCTAGACCTCCTTTCTATCAAAGCCTCTACATATAAATTCTTATATATTTCACTACCATAGCAAGTGAAGAAAGATAAATAATAATAAAAAAACCCATTCTGGCTATCGATCCCAATAGAAAAATGCAACACTAGGGACTTGCCATCACCGCCTCACCTTCTGCCATGAAGGAAGAAAAAAAATGTGTTGTGGGATAAAATAAAATAGGGTTGGGTGCATCATGTTAGGGTTGATAAGAAATTTGGTAGGAAAAAATAATATTTTTTAGAATAAAATTTTAGCATTGATCTCCCTCAAAAATGAAGTTCAAAATGGACACCAACACACTTTAAAATGGACTTCAAAACCTATGAAATCTCTTGGTTATATTTCGCTAGAGAAAATTTGAGATAATCTAATGTTAGGGCTATATCATTATTGGAGGTTGCCCAAATAAAATAAAATAAATAAAATAGATAATCAGTCATGTTTTTTTATTAGACGTAAAGCAAGTTTTGATGGGCCCTAAAATCCAATACAACTAGTTTTGAAGGGCTTCGTAACCCTGTCCAAGGAAGGCACACTGCAGAAAAGATAAATCACATACAATCAACAGCAACACAACAACAATAGTTAACAAGAAGACATGACTACATAGGCTACAATAGGAAACAAGAGAGGGACTAAATCCCTACCCAACCAAATTTTAACTAGGACCTGGAAACCTTAAGTGAACATAGAACCCACCTGCATCAGTTAGACATCAACAAACTATTTGGTTAGGAAAAACATCACTAATCCAAGAGAAAAAAATGAATTTTGATGGATAAGAACACCATCAACCCCAAACCCACAATCAAAAACACTAGCAACTCCAAGATCCCCACCTCCATAGGGGAGTTAGAGAGCACACCAAAACACTGAAGCACATCCATCTTCATGTAGCAGCACCCCTCCAGAGCCAAACCCACCTCCACCTCAATAGGAGAGGGCTCCCTTCTATAGGAGAAGAAGATATGAGAGCCCCACCCTCCAAAGCCTTCACACAACTTCCCACACAAGCTCCACCTCGATAGGAACAAGCTAACTGGAATCTTTGCCGAATCTACAACAACCATCTCCACCTCAATAAAAGAGGGCTCTGCCTCAATGGGAGCAGTCTCCACCTCGATAGAATAACCCACCTATAGATCTAGAGAGAATGCAAAGACTTTGGAAGGCCAAAACAACATATTCTCTTTTAGCATTACAGAGTGCAGATAGAGGACATAAAAACACACTTCAGCCAATTGGACAAAACCCAAAAAAATTTGAGCCTTCAGAACAAAAACATGAAGCAGCTCAGCATAAGAAAGAAACTCAAATCCCTACATCATCAAAACCAAAATAAGCCACCTAGGGGTCAAGAGGAACATCAGCGACCTCAACAAAGAGGATCCAAAGACACTCAGCTAGAGAGAACATGGCCGCAACAGACACTCAGCTAGAGAGAACAAGGCCACAAAGAATAAAACAACAAAAAGAAACATAGGCCAAAAGACCACCATAGGTAGAGTCCCAATCTCAGAATGAACAAGAACAACCAATCCCAAGAGGAATAGGAGACCCCAAACAGGATGAAAATAAGGAGAAGGCCCAACCAAAAAGAACACCAAGCCACCTTAACATGCCAATTAGAGCCAGAGATGGTCCAAGACTCCACACAACCAACTAGAGGGAGACACCATCACTCCACAAAGAGGGGACAAGAAGAGCTCAAAACACTTAGAGAACAAAAACCCCCAAAAGGGACCCACCAAACAAACAATGGGTAGAAGAGAAGGATGACCATGAAAAAGCAAGAAGCAGAATAGGCCAGCATGAGGAGCTCCCAAGCCATCCTACTACACCAAATAGGAGCATAAATAATCCAATTCTTCAACTGGTCTTCCTCAGAGAAAACAATGCACGCCCACACCCAGTGCAAGGAAAGCAGTCAGAAAGAAGCAGGAAGGGAAAACACACAAAACCCTCTAACACAATGGGTAGTTTTTTTGCATGCATGTGCCCATCACCAACCACAACAATACCTTTAGAATCTTCTATAGAGAGAAAAGATCCACCTCCAAGCCCACTCCTGCCATGCAATCCAAGGATGGAAGTAGAACAAAGCCATCCTCCATCCAGAACTTCATCCTCACCGCTACCCTTATCATCTGCAAAAATCAAACTGCAAACTCTAGCACATTCTTATGCCAACATTAGGATTTTAAGGCTAAAAGGGTCTAGGATTGTTCTTATGCAACTTGATTATGAAGCTAGTTGCATGGATAACACCAATCACATTCTTGTGCCATATTATTTTGTATGGGTATGAGATCTTTTGAAGAGATGGTAGTATTAGGATTGTAAGGTTGAAAGAGTCTAGGATTGAAGTTTCTCCTTTGGCCTCGAGAATCAACTTGAAAAGGTGGTCTAGTTGGTTGGTTAGGCTGATATGGGCTTGATGAGGCTTATGCTCTTGGCCAACTTTCTTGTTAATACTCACTAAATCATTCCTAGAAGTTTTTAATATATTTTTATCTCTTAAAGCTCTTGAGATTGGGTTGGAACAGTAGTTTCTTGAGTTGCAGCTTGATATCCTATTGCTCGAACTGGAGAGACTATAGCTAAAGGGGGTAAAGACATAGGAATAGGTGGCTGTACTTTAGGAAAAATGCTCATAGGAGGCCTTGGGGCTATTTTACCAACTTGAATAAGGTAATTTTCTGCTCTAATAGCAATATCATAGGCATTAGGAAGCATAAACCCACCCATAGATTGGATTATTACAAAAATTTCACTATTTAAAGCCTTTAGGAAAAACAAAAATGCATGTTGGGGTGAAGGCTTCACCATCATGGGAATCCTATCCCAAGTCCTTTGGAATTAGTAGTTAAAATCTGCCATGTGCTTGTGAGGATCTCTCTTAATAGTACTCAAATGCTCCAACAAAGACAAGTGATCAGACGTGTCCTCCAACTACCTATGCAAACCATCACCCAGTTGATCCCATGATTTAATCAAATTTTATAGAAGACCTCTAAACCACTGCAAGGATTTTCCCTTCAGTGATGCAGTCAAAAGCCTTAGTGCAACATTTTCTTTAGTAACATTATGAATTGAGCACAAGGTGGCCACATCTCGAATGTGCTCAACAAGAGTGGTTTGATCTTCTTCGGTGAAGTATGGAAAGATTTTGAGAGATGCTATAAGAGTATCATTGTGTGAGCAAGATGTAATGGGCTCCCCCCATTAAAAGGTGCAAATGTAAACTACCTTTCCATTGGCGTGCTTGTGCTATAGGTACCGAGCTTTTCTACATTGAAGTTGTAGGGCTAAGATCTCGAGGTGTATATTCTAACCTCCTTGGTGAATCAAAAATTATTCTTGTTGTCCTACCCCTCCTTCTTGGTGGAGACAACTACAAATACTCGAACGAAGTAGGAATTGATCTTTTTTGTATTCTTTTCATAAGCTAGTCGCACTAGATCTGCATGCAAAACTAGAAAATGGAGTCGCTAGGCTATCTTAAAACCTCTAAAGGTTGGAAAAACTAGTGCATATACTAGAACAATAGCCTTAAACTTGAATAAACTTCTTTGAAAATAGTTTCAATGTCTCACCAAGCATGCCAAAAACTATTGTCAATCAGGATTGCACCCTAGCCAAGTTAAACTCAACTATCCTACTGAAACATGGAAACACTCTCAAGTTGTGGGTGACCTATGGAAAGAATGAATCTCTAGAGTGGGCTAGTTCCCCTGGAAGATCACCTAAACTAAAAAAAATTCTAAGGAAAAGGTTTTAGAGAAATAACTTGAAATGAAATCCTAAACTCCTAATGGCGATGCACCAAAACTTTACTTATTTCAATAACCTTACTCACAATCAGTTTCTCAAACCTTTAATTTTCACAATCTCACCTAGAACATACAACTCAACAGTAATTTGTATGAAGGCTCAAAAGACTAAACACAATGTACAACCTGAATCATATGAAAATCTTGCACACAAATTCACAATAACAAGACATAAAAAATATTTAGTACTTCGAATCACAATAAACATCAAATTTCCACTACAAATATGAGACAAGAAATGAGATAGGAATGCTCTATTGTTTTATTAAAACTAAAGGAGGATTCCAAAATGCAAATCTGAATACAAATGTGAAGCTTACAAAGCTTTCTACAAGTGAGCAAGAAAGTAAGAATCAAATCTGAACTAAGAAAAACTAAGATTTTCTCCAACTTATATCTCCCAAGTGTCTCCAATAGTGAGAATACAAAATTTGACTAAACTACATCTCAAAATAGCAACCTCAAATCCATTTTTGGGCTCCAAAGAAAAGCCTCAAAGTAGTGCCCAAACTTCCTCCAAACTGTATGAGAATGATGGAAACTTTCTATCTCCAGTGAGTTGACCCAGAAAGGACTCAAAAATCACCCCCAAACTAACTAGAAACTGAAAATAGAAGATCTAGTTTGCCCATTTTTTTCTCATTTCACCCAAGTGAAACTCAAACTCAAAAATGAAAGCTCCAATTCAACTACATTTTTAAAATAACAAGTATTAAGATAATTTATAGAAACATTATCTTAATATTGGGTGTCGCAAGCGACATTAATCCCAGGGGGGATAAGATTAAATTCTAGGGTGGGGGTTTAAAGCGGTAGTTGTCACTTCTCCCGACCCGTCACTGAGAAGGATAGATAGAGATAGGCGATCAATCGATTATGATTCACTAGAGAAAATGATAGTTTAGGATTACAGTTTTACAATTACAAAAAGAAAGGGCTTGTTTTACACTTGATTTGATTTTGCAAGATATAAGCCTTCTTAACTTAGCTTTTGATTTTCAAAATAAAAAAAACACCCCCTTAACACTTGATTTTCTATAAAAATTAGAAAAAGATCAAAGCTCAAACTATGTGATTTTCTCAAAAATCATAAAATATCCATCATCAAGGCATAAAGCCTAGGTATGAACTATTTGTAAAGTAATACATAACACCATGGGGTATTAGTGAGGGCATTAAAATTTAATTCAATGTGATAAAAATGCTAAGTTGAATTAGGGAAAACTTGCAAACCCTAAAACAAAACCAATGAGCCCTAACATTTTGGCCATTCATTTTGCACTTCATCTTTTGAAAAAAAATAGCTCTATTGCCACCATCATGAAGGTTTCGAACTCGAGCTCGAATCTTCCACCATTTTAGCTATTTCTAAGAGATTTTCATGGGGATTCTGAAGGAAAAATGCATAGGGTAAGTATTCCTTTCACAAAACCCAACTATGACCTTTTTTTTCTCCATTTTGAAAGCATTCTTAGGCTTCCAAACTGTGGCCTCTCTATTATTTCTAATGCACTTCATTTTTCTCTTCCCTCTATTGATATCCTCTTGTATTTTGAGGTCAACATTTGGAGCACCAAGGGAATTTGAATGTATCTCCTTTGCAGCACACCTAGGTAAGTTCTCCAACATTTGAATCTCTACATTTCTTTTACTTTTGCAAAATATATGCTCTTATTTGAGCCCCAATGGTTGTGAATGATGAATATACTTGCTTTCTCCATGTGTTCTAAGTGCATTTGTAAGAAAACCTTATGGGTCCCATTAAATGCAAGCTTTCTATGATTGAAAGTCGTGGCTTTACCAAGCATTTGAATTATTTCATCCCTCTATATTCATGCAGCATTTTCTAATATGAAAACCCTTATGAGTTTATGTACTTTCAGGAACAAAATGAATAGAAACTTCAGGCTTTAGCCTCATGAGGGCATTCTAGGCTCTTTTCTTACTCTCAAAGAAGCATGAGGGTTTCTCCATCTTTCTGTATTTTTGTTTTTTGTTCATTTTTTGAGAGAAATGAAAGAAAAACTTTCTCCATGCAAGGTCGTAGTTAGAACAACTCATATTGGGTTTGCATTTTTTGAAAAACCTCCTTGATTGAACCCACTCAATGTATTTCTTCTTTCAACATGTAATGGGTAAGAGGTGACATTGTTTCTTTTTTGAAAGGTATAAAAGAATCTTTTATTTTCTTCTGGGTTTGTTTCTTCGAAACCCCATTTCTAGGTATCTTGCATTTTCCTCAAAACTACCCACGATTGCCACTGTATTTTTTGCATTTTCAGTTTATGAAGCAACAAATGAAAGCTATTTTCTTTGCTTCCAGGCATCAAGGCTTTGTAATTTTTACTTTGAAAACCCTTCTCATAGGACATGTGTACTTCCTTTCTGAATATCTATTGTACTCAATTTTTTATGATAAAAAGGACACTTTTCTTATACTAGGGCAGCCATGGCTCTCTAATGCATGTACACACAGTCCTTTGTTGTTTGTTTACTAGCTGAGTCTTTTCTTGTCACTTGAAACTTACATACACAGATGCACTACTTGTGTAATAATGGATTCAATGTCAATACTACCCATTGTACTGTATGCTCATTTTGCAATGTTTACATTTAGAGAGTGAAATGCATCTATAGGTGTCATGTGGCTTCACCATTGTTTGTTGAAGTTTACTTCTGCATTCTGAAAATGTGCATGAATATTGACCCTTATTATCACTTTGATTTTTCAAGAGCATCAAACATACAACTGAAACCCTTCATTATGAATGTTCTTTTCAAAAATGTTGAATCAAGTCATACTGTTGAAGCACAATCTGAATATTATCTTTTATTTTACTCCAAAAATGATGTTGTCCTCAGGCAAGAGTCATTGTCTCTCCTTCAAGTTTTTGCATACAAATCCACCATGATGTTCATATATGGCACACATCATTGAAAATGCATTATGACTTTAATAATTTTATCTTATTGTTGTTTGAATACACTCTTGTAGCAATGCATTCCCATTACACTTTTCACTCTTTCTATTCTTGAGGCAATATATGACTGTTGTCCTTTCATTGATGATAGCTTGAATAAGTCATTTGATAGTTATGCACATGATAGTTGTTTCACACTAGCACTCCATGATGATGTACTCATTGATGCCCCACTTTATGCAATCACTATTTACCATTGCCTCATGTTTCTTGATGGTTGGACCTTCACATTATATGCAGAGAACATGATATATAGCAACGATGATAACAATATTATGAAAACAAACATTGTCAACATGAAACATTGCTTGCAAACACAAATTCCCTCAATGAAAGGATGATGCATTTGAATTTTTTTTTGCACTTTATTTAGGCATTCAAATGAGCTCATTGCTCATTTGTGACTTTCACTTCATTTCTCTTTGAATTGATTGTCATGAATGAGCAATGAGCTTGAGGCTCTTGCAGTCACTTAATGAGTTACTCTAGCTGAAATTGTTTTTATATGAGCATTATGAATATGAATTCCTATCTCATTCCCCTTTTTGAGAATTAGGGGCAACATGCTGGGCTCAACCCTTGTGGGAGCCCATTTTTGCACTACGTGCTATGATGTCTTCATAAATGAATCAACAACATGATTTCTCCTATACCTGCACAGTGAACAAACATGTTAGATAAAAAATAATGACGCTCGATGCTCCTGTGATACTTTATTTTTTAGGCTCTCTTGCATACATATAATAAACATGTTAGATAAAAAACAATGAATCTCGATGCTCCTGTGATATTTTATTTTTCAAGCTCTATTGCATACATCTGATGTTTATTCAACTGATTCAATGCATAATAGACAATGCACTATATTTCTGTTGATAAAGCACATAGGTAGATTCATATCCAGAGCTCTAACAACTCTTCTTATTATGATGCAGGTTCACTCAAAGATCGGGAGCGAGGAGGAGCAAGCTGCAATGAAGACCAGCTCAAGACTTAACTAGACAATGATGGATTTGTCTCTTCTTATATGCTTCTTTTCCTTTTTTAATCTTCAGATGCATAGTATATTCCTTATGTTGTGTTGGTTCAGCTACTCCCACAGCTTGTGTAGGACATTTGATTTCTCTTTTGCAAAATGAATGCAACATTGTGAAATGAATAAATCATTACATAATTGAATGAAAGCAATATCTTATGTCTTGTATTCTCCTTTATGTTGCAAAGCATTGAATGACAAACTAGATTTTTTCTTTTGTTAAAACACATTGCACAATAACAACTAAAACTCTTTCTTTTAAACTTTAATATATATGCAATGGTTTAAGCAAAGAAAAAATGTGTTAAAATCTTTTCACCTTTAATATAATGAAATTACTTCAGCTTTGTGAATTTGAGCTGTAGGCAAGAAATTGGCAACAAATAGCATGGAAGAATGACATTGTATACCCATCATCATCTCCTAAGGAAGTGGAATTTAAATTCTATTTAATAAATGGTTGAATAAATGCCAACACCACATAATGCAATCAGCAATTATGATGCCCAACTCTTAACCTATCCTTTCTACTCCTACATAGAGATTTTTTTTTTCAACTCACAACTAGCCTTGGCAGCCATGCTGTCCAAAATAAAACAAAATATATATTAATTTGGGCACCCCATGTAAACTTCTCTCTTTTTCCAATCCTACTGATTGCCATAAAATAATATGAGAAATATTTTATCAATACAAACGTTCTCTCGTTGACTCCTTGCATTCATCTCAAAAATGACTATAGTGTTGGGAAGAAAAACGTCAATACCGTAAAGTTTTAAAAAAAAATAGTTGTAATGTTATAATAACAAGATAGCATCATACTTAACATAAAATCGAATAAAAACATTCTTATGCTATAAGGAGTGTATGGCTTTTCTCGACTTTAATAAAAAAAAAAAAAAAAACATTAAGTTTAGAAAATAAAGACTCTAAAAGTTAAAAGGAGGCCTACGTGGCCTTTAGGTTTAGATAAATAAAAGGAAATAAAGAATATTTAATTAGTTTAAAATGAATCTAGAAAATTTAGTATTTTAAATTATTATATTTTAAGTTTTTTTTTTTTGGTTTAAGTTAAGTTTCTAAATTTTAAATTATTATATTTTAAGTTTTTTTTTGTTTAAGTTAAGTTTAAAATGGATTTAGAAAATTAAGTATTTTAAATTATTTTTATGAATTAGATTTTAAGTTTTTTTAAAGTTTTAAGTTGAATTAAAAATGGATTTAGAAAATTAAGTATCTTAAATTAATTTCATGAATTAGATTTTAAGTTTTTTTTAAGTTATTATTTTATATATATTATAATTATGTAAGTAATTATTCTTTAAAAATAAGAAACATTAGTTTATTCTTATATTGAAACGATAGATAGATGATAATTAAAATCATTTTTTCTTACATTAGTATTTAGGATGGTGTATATTTTCGGATAGGTTAATATGGATAAACGAATAATAAATCCTTGTATTAAAAATGAAATTGACTTAGACAAGTACCTTATGTTTTAGGGGAATTTAATGAGTGGTTCCTCAACCTTTGTAGAAGTCTATTCTAGTTTAATATAAGAAGAGTTTTGGGAAACCTATTTGCTTAGTAATCTTGTTTCGGTAAAGTAAGTTAATGTATAAGTATGAAAATGATAAAACTAGATAGGAGTTAATGTAATGGTTATATATTTTCTTAGATGGTAGATTTGAGCACTATTAATGTTGTTAGATCACACTTGAGAAATGAGCTCAACCTTCTTTTCAACCATCAATTTCCCAAGGAGAGTTAGCCCAACCTGTTCATTGATTAGGGTGCACACAATGGACTTTGTGCACCCGACTACATTTACTCATCCACTCCCCACTCTCGGGTGACGTGTCGATGGTGATATTGCATGAGCAACGTCCCTTGATGTGTGTAGTATTCAACTATGCAAGTGCATGGTTATTGATTGTTAGTGTTTTAGCGTGCACCTTGTAACTTTGTTCAAACAAAAATTGTTAGTTGTGTTTTTTCCCTTCGTGCAAATTTAGGGCATGACAAGATGTAAATATCATAAAAGTATAAATCTAATAAACTCTAATATGAATAAGAAACCTTAGAAGAATACTATGTTGTGTAGGATTTATTGGATTTACTAAAATGTAAAGAGGCCTAAAGAGGGAAGAAGAGAGAGGAAATTGAGGGATATGTAGAGAGATAGGTCTAGATATTGGGAGATACATATATATAGAGAGAGAGAGAGACAGAGAGGTGAGAGGGAGAGATATAAATAAATAGCTAGAGGGATAGGGAGAGAGAGTTGAGATTGAGTTAAGAAGAGAGGGAAGGATGGAGGGAGGAAGAGGTAGAGAGATAAGTCTAGATATAAAGAGTGGGATCTAAAGAGGGACAAAGAGAGAGAAGGAAGGAGGGAGAGAGAGGTAGAGATATAGTTCTAGATCTCAAGGAGAGAGAGTGAGAAAGATAGGTCTAAAGAGGGACAAAGAGAGAGAAGGAAGGAGGGATGCATGGAGAGGTAGATAGATAAGTCTGGAGCTCAATAGATCAAGAGGGAGAGGTCTAAAGAGGGAAAAATAGAGAGGGGGGAGAGAGATACATGTGGAGAGATAGGTCTAGAGATCAAGGAGAGAGTGAAATTTAGAGAGGTATAAAAAGAGACAGAGCGATATGATGATTTATGAATATTTTTTCATCTCCTTACCAAAAAATATAATTATTTCATAATTGACTTCTCTAATGTTTCAAGTATTTTGAGATGATTTTAACAAAAAAATCATGGAAAAGGGAGTTCATATGTGAAAGTAGTGAGAATTTGATGTTTCAAAAGTGAATTTTGAAGTTCAAATGATTATAATTTTTTGTATAATATAGAAACACTAACTATTTCATTATGTAGAGCTCTGAAACACCTTTCCAATGCCTATAAAAAATCAAAATTTTGATAAGAAACATAAAAGTTATACCCATTTTACTAAAGAGGAATTTTTGGGCTTTTCAAAATGGATATTTGTTTTGCAATTTAATAGATAACCATTTTGTCAAAATGGATTATCCAATTTTGAAAAGCCCAAAATGGTTTCATTTTTGTTTAAATGGATATCCATTTTTGAAGACATAAAAATGAGTACCGATTTCTTTCAAAATAGATATTTGTTTTGAAGATATAAAAATGGGTACCTATTTCAACAAAACGAACATCCATTTGGTTTTTCAAAACAAATATCTATTTTGAAGACATAGAAATGGGTACCCATTTCTAAAAAAATGGATATCCACTTTATTTTTCAAAATGGATATCCGATTTGAAGACATAAAAATGGATATCCATTTTTCACATAATGTTTTTCCCTTCATTTTTGCCTCAGGATTGCTCTAGGATTTTTCTTGGGAGTGTCAAACCTAAAAATTCAACTACCCCATTGTGTTCAGAGGTTTCATCCTCTTTTCACAACTTCACCCTTCGCGTTGATGACCTTTTTTAATTTGAACTTGATGAAACAAAAATGGTTCATTTAATAAATTGTCAACATTCTATCAATATAAGATATGATTTATTTTGGATTTAATAGATAATTATTATTGATTTTCTACACGCACTATACATGTAAAGTCCTGATTGATAGGCTGATTGAAAAACATCTATAATTTTTAAACAGTTACCCATTTTTAAATTTGAAATATGTGTCACAATAGATATACTTCACAAACTATAGTGTAAAAAATATATAAATTTCATATTTTTTTTACCAAGTTAGGGTGGTCAAACAAATTATATTTAATATTTTTAAAGATTCCTACAAGAAAAGTCATAACTAATTATTTACTTGCAACAAAAATACAAAAAATATGCGTCACATCCGAGCATGTATCCTCTATTTATGTTGAAAGATTCAAATAAATAAATAAATCTCACACTTGGGTGGCTGGACAATCACCTGCTTTTTATTTTTTCCAAAATTTAAAGTACTACTACATTAAAATTTTAAATTTTCACTTAAATCATATTAATTTTTTTTTCCAAAAAAGACATAGTAGCCCACAAAATATGGCTCTAGGAAAATTCACCGACAACAATTCATCGAGGGAAAATTCACCGTCAACAATTCGCTGCAAGAAAATTTACAACCACCAACAATTCACCGCCACCAAAAATTCATGCAATTAATTTTTTGCATGGTGAATTGTCATGATAGTGAATCTTCCCGCGGTGAATTGTTGACAGTGAACTGGTAGTGAATTTGTCCTATGCCACAAAATACATTCAATTTTCTACAAATTATATTCCTACACATTTTTCAAACTATGTTAATAACCTATTCAATTTTTTGTGTGAAATTGCTTGTCTATTTTTTTGTATTTTCATTGCCACTTAGAGGCCTTGTTAGGCCCATCATGGTCTCGCACAAACCCATTTTCCTTTCTAGAAGTTATAAAATGAACCATTTTTTAGAATCTATCAACAACCACAAAGATTAAATGATTACCTCCTTTCTTTCTCAAAAATAGAAGCACAAGTTCCATGCTACTGGCATCCCATAGTCTATCTCGTATTGGTAATGGATGATATAGTTCTATGTTTTGACTCCCTCCTTTTGTATATTCACATTCTTTACATCCTTGCACAAATTTCTAACATCACTCTTAAAGTTTAGCTAATAGTAGCTCTATTAAGTTGTGCTAGAGTTCTATTATTTATATTATTAAGTTCTCCCTCATTGATCCTTGAAGGATATAAACTTGATTTCTTTTGAAGTATATAAACTTGATTAATCTTAGTTTAGTTATTGATGAATTATGAGGCATGATGATCTATTAGAGCACAAACTATGTCACACTTTTATTAAAGAAATGTCAAAACAAATATAATTTTTTAACCTAGACCACATAAAAATGACATGCATGTTTTAAATTCTAAAATTATATAATCCATTGAATGCAAAATTCTTAATGTAGTTTATATATATATATATATATATATATATATATATATATATATATATATTTAAAAAAAAAATTAGTTGGATATAGTTTGCCATAAATTTAAGAGAATAATCTTATTTCTTTTCTTTTTTTTAAAGTGAGGTCGATGAGACAAAAAAATATAGTTTTTTTTTCCAATTAGATAGCTTGAAAATCTAGTGCATGGAGAAAAAAATTAATAATTTTTTTTTATAATTATTTAATTTTAAATTTACTCAAACTATCATAGTTTTATTGGAGGTTAACTTTTATCTATTTTTTTGTTATTAAAAAAATCACACTATAAGACCCCCGTTTGCATATTGATTAATGTTAAATCTATTTTTTTATATGTTTCCATAAATAGATGGTAAGATGTACTACGGACAATAAATAATGTGATTGGGTGACCATATTCTTGTATTTCTCTTGGATATTTGTTTCATTATCATTGTCATGAAGGTGTTATGGAATCGTAAATGGGAATATGAATTAAAATTGTAAATGGAATTGTTGTACAATTAAATCTTAGTTTAGCTATTGATCAATTTAATATGATAAGATATTGTTCTTAATGATTGCATTGGTAATGTACAGGAAAGTAGAGTGCCAGTACGGGAAGGAAAAAAAGCATTGAGTAGACCAAATGACAACTTATTGTGGTTATGAATGTGGCCCCCTTTCGAGGCTTGGAAAGATATAAAGTTAATATGATTGTAGAGTAGGGTGGTGAGGGTTGATGTAAAAAAAGGATAATTAGTCGATAAGCTATTATACGTGGGGGAACCCCACCAGGATCTCCTCCAATCTAACATCATAAACCCCACTAGGAACCCCACATGGTATAGCCATTGGAAGAAGAGACGCCCAAGACAGTGTGCACAATGGAGAATTTGAGGTGTCTTCCCTTGACGATGCAAGTGATTTAAGGGCTGCCTCACACAAGGGGAACCATGAGAGGACCAGGGAGCTCTAGAGTAACACTTAGGTCATCATAGTGGGTGAGAGTATGAGAGCCCAATGGGGCACAGGAGATGATGAGATTGGCTACAAAGGCTTGGAATATGAGGGATGAATAGATGACCCAAGCCAGGTAGCAAACTGTGAGGGTGCCATGCTTAGATTAGACAAGGTAGGGGTGAATATATTATGACTCATTTCCCTTCTTTAGGAAAAAAAATTCTAGGCTGTGTTTGTGGGAAAGGGGGGGTTCAGTAGATTTTGGGCGAAGAAAGGGGGTAGGTTGGGTGCGGTTGTGTTATTCACAGCCGGAAAGGCACTTGTTAGTATCAAATTTTTTTGTGTTGTTTGGGATGGTAGAAAGGCAATGTGGGTTCTTAGTTCACTGCATAAAATTGTTGAGCAATTCTGCACTCGAGCTTTCAGTTGGAAGTGTTGCCTTGTAGGGGGCAAGGAGTCGGCCATTGAATCCTCTCCTTCGCTTCCTTCTGCTTTGGGAAAATGATTCACCTTTTTGTAAATTTGACAAAGCACCCAATCATCGAGTTGCACCAACCAAAACAACTGAGAAGCTTAATACCACCATAAGGGAAACAAAATAAGCTTAATGCTACCATTAGGGAAACAAAATAAGCTTAATGTAACTGTTATTAGGGAAACAAAATAAGCTTAACGTTGTTATTAGGGAAGATCTTACACCCATGTATACATGTACAATGAGAGAGAGGCTGAGCAAAGAACCTCCTGGATATCAAAAAGAACATTTGTGACAGAGGCGAGACCTTAGTAAACCACCATTAGCAAATTCAAATCCTAAAATTTCAAACCAAAAAATTAAAAACCCTACATATATATGCCTGCTAATACTCTCCATTAGCCAATTTGAACCAAAAATTTCAAACCAAAAAACTCAAAACCCTACATATATGCCAAGTAATACTCACCATTAGCTAATTCGAACATAAACTTTGAACCAGAAAACTCAAAATCCTACATAAATTCCTAGTAATACTCGCAACTAAGTCAATCTATTATTTTAAAATAACACAAAATAATTAGAGGGGGAAAAAATTGCAATGCACGAAACTTGTAAGTGATTGGGACCTTACTGTCAGCATTCTATTGGAGACAAATTCTCAAAAAAACATTCTTTAAATTTAGTTGTGGAGAGTTCATACTAAATGGCAATGGCCTTATATCCTTCCATTACTCATACTCCAACTATCGTATAGGAGAGCCAATTGATACTCACGCATATCAAAGCATACATTCACCATTTCAATTCGATGTATTAGCTCAAAAAACCAGAGTAATGCCTAAATCCCCACTACCATTTGAATAGATTCTTGAATTTCAGGTCTGACAACTTGCAATGATATGTGGAGGTATCTTGAAATGCCACACAATATCATGCAAGGAGGATGTGGTTAAAGAGGGTAGGTCATTGTTATCGACGTGGCAAGTTACATTTTTCCAATGAATGTAGCAATGATAATTAGCATTCCAAGAGATTATCCAAGTTTCCATTGAAGCTAAATAAGGTAGAAATTATTTCCACCAATCATGGAGGGCAGGGGAGAAATATCAATCCTAAATATAAATTACCCATCTCTTTAAGCAATTTAATGATTAAAGAACTTACCATTTCATTTCTCGAAAGGCTTATGTGGAAAGTTGTGACTCTTAACCAAACGGATAAGGGCCAATTTTGAACATGACTAGTGAATTCTCTTCTTCCACAACATCCATTGGAGTACATGTGGAAGTGTAAGAGAGGGGGACCACTACATGGAAGACCCCAGGTCATGGAGGGTCAAGACACGAGAGGCTTCCCTAACTTACCTCAGCTAAATGTAGTGTTTAGGGTATGTAAGGCGAGGGTAACAAGGACCGAAGGGCCTCTCAGCTACTCAATAGGCCCGAAATGCAGAAAGAGGCTAGGCGAGCTAGTTTCTAGGTTTAACACTTCATCTCGAAAAGCTCTCTGTCTGAGGACAAAAGCACAAAATTTGGACAACACGGCACGCTGCCGTCTCAAAATTGCGCTGCCATTCGTACGACCACACAACAATAAAAATGAGGTTAAGTCAATAAAAACTAGCTAACAACCTAGCAAGCTAACTAAAGGACCAAAATGATAGAACTAAGTAAATTATATAATCTCTAATATGATAAAGCAAATAAGAAAGAGTGATGAAGATGAGGAGAATCTCACCAATGAACTCGTTCACCAGTTGATTCTCCAAGATTTTATACACCTACACACAACAAGAAGGGAAAATGTTGGGGTGTTGTATAGGGGCTTGCCTTAGTCAGACCCCCATTTAGGTGTTTCCATCGCCACTGACAGCCAAAGGAAAGAGATAAAGAAGCAATGTAATGAAAGCACAAACACTACAATGCAATACTATGCTACTCACCAAATGATAGAGGAGAGGAAAGGGATGCTTACCACCTCCACCAAGAGCACTCAAGGCTACTTGGGGGAGAAAATGAGAGGAACTGAAGCCTCTGCTATGTATGGCGTGGTCCCAAATGTGCTCTACCAATTTGATGGAGTGTGATGTTGCTGCAATGGAATGCTTGGAATACTTGGAAGTGAGTGAAAGTGAGCTTGTGAGAGAGAGTATGGAATCTTAGTCTATTCAAGAGCTGGAATGTAAATTGGAAGAGTGAATATGAAGGAATGAAGAAGAAAACATAAATATTTGGGTCGGTCGGCCGAAGGAGGCGTTACAACTTCGCTACCAATGGGAATAGTAACACCTCTGCTAGCTCAGCCACATGAATGTGCTAGGGACGTAAGCGCGCCGCGCGGGCATCCCTGATAGAAACGCCTCCATCGACACACAAAATAGGCTCCACGTGGACCACCAACAGTGGGCTTAAGTAAATTTAAGCCTTCGAATTTGGTTTTCTAAAGTGTATAAAGGAAAAAAGAAGAATCACGCCTACGATGCAAATTCGCTCTTATACATTTTTCCCACACTTTAGCGAGCACGAGTAGTAATGAGTGCTCAATAAAGTATATCAAGAAGAGAGTAGGGTTAGAAAAAGTATACTTGAACCATCGAGGAAGCAGTACTTGGTTTGGCGTACCCAAAGGTTTAGGAGATGCGAAGAACTCCATAGCTGCTCGAAACTATGAAGTTGGAACAAAGCGTCTTACAAGCTCGCAAACCTACAAGGAGGCAACCCCCAAGATCTCTCGCATGGAGGAAGCCCCAAGGAAATGGACTTCACAGAGTCAAGAAGTGGTGACACGTCTACCCACAGATAGAACATGTCTGAAGTGGTGACATGTCTACTCACAGATAGAACATGTCAAAAGCGGCGACATGTCTACCTGCAAATAGAGCATGTCTGAAGCAGCGACACGTCTACCCGTAGATAGAGCATCTCTAAAGTGGCAACATGTCTACCCATAGATAGAGCATGTCTAAAGTGGTGACACGTCTACCCACAGATAGAGTGTGTCTATAAGCAGTCAGTCACGTAGACCGTAAAACTTTCAAAGGGGTCCCTCAGGAACCTTTCAAAAGGAGAGGGGTTCACTCAAGGGACACGCTATTTGAAAAGTAAGGTCTAGTCAGGCTGCCGCCAAGCTAGACATGAAAAGGTCCATTCATTACAAAGGCTTTTGAAGAAAGGGTCCCTAGGGGACCTGCCATGAAGAAGAAAGGGGGTCCACTCAAGGGACACACAATTCAAAAGTGACTGTTCACCTTAGAGTGATTCATCATCAAGGGATCCTTTCGAAAGATGTTCACTTAATCAAGGAATCTAAAAGGAAGGTCATGCCCCCATGCGAGGGGAAGTCAAAGATGTTCCCACTTCAAAGGAAGGTCTTCAAGTCCTTTCTTTATGAACCAGTGATGAAGGAAATGCGTCCCATTAGGGTTCCAAGTTGAGAATGCAATTCTAAGGAAAATGATTATTGTGAAGAATTTCAAGAAAATATTTGTTGACAACGAATTTATTTTTTGAAAATCAAAGCGCTAAAGAGGAGAACGTTGTCACACATAGGAGGGACAACTCAAGAAAAGAAGAGAGAAAGATTAAGGGAAAGCTAAAGAGAAGAAAAATACAAATAAAGGGCACAAGGGGATCTAGTTTAGCGGGGTCAGATCTGTCCAAGCTCATATAACAATAGGTAACTGTAATGCAAGGAAAAATATCATCAATCCCCAACCAGATTAGGAAGAAAGCATGAAAAACAAAGTAAAAATAAAAAATTGGGTCAACATGGAAGGGAAGCCTAAATGCCCCCAAAGCTTTTTATCGTCCCCAATTTATCGAAAATCAATCACAAACATGGAAGAATGATGGTACAAATAGAAGAAGGTTTATGACACAAAAACCATGCCTGTATCCAAGAACTAGCAGGGGTGACGAGGGTCATCCAGGAAAATATAGCATGAGTACAGGGGAACACATCACAAAAAACACACACACATAAGATCAAGAAAAGGGGACCTCCTCTTAACACTGATCATCCAGGAGATCGTCCGCTTCCCAATCTAGATCCTCATAAGGGGGAGGCGGATGAGCCTACAAGGGTGGAATGTTAAGAGGAGGAGCATCCGGTCCTCCCACAACAAGGGCTAAGGAAGAGGGCCCCTCGAGGTCCTCTCCACCGAGCTCCTATGGAGTCAAAGTCAGCGATTTTGCGAAGATTGTCGATAGGGCCAGGATTTCATCCACGAAATTAAACATGCATCCCATGGGAGCATCATGCTTATCCTCAGCAGATGGTGCAGGTTATGCCTAAGATTCACCGTTAATCTCATCGAATGACTCGGGAGTGGTGACAAACTCAAGGGAAGCCAGGACTGGTTCTATCACAAGGACAAAACAAGTCATCACGGGGCCACCTTGTGAGGCAGGTGGATTCCTCTTACGTCCTACTTTTTCGGAAGGACCAACCTTCACCTCTTTCTTCGTGGGAGGAGATGAACTCCCCATAAACGAAGCTAGGGGCACAAAGGAAGAGGAGGATGGAATCGCAGTGGACACAACTGAAGTGTTAACCATGTCCACGGGCGTAGGGAAGGGTTGAATATCTGGGATGGACATCAGCAAAGGCAACTCTGCTGAAGGAGCGATAAACACCTATACCCATTTACGGTTAGGCACATTTATGCTCGCAATGGAAGCCAAGAGTGAATCAAGTTGAAGGAAAATTGAAGGGAGGAAGAAGACACTGCAGAAGATCCTGAAACAAGAGCGGTCATTTCTTCCTCCTTTTGTTGTGAGGTAGCCTACTCAGCTAGGAGATCCTTTCATTGGCACTTGTGCTCACATGCAAGGAGGTTTCTACGGCTCTTGGAGTTAGAAGCCAGAGCTTGTGAAGGGACGGGAGGTTCCTACTCGACCATAGGAACATCCACTATGGGCATTTCGAGTGAAGGAATGGGTCCCTGTATAGGAGCAGGGGGAGCAGGCTAAGGAGCAATAGGAGGAGTCAACTCAAGAGCCTCAATAGTGGGCCTCTTTCCGCTCACTATCTTAGGAGCAAGAACAATAGGAGGCCGTGCATCGAATTCTCTACAAGAACCTTTCTTTCTGCCATATAACTAGTACCATGGTCTAGGAAATTCATTAGGAAGGTCTGTGATTCTAATCTTGGGCCTACACCAAGGAGGAATCATCATATTCAGAGGATAGCCACCAGGCTTGCTCATCCAGTACTCTTCCCAAGAAAGGGGAGAGGATGGGGTAGTCTAGAAAAAGGTCATTTTCTCTTTACCTTTACGAGAAGGAGAGGGAGTCGTTATGGGATTCTCCTCCTTCTTTAGGGAAAAAGGAGCAGATGGTATAGCCTTCTCTTTACCTTTGCGGGGAGGAGAAGGGGTCGGCATGGACTCCTCTTTCTCTCTTGGAGGAGTAGTCATAAGCGCGGGCTCCTTCTCATCTTGGGCAGAGGAGGCGACCAATTTTTCCATTGCAAGAAGGGTCAGCTTTGGCTCCCCTTTGCTCCCAATTTTGTACTTCACATAATTCTTGTAAAGTAGGTCCGTTGATCCAATGAATATCCACCATGAGATACCAAAGGCTGATATCCGGTATCATGCACCACATGCACGACACCCTTGTGGGAAAACTTTAAACACTTATGAATAACAGATGTGATCCCATTCATGGAAGCCAACCAAGGAATGCCTAGCTTCACTCTGAATAGGTCTATCTCCAGAATAGCGTTGAAGACCATGTCAACAGTCCTAGGTCCAACCAAGATGGACAAAGTGATCAAGCCATAAGGTTTAAGAATCATACCATTGTGGGTATGGATGGTAGATTTTGTTTCTCCATACTTTTCCTTCTGTAATGAGTTCAATACTAATGTTTCTTCGGTAATAATATTCACACAGATCATGGGGTCTATCAAGACTCATGTCACAATGTTACCATTGATGCAAGCAGGAATGTAAAGAGGTGAAGGCTTGTTGTTTAAGGGTAGATCTTGTGCTATAAATGTAATATCTGGCGAACCAGGTGTAGGCAAAATAGTAAAAGTTATTATGACCATGTTCACATAGGCCTCAGGTTGAGGAACATAATCAGTGGGATTGATAATCATGTTGGCAGAATGTGACGGAAATGGCTCCATGTATATCTGCAATTCACTGTTAGCTTTCGCCACTGATTTGTTAGCATTCTATTTATTCCCATCAAGATGAATGCTACCGTCCTCAATGTAGTCTTGTATCTCATGACGCAACCACATACAATGTTTAGTATCATGTCCTTTAACACGATGGTATTGACTCACACTCCCATCGTACCAATTAGGATAGGGTTCCCTAACAAGCTTAGGGGGCGGAAAAGTTATGAGTTTATCCTTCAACAACTTTTGCAAGATGAAAATGTAAGATTCAGACAACTTTGTGAATTTATGGTTGCATTTAAGGCCATTTTCATCGATAGCAGCTACTACATTTGCAACGGATTTTCCTTTCCCAGAGATTGATACGATGGACTTTCCTTCAGAACAAGGGCGCAAAGAGGATCCCCTGAATTGAGCAACCATCTGTTGGTATTCTCGTAAGGCTGCACACAAATGCGTGAAGGAAGGGTATTTCATAAGGGCGAACTTCTCTTGCCAAGGCCTTTGTAAGTTCCCTATGAACACCTTTTGCACATCAAAATTAGGAAACTGGTATGAGATTTGTGAGAGAAGTGCTTGATAACATGCTATGAAATTAGTAATCTTCTCATTGTCTCCTTGCTTACATCAGACGAGATCCAAAAATGTCATCTTCGGCCTGATGTTTGCTTGGAATTGTCTAAGGAATTGGTTAACAAGTTGATTGAACAAGAAAATAGAATTATCAGGCAAGGAACAGTACCACTCGAGTGTTGTGTCCTTGAGGGATTGAGGAAATAGTTTAGCCATCAAGGCGTCATGGTGGAAGAAGTTTATGCAGAGGACGTTAAAGGTAGACATGTGTGTCTGTAGATCTCCCTTACCACCAAACTTCTCAAATTTAGGAATCTCCATTCCTTGAGGGAAGGGAGTGTTCAAGATGGCAACCGATAATGGGCTATGTCAGAAGAAAGGCTAGAAAATAGGTTGGACAGAGGCTTGGGAAAGGCTCGCTAACTAAATCTACATTTTACCCATGTGTTCTAGAGTAGAGTATTCAGAATAGGGTTGTTAGAAGATAAAGGGCCAGAGGAACCCCCTCCAGAGCCACCGCCAATTCTGCCTCCAGAACCACCACCGGTATGACTTCCACAAGAGCCACCGCCACTAGTAGGGCCACTGCCAGAACCACCACCACGACCTCCACCAAATCCACCTCCTCCAACAACATCTCCGCTACCAGATCCATTGCCACTACCAAAGCCTCCACCACCTATTCTTCCAAAACCTCCACCACTGGAGGTGACAGAAGGGGTAAAGCTAAATCCCAATAGGACCTTATTCACCTTGATAGTTTCTAGTTGATTATGGATGGCAGGGACACTAATGGAAGGGACCGCATTAGCCATGTAGATAGAGGTGGGAGGAATTGATACACCTAGTTGTCTCTCGTGTGCTTCAAAGGTGACTCCTTGTGCAAAACTAGGGATGCTTGAAGGGGCGCACACTTCAGTGATATCGAAGAGACTACTTAGAAGCTCTACACCTATTCGGTCTTTATCCATCATATGTTTAGTTTACTAACAACTCAAGCAACCCTAGCCATCTTTAGATTTATTTCCAAATAATTTTCAAGGTCGCCCAACCCCCTTGTAAGGGTGGACACATATTCAACAAGGATTTGAATGGCCTCATGCCCGTCCACTAATGATGGTGTGGGGGACGCAAGAGGAGTGGGGATGTGATTGGTTTCGTTGGTGAATCCTATCTCACCCCTCGACACCTACTCCTGCATAGCCAAACTAATGGCAAGACCAGAGAAGAGACCCATAGAGAGACCAAGTGAGACCTTCGTTCTATCCATCGGGAGGTGTCATACACTTCTCCTTATGATATTCCCAGAATTTGTGGACTAGGTTGTGATGCTCATAAACCTTCACAACGCTCAAGAACACAACAATCGTGAAGAAACCGGGGGAAGCCTCAACACTGGAAGATGAATAGATGTTGGTTCACGTTGGGTTCACCAAAAATGTAAGAAAGGGGGGCTACTATGTGCAAGACCATAGGTCATGGAGGGTCAAGACACAAGAGGCTGCCCTAACTTACCTCAGCTAAATGTAGTGTTTGGGGTATGTAAGGCGAGGGTAATGAGGACCGTAGGGCCTCTCAGCTACTCAACAAGCCCGAAATGCAGAAAGAGGCTAGGCGAGCTGGTTTCTAGGTTTAACACTTCATCTCAAAAATCTCTCTGTCTAAGGATAGAAGCACAAAATTTGGACAACAATGCAACACACTAGCATCTCAAAAGTGTGTTGTTGTCCATACGGCCAAATAGCAATAAAAATGAGGTTAAGTCACTAAAAACTAGCTAACGGCCCAACAAGCTAACTAAAGGGACAAAATGATAGAACTATGTAAATTATATAATCTCTAATATGATAAAGTAAAGAAGAAAGAGTGATGAAGATGACAAGAATCTCACCAATGAACTCGTTCACCAGCTGATTCTTCAAGAGCTTGCACACCTACACACAACAAGAAGGGAAAATTTTGGGGGGTTGTATAGGGGCCTACCTCAGTCATACCCCTATTTAGGTGTTTCCACCACCATAGACAGCCAAAAGAAAGAGATAAAGAAGCAATGTAATGAAAATTCAAACACTATAATGCAGTACTATGCTACTCACCAAATGATAGAGGAGAGGAGAGGGAAGCTTACTACCTCCACCAAGAGCACTCAAAGCTTCTTGGGGGAGAAAATGAGAGGAACTCAAGCCTCTGTTGTGTATGGTGTGGTCCCAAACATGCTCTACCAAGTTGATGGAGTGTGACGTTGTTGCAATGGATTGCTTGGAATACTTGGAAGTGAGTGAAAGTGAGCTTGTGAGAGTGAGAGTATGGAAGCTTAGTCTATTCAAGAGTTGGAATGCAAATTGGAAGAGTGAATATGAAGGAATCAAGAAGAAAATGGCCATATTCAAGTTGGTTGGCCAAAGGAAACATTACAACTTCGTTGCCAATGGGAAGAGTAACGCCTCTGCTGGCTCAGCCATAGGAATTTGCTAGGGACGTTTATGTGCCGCATGGGCGTCCCCAACAAAAACAACTCCACTGACACACAAAATAGGCTCCACGTGGACCGCCAACAGCGGGCTTAAGTAAATTTAAGCCTCCAACTTTGGTTTTCTAAAGTGTATAAAGGCAAAAAGGGGAATTGCACCTAGGGTGCAAATTCGCTCTTATACAGGAAGATATTATGATGACGTGGAACTCTAGGGCATGACAGTAGATAAGAACAAAGGAACCCTAAACTTGTAGAAAAGTCAATTTACATAAACCATTCACTAATATTTGTGCCAATTAAGACAGTCCAAAAAAATTATAATTGAGAATCTAATGGACCACATTTTGAATATTAAATTATCGAATTCTTTCATTTATTTATATTTTAATTAGCAAATCACTTTATTTATTAGATTTTTTTATTTATTTTATGTGGGTTTTAAGAAAAATTAAACTTATAAAATTTAATTTTTTAAAATTATTAAATATAAAACTTAAGTTTAAAATATAAATATTATGTTCTTAAGATGCATTAATTTTTAAATGGAATATTAATATGAAAAATACATTGATTTCACAATCTTGAAATATATAATTGATGTTCAATTCATAATGACAATAGTATTGACTTATTTTTAAAATTATATTCATTAATTACAATTGGCATTAAGATCAATAATGTGTGTAAGCAAATTAATTTATCTTTTTTTCTTATAATATAGAGTTGTGTAAGTGTTTTTTATTAGTATTATCAATTATCACATTATTTTACTATTTTGAAAAATTATTTCATAATATTTATAATTTTTTAAGTCCCTTCCCAATTTTTGAATATTCCTTAATAGGCATTTAAATCCAACAAAATGAACCACCAAAAACAACACACAATAGTTATGCCCAAATTGCACTACTTAATCTAAAAGATTGTCAATAAGTCAAGTATGCATAGTTGCAATAGACCCCTTTATAGCTAATGATACACTAGGATGTATCTATATATGACATCAATATTATGACCCCTTACAAATAGTTTCATTTATATTTTATTACACAATGGCAAGGTGTGAATACACTACTCATAATTCTTTGAACATGTGGCATTGACAATTGTGTAAGATAATTCACTAGTTATCAATAATGAATTATAAGTAGCATACATGAAAACTAATCTACTTCTCCAAACTAATGCTTAACAATTTTGAATATTTTGGAGCATGAGGATAGTTAGATAGTTTTCAAATCGATTCCTATCTATTGGGCTATTGAGTCATAGTTAACATAAAGGAAAAAATATAGAGACATGAAAGCCTTGATCTAGACATAAAATCCATCACCATATAGG
This sequence comes from Sequoia sempervirens, assembly GCA_007258455.2. NCBI lineage: Eukaryota > Viridiplantae > Streptophyta > Pinopsida > Cupressales > Cupressaceae > Sequoia > Sequoia sempervirens. The sequence continues at coordinate 127,150,147 of VDFB02379711.1, forward strand.
TATTGCACACAACCAAGCATGCTTAACAATCCAAAATTAAATTAAATAAATCTATATGTAAAGAACAAATGTCTTGCAATGTTTGTAATATTTTAAAAAAAATTCCCTTATCAAATATTCAATATATTTATGTTAGTAATTGTGACGAGAAAACCTTGATGGGTATTAAGATTCCCTTGAAAAACAAGATAAACTAAATAAAAAATTAAAAAATACAACCTCCTTTCAAAAATGACCAAAAATATTTTTTGTACGCAACAAGTCATTGCCCTAACTTGAAACATTGTAGATATATCTGGGTTTGTTCAAACATAAATTAAAGTAAATAGTTAGGGTTTATAGTTAGCATTTAACAAGATTTCTGAGAATTTGTTTCTTGAAAAACAAGATAAACTAACTAGCTTTCATATGTACATTTAAAACATTTAGTTAAATTTTAGCGTTTTTGAAATCATTTGAAACCTATTGATATTGATATTGATTTCCAAACAATGCAAACAACACAACTACAATAGCTACTAAGTTTCTTCAGCAAGGACTCCAACACTCTTGTTATTATTATTATTGTTTATCATATATTTTTAGTATTTGTTTTATAAGTTATTAATATAAATTAAATTAACATTTTATAGATATGTAAGTAATATTAATATGTTATAGATATATTTATGTTAAAATGTTGTCAGAAATGTGCATATACATGCAACAACTACCACAAGCACCACCATAATAAATGCATACCAAATTCATTGTAAATTAGTAGCAAACTTCAAGAAAATCCTGCACTCGGTCACCTCAATGATACGAGCTTTGTGTCCTTCATGCTTTATGCATTTTAGTAGAAAGGCCACCATTTTGTAGGGCCCAGTTATAGTATGTACTTTGTAAAACTGAAATTGCTTCTAAAAAATTATCACAAATGACCATTTTATGTTTTGACAATTTTTGTAGTCTAATAAGACTAAAAAGGTGGGACATATACTTTATTAACTTTCTAAATTTTTATTTCCATGAAAAATGAAAAGAATTCAAATCTCACCAAGTTTATGCCATTGCACCATATTATGTCTATCTTTACACTATTTCTTCAAACACTGTATTTGCATACTATTTACTTGTGAAAAAGCTTTTGTATCTTTTAGGAAGAGTTCAATTAACCAAATAAAAAAATGGAACAGACAAATTGTAAGGCCATTGAAATATCTAGTTTTTTTGTACCCTTATGCCATTTGTAAGGTCATTGAAATTACCCTTCATTTCCATTTGGTACTTCTAGAATTAGAGCTGGGAAGACTTCCAAAAAGTTAAACCCACCTTACCACTAAACTACATTGCTCAATTTCTTACATCTTTGGAAAATACCTTTGTAGCTACATTGCTTGTTTTGTCAGGGGCTACTTGTCTTAAAGGAAATACTTGATGAATTCGAATGGTGTCTCATTTGGAAAATCCTCCCTCTTCATTGTTATCTTCATACCCCATGAGATTTTCCTACCATGGAAGAAATATAAATATATCATATTTATATTTATTAAAAATTGTGGGAAACTAAATCTATAAACCTACAAAATCAGATGAAATCTATACACCTACAAAACCATAAATGTGCATATACATGCAGCAACTACCACAAGCACCACCATAATAAATGCATACCAAATTCATTGTAAAATTAATAGCAAACTTCAAGAAAATCTTGCACTCAGTCGCCTCAATGATACGAGCTTTGTGTCCTTCATGCTTTATGCATTTTAGCAGAAAGTCCACCATTTTGTAGGGCCCAATTATAGTACATATACTTTGTAAAACTGAAATTGAATCTTTTTAAAAAATATCACAAATGACTATTTTATGTTTTGACAATTTTTGTAGTCTAATAAGACAAAAGGTGGGACACCTACTTTATTAACTTTCTAAATTTTTATTTCCATGAAAAATGGAAAGAATTCAAATCTCACCAAGTTTATGTCATTGCACCATATTATGTCTATCTTTACACTATTTCTTCAAACACTGTGTTTGCATACCGTTTACCTGTGAAAAAAGCTTTTGTATCTTTTAGGAAGAGTTTAGTTAACCAAATAAAAAAAATGGAACATACAAATTGTAAGGCCATTGAAATATTTGGTTTTTTTATACCCTTATGCCATTTGTAAGTTAATTGAAATTACCCTTCATTTCCATTTGGTACTTCTAGAATTGGAGCTGGGAAGACTTCTAGAAAGTGAAATCTACCTTACCACTAAACTACATTGCTCAATTTCTTACATCCCCGGAAAATACCTTTGTAGCTACATTGCTTGTTTTGTTGGGAGCTACTTGTATTAAAGGCAATACTTGATGAATTCGAATGACGTCTCATTTGAAAATTCTTCCTCTTTGCTGCTATCTTCATACCCCATGAGATTTTCCTACCATGGAAGAAATATAAATATATCATAAATTTATATTTATAAAAAATTGTGGGAAACTAAATCTATACACCTACAAAACCAGACAAAATCTATACACGTACAAAACTAGAAATGTGCATATACATGCAACAACTACCACAAGCACCACCATAATAAATGCATACCAAATTCATTGTAAAATTAGTAGCAAACTTCAAGAAAATCCTACACTCGGTCACCTCAATGATACGAGCTTTGTGCCCTTCATGTTTTATGCATTTTAGTAGAAAGGCCACCATTTTGTAGGGCCCAGTTATAGTATATACTTTGTAAAACTGATATCGAATCTTCTGAAAAAAATCACAAATGACTATTTTATGTTTTGACAATTTTTGTAGTCTAATAAGACTAAAAAGGTGGGACACATACTTTATTAACTTTCTAAATTTTTATTTCCATGAAAAATGAAAAGAATTCAAATCTCACCAAGTTTATGCCATTGCACCATATTATGTCTATCTTTACACTGTTTCTTCAAACACTATGTTTGCATACCGTTTACTTGTGAAAAAACTTTTGTATCTTTTAGGAAGAGTTCAGTTAACCAAATAAAAAAATGGAATAGACAAATTGTAAGGCCATTGAAATATCTAGTTTTTTTGTACCCTTATGCCATTTGTAAGGTCATTGAAATTACCCTTCATTTCCATTTGGTACTTTAGTACTGAAACAATTATATTTAGTTGATAGGCTATTATGTAGGGGAACCCCACTAGGATCTCCTCTATCTGATGCTGACATTTTCCTTTCTTGCTTTTCCCGAAATTCTCATTGAATCAGCACATTCCCCAAAATAGCAGTCGTGCACATTTCTTCTCCATAGATTTTGTTGATAATAAAAAAACACCAAAGTATATCAGCCTATTGGCGTACGCATTGCACCTCATTGGTGCAAGTGCTAGTTTATATGAGATGTAAGTTGGGGTTGAGTTTTAGAAACCATTATCCAGGTTAAAATTCGGATAGGAACTTAAATGAGCTTTTAAAATGAGTTGTTGGTCAATTTCCTTGGTTGGGATGCAAAATTAAACCCCTAGGGTCTATACCATAGTGGTAGGGGTTAATTGGGCATGAAATAGTGCCCTTAAGACATGATTTGACCCCTGAAAAGTCCTCATTATGATGAGTGACGAGTTTTGAGGAAAGGATGGGATGGTATGATAGAGGGGTTGTCCAAGTGCAAATTCCTCTTTAATAAGGAAAAGACTCTCATTGATGGAGGTAGGTGCACTCAACATCTCCCCATCCAAAAGGTTGCAAGTTGAAACTCCTATATATCTTGGAGAGGAAGGATGAGTGGGGTGTTACCCACTTCTCCTTTTTGGAGAACACTAGTTGAGATAGAAGAAAGGATGAGAAGAGAAGAGAAGTCCTCCCTCTTTGGAAAGATTGTGATCAAGATGGCTTGGCTAGGAGAGGAAAGATGGATACAAGAGTCCAGTCCCTTCATCTAAAATAAAAGAGATAAGTTCTTCCTTTTTCCATTTACCCTTGTGTATGGATGATGGTTGAAAATACGAAGTAAAGAACCTAGATGCATGAAATTGGTGTTATGCTATTTTTAGCCTTTCAAAAAAATAAGAAAAGACTCCATTTATCATCATGAAGCTTAAGGAATTCCTTGCTTGAGGGTATGGAGCTTAAAGAATTTCTTGCTCGAGGGTATGGCAAGAGCCCACAAGGCTCCATGACGCCATTACGGTAGGGTGGAGAGCAAGACCTTGCTCATGAGTTTGTAAATCATTTGCTTCCTCATATATTGTTGTAATATTGTAAGACTAAAAAAGATGGGTTTCATATCTCTCAATGAAGAAATGAAAAGAGCAAGCCTTATTCAGTTGTGTGTCATTCAATGTATTTCCTCAAATTAGTTGTAATATGGAAAGCTATTGTTTTGTTTAACTTGAATAAAAATCATGAGCTCTTGTAATCTATTTTGAAAAGAAAATGACGTGACTTTCTCTTGATGGCAAAAAAAAAGGAAAATAAGCCTATGCAATAAAATGGGTTCTAATAATGATACTGCAAGTTGCATATGAAGTCTAATTTAACTCCTTTTATTGTAAAAGGAAAAGAAAATACACATGGTAGTCTAAAATTTAAAAAGAAGAAAGTGGGATATTATGAAATGAATGGATGTTTAAGTAGGGGAGATGTATATTAGTTTATGTATATGTAAGGAAGAGCTAGATCTAAACTTGTATTTCTTTTTATTAACAATTATGTATTTGTTTGGTTCTAAGGTGGGAACCAAAAAAAAAGAAGGAGATTTTAAATACTATGAAAGTATGGAATTTGCCATTAAAATTTACAACATAGGTAATTTGAGTGAAGTTTAGACGAAGGTAAATAGGATATTTGAAATGACAATATAAATTGACCCCCACCTTTTACCAATTGAGGATTTATAAAAATCTGTAAAGTTATCAAATACTCATGAATCTAAATCACTTATTCATTCTACTAAAAAAAAAAAATCAAAATTTTAATGCATGTGTATTTATTATTGTTGTTATTTATTTATCTATTTTATCTATTTTCATACTACATATATATTATATACCTTTTATTATATTGTATATATAATAAAAAATATTAAAAATATTAAAAATATATATATAAAGAAATTAAAATAAATAAACAAAAAAGTCAAGAGGAGCCAAGCCCCAAGGTGCAACACCTCCAATTGTGAAATAAAAGAAAAAATAATCTATTTCTACCATAAATATTTGTTAACCAAAAAAATATAAATATATATGTTTGTTGCAAATTTCACCTTTCTTCCAAGCAGCAAATAAAATAAACTAGCTATTGCACTTTAGGTGTGCAATAATGTACGCCGAATAATTGTGTGGATATATTTGTTCTTTTGTAGACATATTGGTTCAAATAGAAAAGTATGCATATAACTTATAAAAGCAAGAAATGAAAACAATTAAATGGAAATAGTACACAAATGAAATGGAACTTGAAATAATGGAATGGTTAATTGCAATTATAAGAATATATGCAATATAATACAAAGGTAAAGATATATTTTATATTTTGTGCAATTCCATCACACGGTTCAATTAGTAAAAATAGATCTATTTAGTATTTGGAAAACAACTAATATAAAACTATTTATTTAACCTAGAAAAGCGACACATGAAATAAATAAAATGAAAATGAATATTTTCCTTACACCAATATGTGTTTTAATATTGGTTGAAATAAAACAACATGTATATAACTTATAATAAGAACACATGGAAAAACTAAAATGGAAATAGTATGCATACGGAAGGGAACTTCACTTGATATGATATAAAAATGTAAAAATAAGATATTATATACAATTTTGAAAGTCCATTGTTTTCATGGAATGTTTAATTACAATTATAAGAATGTATGAAATTGATTAGAATGGTATAGATATATTTTATATTTTGTTGCATTTTGTTACACAACAACTTTGAACTCCAATGTATCTGTAATAAAGAGTAGATCTTTTTAGTATTTGAATAACAACTAATATAAGAGAGAATGTTGATTGGTGAACATTCAATACAAATTATTAGTTCCCTTTGGTAGAGTTGCTTGTAGGTTTTAGACAATGAGAACATAGTGTAAGTGATCCATGACCGGTGCCTGCACAAGAGTAAAAAGAGAGATATAATTTACAACAAATAAAGTATGTAACTATTGGTAGTGAAGTCAATAAGAAAGCTACATACCTTTAGTAGTTGAACTGTACTTTATGTGTTTGAGGAGTAGGTATTCGACATTTCTTTCAAACGAGTATGTGTTTTGTTAGAGAGTATGTGTTTGTGCGTGGATGTGTTAGTTGCATGGGGCTAGATTAGACAATTAATATTAAGTGCTAAATAATGGAATGAAATAAACTTAGAACTTAATTTTTTTCCTTAAAGAAATTAAGAATTATCTAATTACGAAATATTTGCATACAAATTTAAAAAATAAAGCAATGCAAATGAAAAGACAATGTTACCATCAAATTTACAAAAAACACTACAAATGGACATAGAATGTTCCTATCCAATTTTCAAATGAATATTTATTTGACTTTTATGTGATAAGTGAGATTTTGGCGAAACGACAGCTAGTTTAATGGTAGCATTAAACTATAGTTGAAACTGGTTTCCTAATTACTTGGAAGATGTCGCATGCATGAATATTAGGTGTATCTACTGACCTATTTGTTTGTAGCTCTAGGGTAAGAGTGTAGACTATAATGAATTGTCTGTAAAAGAATGGCCTTAATTTTTCATGTGGCATGATCCTGACCTCATCCCATATGATGTCAGGGCCTTACACTCAGCAAGACTTGATCTCTGGTGGGCTCATTAAGAACCATTCAACCTCACCAATAGATCAAAGATCCATTGACAATGGGAACAATTTTGAAAGAGACCCCAGAGACTATTCCTCTTTCTGAAGATCCATGTTGAGTGAAGCATATGAAGAGGAAAAATATACAAGATATATTAAGAAGTTAAAGATTGTAACGCCCGTCGTGCAAACCCCAGAGAACACACACAATGCAAACAATTTTTTTTTTTAAATAATTAAATTAAACATGCAAATACATTAACCCATAACCACATAGCTTATAACATAACATTAACACACTTGGTTCTCTGGGGCACACGAGGTTACATCGCAACAACTAAACAGAAATAAAAATAAAGATTACAACAATATCATTTATAATGATAACCAAGGATAAGGATACATCCAATAACCATGATGCGAGAATAATAAACATTGCATAATTACATTGATGATAAATCTCTTAACAAAGATACAAATGATCCTAACTATTACATCATTATTTTAATGTTACATTACAATCTCTGATAATTGAATTACATTGAACTTCCCAACATAGGGATTGATACAAGAATAATGAAATATGAAATACAAGAGATCACTGGTACAACTCCACTGCGGAATGCTGAGAAGACAAGATGCTGATGGGGAACCCAACGGGTGCGGAGCACGTTCCACCCAACCATGTGAATTACAAGTAACTCACCCCCCGTGCTCAGAGGTGACGAGGAAGTGAACCCGACCATGAATGTCAGCCCGACTCAATAACAACATAATACAAAACAAGTACAACTCAAGCATACAATGCACAACCATCGACGTTCTCAAATCACATAACAAGTTAAAACCAAGAACTCATCACAACAACATGAAGTACTATCAATTAACAATCATGAAACAAATTCACAAGAATTCAAAGAAACATCGTAAAGCGATAACATCCAGAAGAACCGAACCAACACCCAAAATACATTTCCAAATAAATCAGAACCAATGAAAGGAACACGATTCCATAATAACACTAAATCAACCATTCAACACACCATTCCATAGGCAACAAGAAACAAGTCAGACGGGTGTCAAGTGGGGAGGGTCATCGCATAGCTCTCATGGGATCCCCTGGCTCTTCCTCCAACTGAGGCGCCGGCACCCATCTATGGATCCCCTAGCCCTAAACTCAGAAACAATCATAAATATAACAATATCCAGAGGCGACAAGAAACAAGAACAAGGATGTCTAGTGGAGAGTGTCATCGCATAGCTCTCATGGGATCCCCTGGCTCTTCCTCCAACTGAGGCGCCGGCACCCATTTACGGATCACCTGGCCCTTCCTCCTACTGAGGCGCCGGCACCATAGGGACAATATATTTTTATTTAATTAAGAATTTTCGGAAGTTTACACACATAGGAGATTAGGGATTGAGAAGTTGCACAAGTTATTAGGTATTTTGAATCTGAAGAAAAGAGGGATTTTGACCTTTTGCTAATTTGAAAGGGAGTTCTAGAAAGGGTTTTGAAAATCTATTACTAGTTATTTTGGAGTCTTCTGATCAAAGGATCGGGTTCGAGATTGGAGCACGGTGACTTGGAGGAGATTTGAAGCAAGAAGGAGGAGCTCTTTGTAAGGACCGTCAGAAACAATCTTCATCAAGTGCTCGAATAAGCGTAGGACTCCAGGTTTTAATTTACTCCTCTCTGGTCTTCTGATTTAAGAAAATAGAAAAAAAAAAATTTAGATTATTTGATGAAAGAGAAATAAAACTTTAGAAAAGAGAAAATTATCTTGAATATAGAAAACTACTGAAAAATATTCTTTCATCTTGGCATCAAATAAATGTAGAGTTGGAAAATAGTCAATATATTCTTAGATTGATATTTTGTTTTGGTGTTCTGGAAAATATACATCACTGTCTTTAGAAGAAAATTTATTTTGGGGATCATGAACTATATATCTTTTATATATATATATATATAAATATATATATATTTATGTAAAATAGTTCTTTACTATCCTTCTGTCTTCTGTACTGTGACTGAAATATTGTACTTCTGTAACTGAGTATTTGTCCTTCTAAATTTTTTTTTATTCATAATAGATAGATATATATATATATATTTCGGATATATATATATATATAAACAAGTTAATTTTCGTGCAAAAATCAAGGGGGCCGAATCGACAGGCAAAAAAAAAATCCGTGCCAGACTATACAGTGGAAATCTTTTAAATAAATGTAAATTTAAATATATATATATATATATATATATATAAAGTTAATTGTTTGGGGGTTCGGGGAAAGGCCGGCCGAAGCCATACCTTACCCGTCACCCCACTGCTGCGGCAGTACCGCCGCGGCAGTCCCTCTGACTACTGCGCAACAGTCTTAATGACTGTTGTGCAGTGCGCAGCAGTCATTAGGACCGCTGCGTACAGAACGGCCGCGGCCAGTCTTTAGGGCCGACGGCCCTGTGAGGTATTTAATTTAAAATTTATTTTATTTTTTTTTATTTTTTTTATTTATATTTATGTGTTAGTTATATATATATATATATATACTTATTTATTTTGGTGTATGCACTTTGTTTATTTTATTAAATATTATAATGGTAATTTATTTTATTATTAAATATAATGATTATAATTTATTTCATTTTTAAATATTATAATTGTAATTTATGATATTATTAAATATAATGATTATAATTTATTTTATTATGATTATTATATTTAATATTTTTGTTAGTTTATAATGTAATTTTTATTGTTTTACATTTTAAGATTAATTTGTATTATTATGCAAATAAAGGGTATTATTTTATTTTATGGGTTGAGCAAATAGTTTAAACTGGTATCTGCTTTAATTTGTTATTGGGGAAATTTTATTGTACGAGATGTAATGGGGATCATTTTTAAATATAACTAAACCTGGATTACTTTTAGCACTCTGGATGTAATAGAAATGTTTTATGCAATTGAGTTAATTTGTGTTTTTGATTATGTAGTCGAGTGAGTCGTTTTCCTTCATCTATGAAATCTTGCGGTCTTGATATTGTTTTCCTTTCTTTTGGTTGTGAATTTCACTCGTGATGTGGGAACCCCGTTGTCAAATTGTGAAAACCTTGTTTCAAAGGCTTGTCATTTAGAGTGTTATTCTCCTCCTGTTTATGCTTTTGAGCGTTATTGGTTTTATGTTGGAAGGGTTGAACGGTTTGGTAAGACTTTTGACTTTGAGTAATCGCGAGAGGGTTAATGCCTCGTGTGTTTAGATTGTTTTATGCTTTATTAATATTAGTTCAACCCTTTCCTGTTTTGAGATATGTTAAGGGTCATAGGGAGAGTGGCTCTTCGTGGGCGCCGGCGCCTCGGGTAAGAGGAAGTGCTCAGGGGAACCCACATAAGAGTAGTTAAACAAGTGATAACCTAAAAATAGAATTTAGGGGGATGGGTAGTATAACACACAAGATAATTAAAACTGGATTCCTCGTCTATGCATTAGGGCTACCGTAGACTAGTGATAGACTGAGTAGGCCGTGGTCGGCAAAGTCGTAGTCTCGTCTTCATGAGATATTATCGGCTCCGCATTAGCTACCCTATGGTGTCGGCGCCTCAGTAGGAGGAAGGGCCAGGTGATCCGTAAATGGGTGCCGGTGCCTCAGTTGGAGGAAGAGCCAGGGGATCCCATGAGAGCTATGCGATGACACTCTCCACTAGACATCCTTGTTCTTGTTTCTTGTCGCCTCTGGATATTGTTATATTTATGATTGTTTCTAAGTTTAGGGCTAGGGGATCCATAGATGGGTGCCGGCGCCTCAGTTGGAGGAAGAGCCAGGGGATCCCATGAGAGCTATGCGATGACCCTCCCCACTTGACACCCGTCTGACTTGTTTCTTGTTGCCTATGGAATGGTGTGTTGAATGGTTGATTTAGTGTTATTATGGAATCGTGTTCCTTTCATTGGTTCTGATTTATTTGGAAATGTATTTTGGGTGTTGGTTCGGTTCTTCTGGATGTTATCGCTTTACGATGTTTCTTTGAATTCTTGTGAATTTGTTTCATGATTGTTAATTGATAGTACTTCATGTTGTTGTGATGAGTTCTTGGTTTTAACTTGTTATGTGATTTGAGAACGTCGATGGTTGTGCATTGTATGCTTGAGTTGTACTTGTTTTGTATTATGTTGTTATTGAGTCAGGCTGACATTCATGGTCGGGTTCACTTCCTCGTCACCTCTGAGCACGGGGGGTGAGTTACTTGTAATTCACATGGTTGGGTGGAACGTGCTCCGCACCCGTTGGGTTCCCCATCAGCATCTTGTCTTCTCAGCATTCTGCAGTGGAGTTGTACCAGTGATCTCTTGTATTTCATATTTCATTATTCTTGTATCAATCCCTATGTTGGGAAGTTCAATGTAATTCAATTATCAGAGATTGTAATGTAACATTAAAATAATGATGTAATAGTTAGGATCATTTGTATCTTTGTTAAGAGATTTATCATCGATGTAATTATGCGATGTTTATTATTCTCGCATCATGGTTATTGGATGTATCCTTATCCTTGGTTATCATTATAAATGATATTGTTGCAATCTTTATTTTTATTTCTGTTTAGTTGTTGCGATGTAACCTCGTGTGCCCCAGAGAACCAAGTGTGTTAATGTTATGTTATAAGCTATGTGGTTATGGGTTAATGTATTTGAATGTTTAATTTAATTATTTAAAAAAAAAATTGTTTGCATTGTGTGTGTTCTCTGGGGTTTGCACTACGGGCGTTACAAAGATTCTAAACCCAAATATTTGATGGAAAACAACAATATGTGTTTCACCTGCTGCCTCTACAAGAATTGTTGAAAAGAAAAACATCTAAGTCATCGTTGATGGCTACCAACCCCTCTATTCTTCTATGCGGGCTTAGGGGGATGGCTCCATATAAATATCCAGCCCTCTATCTGACGAGTAAGGTGAGTTGCTTTGCAAGAGAAAATTAATTTGTTCTATTCCAATTAAGTTGTGTCATGCTGTCAATGATCCCAATGTGAAAAAATGGTTACATCCTCATGGCTTTCACATTTTGAGTCTGAAACGATTTCCATATTCATTTGTTCTATTCCTGCGTGGTTACATATTGAATATGGTGATGTTTAAAGTCAGTCACAAATAATTGTATGCTTATAAGGAATAGAGGAGACCGTAAACAGTGGTAAATGCATTCACCAACAACACTACGATGCATTAACAACAAAAGAAAAAATATCCAACTATCAAATTTTGGCGATCAAATTAATGACAGATTTAATTAATAAATGAATGGAGAGGACAGCTGATAGGACATTTTTTATCGAGTCATCGGCTGATATTTTCTGGACATATCTTATAGAAAAAGTTTTGGTGCTGGTGGCAGTGTAAATGAATACTATTGACCAAACTGTAATCGCCAGAACAAACGAGTGGAAAACGAATGATTGCAAATGTTTCAATCATCTCCAGACTTTTTACACCATTGATTGAACATTTTAGCTTTGTCTTGTTCATAGTGGATATAACTAGCAATCGCACCTTGGGGTGCAATAGGTACGTCGAAGAGGTGGTGATGGATATGATTGGAAAATTTTGGTATATTTTTTTGATAGTGTATTTTTGTAAAAGTAATTATTTGTAGTAATTGAAAATATTAAATACGAGTAGGCATAAATTTGAAATGGACACACCAGTCTTGTGGACACAATAAATAGAACAAGATTGATATTTTTAAGTTTAGCTAGACAATCTTCTATCTTATTTTATTTAGCTTATATTCAATTGTTATTCATAAACATAATATTTCTTAGAGAGAAATTAAATCCGCAATGTAATATTAAATGATACATTTATTTGAAGTATGTAATATTTTGTGTATCGCTAATCAAAAAACTTTAGCATATATTTATCCACCAAACACATATAAAGATAAAACATAATTTTGATAGTACTTACCATTACTTCTCATAAATAGATAAATAAATTGAAAGAAATGATGTTGCATTGTTGATGCCCACTTGTAAAATTGTTTGTAAGGTTTGTTTGCATGATTTCTACCTTTATAAAACATTTATACTAATTCTTGATTCTCAATGTTGTTGCTTGATTTTAAACCTCTAAATTATTAAAAAGTCTTTATTGATGTTACATTATTGATCTTCACATATAAAATTAATCTACATTTATTTGTTTCCATCATTTATACAAATTTAATTTAAATTTAAATCTAACAATTAGTAATATCTTATACCACTAACGTAAACTCCCTTTATATTTTAACCATCTCCCCTTCAAAAAAAAATTTAAAATTTCTGATTGTATTTTGTAAGATGTTATACTAATGATCCATACAACTGATATGTTGTTACACTTGGATAATGATTGTCATATTTTCATTCCTAATTAATTTAGTACAAATGTTTGGAACTTACAAATTTTGAATAAAGGCACCCATTACTATGAATTCATCAAAAGAAACCATTGGGCCTAATTTTTTTTGTCTATATAAACCTTAAAGATAAAACAAATCCTAAGATTAGGGAAGGTTTGTTTAAAATGATGGGTTGTAATTTATTATTATGTAATGGTCAACAATTGTTCAATAAATGTGAGATGGAAATTTCTCCTTCTTTGGGTTGTTTTATGTCAAGGGGAATGTTCCCTAAGGTTAGCTTATATAATACTTAATAGAAATATCAAACTATTGTGGTTCTTTGATGAAAGAGCATTTAGACTTTCAAACAATTTCATATCACCAAATATATTTAGGTTTTCATTTTCTATTTTTTTTCAATTTTGGTGTATTTTGTATGTTTCATAGCTTTTGTCATCTCCATTTAAAGGAGGTGCTACAAGAAGGTTTCAATGTCATAAATGAGAATTAGTCATATAATTGTGCTACAAAATGTCTATGTATTGATATAGACCATTTTCATGATGCATTCTATTGAATTTCTGAGACTACAAAATATTTATATTCAAATTTCTTTATAAAAATTGTGTGTTAATCTAGTTCAAAACATTTATTTTATTTCTACTTCAAAGAACATACATTCCAAAACTTAACCTTAATAACGATAGAAATTGAATAAAGGTTATATTCTAAACTCCTATTGTAATCGTCTACTATCATGCCTTTTCTTTTCAAGGTAGTAAATTTGATTTAATCCTATATATTTTATTGCTCAAGAAATCTACTTGGCCTAAACATCCCATCTTGTTCCCGATCACGATCAATCAAATCAATAGCTTGAAGCCTACCTCTGTCATCAAAGATCAATATCCTATCCCCTACTCTCTTATCCCATTCTTACCGAATGAATCCACTCCACTCTTCATTGGCCAGGCCTTCCGAACAATCCAATAGGACAGGAAACAAAGAATATGTGGGCGAGAGTGACTCAACTTAACCGTTCAATACTGCTTTTGGGTGTTGCGTACACGTGTTTTATATACTAGGGTACGTGTAGGGTTTTAGGTGGAATTTCAAGGCTGCAAAGACAAAGCTCTATCTTGATGATGGTTCACTGAGTGTGATCCAAAACGTTGATGAAAAAAGACTCCACACAATCAAACCCAGAAGCATTTAGATGTAAAGACAAAGCTGTCAAGTTAGAAATGGGTAATAATTTGTTCAAACCAAATTCTAGAGTGGGAAAGCCACCTCACAAGTATCTTGTTGGATTTTATTGAGCCGAATTGTGATTGAGGATATCCCGCAAGTGTGAAACAGAAATTAAATTAAAAGAAAAAGCAAAGAGCGTGCTTCATTTCAAACAAGACATTGAACAAACTCTGTTCATGCCACTGTTCAGGATTTGGGAAAGTTTTTGAAACACAATTGGAGCTCTCAAAAAAAAAATTATATTTAAAATTTGGCTCTTCGGCTGGGAAGATGATTATGATTTTACATGGAATATGCTCAGGAAATGAGAAAGAGACCAAGCACTTGGAATCCATGGAAGGAGCTAAGGAGAGGTTGAAATTGTTTCAAGTAGAACTGCTGGATTATGATTCTATTGTTGCTGCCATTAATGGTTGTGTGGGTGTTTTTCATCTAGCATCTCCCTGCATTGTGGATTAAGTCAAGAACCCACACGTGAGTTTTAACTTTTAGGCTTCTTGTTGCTTGATTCTATCAATTCAATGTTTCAGCATTTAAGATTGAACTTATTTTGGGGGATTGAGCTTTTGACTAAAAAGGTTTTTTAGTGTTGTTTATATCTGAATGAGAATTTTGTATCCTTGCAGATTCAGCTCTTGGATCCTGCTATCAAGGGTACTATGAATGTTTTGCTAGCTGCCCACAAAGCAGTCAATCTCTGCAAGGTGGGTTTTGGGTGTAGGGTATATAATTTGTCGATGAAGCTCTTTTCAGAGAGTTTTTGGATGAGATTGTGCTGTGTAGGCTGAAGAGGGTGAGGTTTGCAGCAGCTACTGTGGGAGCAGCGGTGTCCACTTAACAGTGTGTGTAGAGAAGACTTTGGGTGAAGGACAGATCTCAGGCCTGGCGGGAGCAATGCAATCATCCTGGATTTCCTTATGCTAAATTCCATAGATCCTTCCGAATGAACAGAGCTACCTTTGATCATATTTGTGAAGAATTCAATTTAGTGGTTGCTAAGGAAGCTACCTTTTTCTTTTGTCTTTGGCAGTCTTCTGTTGAGACTGAAATACTGTTCATGGACAACCAGTTACACTTTCTATGCAGGCAAAAAAACACTACTTTGCTTTAAGTGTGAAAGAAACCCACCAAAATCTCTTTGGGTATTGATGTGCTGGTTAATATTCGCTATTTTGATTTATTTATTTTTAGGTTGTGCTTGCTGTGAAAATTTGTAAGATGATTTTTCTGTACTTTCCTTTTTCAATAATTTTTTTTGCAATGGAGTTCAGAATATCATTGTTTAAAGCTAGGGTTTCAAGATGCCATATTTTTCATGTAATATTTTCGTGCTTCTAAACGAAAAATCTTTGGCAGTAAGTAGTTTTCCAAACCTATTGTGGATAACTTGGTGACAAAAATATAACTCCATACAAAAGTCAAGAAATTGAATATGTATGTGACAGAAATATAACTCCAAATAAAAGGCAAGAAATTGAATCTTAGAGCACAGCTCATACATAAGGAATTCACAGATAAATGAATACCTTCTTCAGCGAAGAGGTACGTAGGTGATTCCCACAACAACCACGATGGAAACTATCAAAAAATCTGTCTTTAGCTCATCTTTTTATTTCTACAATGGTGAGTTTTTCAATGAAAATCCCATGAAGAATGATAGATAAGAATAAAAGAATTGGGCAGTGAAAAGTATGAAGGAATGTGGCGGTGAAAGACACCTAAGGTTACCTGACATTGAAGTTATGCAGGCAACAACCGGTAGTTAATAACATTCAATTTGCAAATAACTCTGGAGTATTCTGGGTACAAATAATTTTGCATATCACTGATATTTGCAAGTTGCACAATAACTCTGATGTTTTCTCCGTAAAGATATTTCTGGCATGGCTGATCTTTGCAAGTTGCACAATAACTCCAATATTTTTCCCGTACAGATATTTCTGGCATGGCTGATCTTGACAGGGACGGTCAAGATGAGTTTAATCATCTCCCGAGGGCTCTTATATGGTTGATTTAAAATTTTAGCTTGGCCTCTTTCAAATAGGATATGCCTTCGGCGTAAAAAATAACATAACATAAAAAAATATATATTATGTTACAGCAGCCGAGGTAAACACTTTGTTGTTATGTCGAGCTTTTAAAGCAGCCATTGACATTGAATCCTCAATTCATTAGCATGCTAACCCTCCTTGTTGCGTATGGATTATTATATTACTTTGGGCATATTACATCTTCATTTGTAATTCATTTGTAAGATTTGATATTTATCGTTGAAAGATTTTATACAGCTAGAAGATTTGATTTCGTAAGATTTGATTTATATTGCTGAAATATTTTATTTTTTTGAATGCTTTCTCGCGGTAATAACGAGACAACTTGCTGTAATTTTCCTAAGGCTTATTTTCTGATGAAATTTTGTTGTTTAGCGGTGTTTGACCGGTTTTGGCTGTTATTTAGCGGTGTATGACAGCTGGCTGAAAACTCCCACTATATAGCCTATCGGCTAATTATGTTATTAATCATTAGTCTTTTTATTAAAGCATGTTCATTAAACTAATATAGTAGAAGGTAGACGCTTCAAAATTTTGTAGTGCAATGAACTACAATAAATATGAGAATTTTAATAATATTGTAGTTAATATTGATCAAGTAAAAATTAGAAGTTAGTGCCAATTAAGGTACCAATGTTAGTTTAGCAATCAATACTAATATTGGTATTATCATTTATTTTATTTTTTATTTTTATTGTTTGGGCAGAGTTTGACAACTATTTATATCAAGGAAAATGTTATTATAGAATGTTAAAATGGTAGGTGTAAATAGTTAATATTATGAGTTTTTGGTTTGGTGAATAATAATAAATAGAGCAATACAAATATTGAGTGTGTAATAATAAATTTAAAATTGAGTTTAATACAAAACTAATTATGCATTCTCTACAATATTATTTCAAGAACAATAAAATTAATTATAAAAAATAATATTATTAGAACCACTAATTACTTAAGAGGTAAATTTAAATATGATTGAAAATTATTATTGTAAATATCGTGGGAAATAAAGATTACTAGTAATCACTAATTACTTAAGAGGTGAATTTAAATATTATTGGAAATTACCATTGTGAATGCCATGGAAAATAAATAATATTGCAATCAATTAAATATTGGTATTGTATTATTCAATAAATTAAATTAAATGAGTATAATAAAATATTATAAGTTATAATCTGCCATATGAAATCAACTACGTAATTATAATAGTGGAGATTTATTAGTTGGTAAAATAATTAAGGGTTAGATGTGATTATTTAATGCCATTGTGAATGTGATTAATTAACAACATTACTATTAAGCTTGTACCCTAATATTATTATTATCTACATCTAACCATGGAGTAAAGAGAAACATGATTATAATGGAAGAGCTAATCAAAATCAAATTATGGTAATATTATGGTTTATAAAAGTACTAAATTAACCAGTATGGTTATCAATATGGTAAATTTTACTATTATTAGAAAGAGTGAAATGACATAACTAATAACCATAGAGATATGAATATGAATATAATCAATACAAATAATAGTAATAATATAGTTAAAAATATTAGAAGTATTAACAATATTTACACATAGTAAAATAAATATTGTCAAGCAATATTTGTAATCTTATTGTAACTATTATATTAGTATTATTGAGGATGAGGTTTTAATAGAGATTGTAATGACAAAAAAAGGGGTAATAGTTCAAGCATCTAAAATTAGATTGGAGTATGCTACAACATTATTATCCTTAAGAAATTTTTATTAATATCGAGGCTTATGCATAAATAAATGTAGTAAAGATAATAATAATTATTATATTAATATATAAAGAATTGATGAAACAATAATGCCAATATAGGAATAATTGTTGGTATTATTAATAAAGGGGATAATTCCTTAAACGAATGGTGATAATAATGTGTATATGATGCAACTAAAAAAAATGTTATAACAAAAACACAAATATAAATATTTACATATAGACTATGTAATAGGATAAATATGCTAATTATATTCCATTTATAGAATTTAAGCAAAATCCAATAGAATAAAATTTACAATCCAATTTGATGTTAAATGACATATGTGGAAGATAGAGATCATTCCAAGAAACATGTAAGGTAATTAAGCAATCGATCAAAAATAAATACGATACGCTTACACTATTTTGAGTAACCCAAAAAAGAAAAACGAATGTGCTCACATAGAAGGCCTATCGACTGAAAATACACATGAAAGTGTTTCTATTCATAGATTTGAAAGTTTTAACTTTCCGTGCAAGACACGATATGGAGAGATACAAAACAGAAAGCACGCGAGAATAAATACATTATTATTTTGTTAACGTACTTTTAATTTCCTGGTCAAAGAAGAAAATTTCGCGCTGAACGAAGAAAATTTCGCGCTGAACGAAGAAAATTTGGTAGGGCGGCCCACAATACTTTACTATTTCAGATTGACCATCATTATTTCATTGACATTTATTCATCTTGGATATTCACTTGTGTCATGCTTACGTCCAATTTGCTTGGCGGCCAAGTTTGCGACTGAAAAAGTTTCAGTGGACGAGATATAAAATCACTATCGAGTAGTTTTCCCCTTGTCTCTGGTAAGGGCATCATGACCATCTCCTTACAATCTCCTCTTGAAGCCACTCTGAAAGAATCTGATCTCCCTGTGATAGACATTTCACAATTTCCCCAGGAAATTGAGGGAGACCGCCTTCAATTTCATCCGGAGGTTGTTAAACTGAGAGAAGCTTGTGAAGAATGGGGATTTTTCAGGCTGGTGAATCATGGAGTTCCACACGATCTTCTGCAAAAGGTTATGTCTGTTGGCCAGCATTTGGTGTCGATGCCCATGGAGGTTAAAGACAGAGTCACAACCTCTAATCCCGTGCAGAGTTACCTTCGAAAACCTGGTATTCCGATTCCTTTTGAGACATTTTGCTTGATTGATATGCCCAATCCAGATTCAATCCTTGAAATGTCTCGAAAGATATGGCCCGAGGAAGGAAACTCAAGCTTCTGGTATGTTATCTGTTTCTTGTTTTTGTTTTTTCATTTCACAATTATTTTTTAAATATAAATGTCTAGTAATTGAAAGCAAATAGCCTGTAGATTTTTTTTATTTGGGAATTGTGGGGTCCCAGATCCCCTGTAGTAAGCCCTTCCCTCTGGCTGCTTCCGATACTGAAGAAACCAGTCAAATAACATACAGATGCAAACCAGTCATAACACACAGATGTATGTGGTTCGGCCGTAGCCTACGTCCACTGGAGAAGGGAGAGAGGGTGTTATTATTCATAGTTGTGCAAATGGAGATTACAACAGCTCTACATATATAGAGATACATCAGCCTTAATTAGTGACAGCAAAAGAAGGCACAGACTAAGACGAATCCCACAAATTATGCACTTTCCATAAATAGCTCAAGTAACCAGCACATATAGAAACAAATCCCCTATAACCAGAAATCCACAGATAGAAACAAATCCCGTAAATCTCTCTTCTCCAACACTCCCCCTCAAGTTGGTGCGAAAATGTCAATAGAGCCCAACTTGGACAATATTTCTTGAAACTTGAGAGCTGGAAGACCTTTTGTAAATATATCTGCCAATTGCTGAGTTGTACAGACAAAGGTTGTGCGGATGACATTGGCACAAAATGGCAGTCGACTTCAATATGTTTAGTGCGCTCATGAAACACTGGATTTGAAGAGATATGCATAGCAGCCTGATTATCACAGAATAATTGAGTTGGTAGAGATGAACCATAACCAAGGTCCTGCAACAGAGCTCAAAGCCATATAATTTCACTGGTAGTTGATGCCATTGCTCTATATTCTGGTTCAGCACTTGAACGAGCAACAACACTCTATTTTTTACTTTTCCATGTGACCAAGTTACCTCCAACAAAAGTATAATATCCAGTTGTAGACCTTCGATCAATGGGAGATCCTGCCCAATCAACATCAGTATAGGAAATAATAGAATTATGACTAGTCTTACACATCCATATACCTCTGCCTGGTGAGCCTTTCAGATACTGTAAAATTCTGGTAACGACATGCATATGTTGAGCCTTGGGAGCATGCATGAAACGACTTACCAAACTAACTGCATAAGAAAGGTCAGGTCGAGTAATGGTTAAATAGATTAACCTACCGACCAACCTCTGAAACTGACCAATATCAGACAACAATGCACCAGTATCATCCAATTTTCCTCCGCTATTCGTTGGCGTATCTAATGGCTTGATTCCAAATTTACCTGTTTCTTGTAACAGATCCAACACATACTTTCGTTGATTAAGAAAGATGCCGCTTTTTGAGTAGGCAATTTCTAATCCTAGAAAGTACTTCAAAGTTCCCAAATCTTTAATAGCAAATCTGTTGTGTAGCAGAATATTTAGCTTAGAAATTGCATTGTGATCATCACCAATAATGACTATATCATCAACATAAATCAAAACAACAACAATACCAGATTTACCTCTTTTAACAAACAGAGAAGGATCTGCATTACTTCGTTTCATCCCATTCATCATAAGGATAGAACTAAGCTTAGCATACCAGGCCCGTGGAGATTGTTTAAGCCCGTAGATTTCCTTTTTTAACTTACACACTAAACCAAACTTGGCCTCTTGCAAATGCCCAGGTGGGATGCTCATGTAAACTTCTTCTTTAAGATCACCGTGCAAGAATGCATTTTTGACATCCATTTGAAACAATTTCCAGTCTTGATTTACTGCAAGAGAAATGAGGACCCGAAATGTGTTCATCTTTGCAACAGGCGCAAAGGTTTCCTGGTAATCTACTCCATATGTTTGTGTGAATCCTCTAGCAACAAGTCTGGCCTTATGTCATTCTAAGGAACCATCACTGTTGTATTTATTTTTGTACACCCAACGACATCTGACATTTTTCCTTCCTGGAGGTAGCTTAACAATCTCCCATGTTTTATTGTCATCAAGAGCTTGTAGCTCGTGTTGCATAGACTTCCTCCAAACTGCAATGGAGTTAGCTTCTCGAAAAGTCTTAGGTTCTTGATTATGATCAACAGTACTCAAGAAAGCTAGGTGAGACTGAGAAATATTATTATAAGACAAGTGTTCCTGTATAGGATAAGATGTAGCATGATAAGTGAAGAAATCTTTCATTCTCTCTGGAGGGCGAGTTTCTCTACTCGATCGTCGAGTAGCTTGAGGTGATGTGGGGATTGGGGTTGCTTCAGTAACTTCTGCATCTTGATTAGTAGCAACATCCTCATTGGTAACTGTAGGAAGCGGGACCAGGTCAGACAAAGACTCCCCTTGTGACCGACTCCCAGATTCAACACAAGCTTTAAAAAAAGATTCAGACTCCACAAAATGTACATCACGTGAAACAACAATTTTACAAGTGACTGGATCATAACATATGTACCCTTTCTTAGTGGAAGAATACCCAAAAAATACACACTGAGTAGAGCGAGCTTCTAACTTATCTCTGTGTATTGCTTGCTGGTGCACATAACAGACACATCCGAATACCCTCAAGTGTGAGATGTCAGGTGTCCTATTTTTGAGTATCTCCAATGGTGACTTGAACTTAATAACATGGCTGGGAAGACAGTTGATTAAATATGCAGCGGTCAATACACCATGAGACCAATATTGTTTTGGGACCTTTGTTTGAAACATAAGGGCCCGTGCGGTTTCCAGGATGTGTCGATTCTTTCTTTCGGCCACCCCATTTTGTTGTGGAGTTCCGACACAACTTGTTTGATGAATAATGCCTTGGCTTTGAAGATATTCTGAAAAATATCCTTTAACATATTCGGTACCATTATCAGACCTAAAAGTTTTTATTTTAGCACCAAACTGATTAAACACCATAGTATGAAAATCTTTGAAGATAGAAGTCACTTCAGTTTTTGATTTTAACAAGTATAACCAGGTAGCACGAGAAAAATCATCAATGAACAACACAAAATATTTATATTCATCATAAGAATCAATAGGTGCAGGTCCCCATAAGTCGGAGTGAACTAATTCAAACAACTCAGTAGACATAGAAGATGAATTAACAAAAGGTAAACACGTTTGTTTAGAAAACTGACAAACGTCACAAACATCAAAAATCAACAGAAGTAGAGGGACAAAGTCTTGACAAGATACAGTTGGATGGATGTCCAAGCCGTTTATGTAAAGTGTGACTTTCAATTACACCACTGGCATGACACGCCTTATTGAGGGAGTTTAGAAAATAAAGTCCATGTGAGTATGTTCCTTTACCAATCGTCTTCTTCGACTTTCGATCCTGAAAGATGACAGATTTTGGAGAAAAAATGACATCACAATTTAAAGAATTAGTAATTTTTCCAACAGACATAAGTTGAACAGGGAAGGATGGAACAACCAGAGCATCAGATGAAGCACTATGAGAAAAGAAACTAATTTTACCACTTCCTAAGGCAGAAACAGTAGTTCCATTTGCAACAGAAGATGTCATGCTTATCAGTTTTCGGAATAAAATTGGTTACTGAAGAAGGACTATTGGCCATATGATCTGTAGCTCCGGAATCAATAATCCAGGAATTAATTTTGGAATGGGAAGTAAGATAAGCATGAAGTTTACCTGACACGTGAGTGGAAGTGGACTGACTGTTGCCAGAAGAGATAGTCTTACTGAGTTGTTGAAGAAGATGACCCAACTGATTGATTGAAAAAGGTGTCTCGGCTACAGCAGCATGATCCTTCCGACCCTTATATTCAGATTTGAGATGTGGATGTAATTCCCAGCAACGATCCTTGGTATGCCCAATTTTCTTGCAGTGATCACATTGATAGAGTTCCTTCTTACCCTTGTAGCGAGAAACATTCATGTTTTTGTCAGAAAAATGAGGCTTTCTTTTATCATCCTTTTCAGCCAAAAGGACATTAGATTCAATCTTCTCCGTTGAAGTTTTGGATTCTGAGCTCATAGTCTTTCTTCGAGTTTCCTCTCGCTGAATAATAGCACAAACACCAGCAAGAGTGGGTAATGTGGCATCCATCAGAAGATTGCGCCTTATGTATTCATACTCAGGCTTCAGGCTACGAAGTAGTGAGAAAATTTTATCCTCAGCTCGTTTCAAAAGAGTTTGGGCATCAGTGGTATGTGGACGATACAGGTTCAATTCGTCCCACATTTTTTTTAGATTCCCAAGGTGTTCACTAAAGGTTTTTTCACCTTGTTGGGCTGCAGCAATTTCAAGAGTGAGTTCAAAAATACGGGCAACATTATTTTGGTTCCCATATAATTCAGCGATTGAATCCCACAGTTCTTTTGCTGAATTAGAAAAAGTGAAAATTTCGGCAATATGAGTTTCCATCGAATTGAGTAACCATGATCGAACAAGCTGATCATTGGATATCCAATCGTCATATCCCGATTCAGTATTTTGAGGACACTTTTTATCACCATTAACGAAACCAAATTTTTTCTTGCCACCAAGTGACAAAGTAACAGCTCTAGACCATGCTACATAATTAATACCATTTAACGGAACTGATGAAAGTCTCCAACTAGGATTCGAATCAAACTCAGCCATGAAAAGAGCAAAAAAAAATCGCGAAAGGCACTTACAATGAAAGTCTCGCAGCAGATTCAGAACACACCAGATTTCTGAGGCAGAGGATAAAAGAACTCCGCATGAACCAGTAGAGCAGGTGCAGTATTTGAATAGGGAAGATCACGGGGCAAGGCCGGTGATCTCACGGCAAGAAAGGGCTTTGATTTTTGCAGAGAAGAACCTGAAATGCATCGCCTGACACAGAGCAAGATCAAGATTGCAGAAAAACGCGAAATCGGGTGAGAAAAAACACCCTCGATCAAAAAAAACGGCTAGGAAGAAATTGATGGCCCACGAACGTGTGACCAAGAAAAATCCAGGTCTCCCCTGCGGACGGAATCAGACCAAGACCCGCTTTGATACCATGAAGAAACCAGTCAAATAACATATAGATGCAAACCAGTCATAACACACAGATGTATGTGGTTTGGCCGTAGCCTACGTCCACTGGAGAAGGGAGAGAGGGTGTTATTATTCATAGTTGTGCAAATGGAGATTACAACAGCTCTACATATATAGAGATACATCAGCCTTAATTAGTGACAGCAAAAGAAGGCACAGACTAAGACGAATCCCACAAATTATGCACTTTCCATAAATAGCTCAAGTAACCAGCACATATAGAAACAAATCCCCTATAACCAGAAATCCACAGATAGAAACAAATCCCGTAAATCTCTCTTCTCCAACAGATACAATTAACCACTCCATTTTTATAATTTAATTCTGTTTTTTACTCTGCATTTTTTTCTCTGTTTTCAATCTGCAAGTTTTTCTTGCTTTTCCGCCAGATCTATAATTTATTTTGCAGGTTCAGCTGCAATTTTACAACTCTCACTAATGAAATTCTGATGCTATTATGTTACAGTGAAGCGATAGGTACATTCAGTTTACTTCTGTCAGATCTTTCACAGAGGATAATTAAACTCCTCCTCGTGAGCCTGGGTTTGGACGCTGAAACTTTCTATCACTCTGATTTCGAAAAATGTAAAGCCTTGTTGCGAATAAACGGCTTTTCATCTCATGGAAAATCTATTGGGGAGGAGGCTCTCATTTCTCACGCAGATCGGGGTTGCCTGACAATCCTTCACAATGATAAAGAGGAAGGGCTTGAGGTTAGATCGAAAGAAGGGAAGTGGATCAACGTTAAGCCTTCACCAAACTCTCTTATTGTCAACTTAGGAATCTGCCTAAAGGTCTAAATTAAGCCTTTCTCTCTCCCCTGTTATTATAATTTATATATTTTTTTGTTGTGCAGTTGTTAAGATTTATTTGATTGCAGGCATGGAGCAATGGTAGGTACAGGTGTGGAGTTCACCGTGTCATTTGCAAAGGGTGGCAGAATCGTTTATCGGTTCCCCTTTTTATTACCTTTGATGACGATGTCCAGATCTCGGCTCCAGAGGTGCTTGTGAACGAAGATAATCCACGACGGTACAAACCTTTTATTTTCTCTGAATTGCAGACTGAACTGCGGAAAGAGTTTGAGAAATTATAAAGCAGATAGAGAACAAATCAAAATGATGGAACGATTGGCTGGCATATAGTTTCGTTGCCATACCAACGAGGTACATTTATGGCAGTTGTAGTGTTTTATTTATATTATAGCATAGGATTTCTTTGTTACACCAGATTATGATCATCCTGCAGTGTTTCATTGGTTTAACATTTTTCAATGGAGAGATGGAAGTTGATCTGAGGAAATGGGTTAACTTTGTGAGGAAAGTTAAATTGTAGTGAATAGATTTCGATTGCTTTCCTGTTATCTTCAATTGGGTTTATTGGTATGCTGTCAAAGCATTGAATGCATTTTGATTTGCAGGTTCAGTGTATCTTAGTTTTACTAATTTTCGGAGCTTGGAATAATTATATAGTCTTCATTTTGATATTCTAATATTTATAGTTTTCTTTTGAAAATAGGGAAAGATGGAATGGTAAGTAGTAGTTATTAGCCATTCTGATAATAATTTGCTAGTTTCTATTTGTTATTTGCAAAATATTTCTTTCAATCTGTTTTAATATCAAATGAAGGAAATGATGATTTAAAATGACATTAGTTTTTGCATTATAATGAATTAAAAAATATTGAGAAAATAAAAGCAAATTATTTATTGATAATTTTTTTAGTTTTATATTATTCATCTCAAAATAATTATTTTCATCACAATATATAATATTCTATACTACTATATGATACAACAATTACATGTTAATTTACGAAGAGTTAAAAACTAACAATATTGAAATATAGTAGAAAACTATTGCATGCTTATTATATGTACTAAAGCATGAATAAATTGAATAAATAGATAAATAATAATTTTTGCATAAACAAACTAATAGTAAAAAATAAAAATAAAAATAAATCACTCAAATTAAACTCAAATCATGACATTTGAAATATGAGTTATAGTATGTTCCCTTAATTTTTTTAATGTTGTTTAGTATTGTAATGGTGAAACGACCATGCCCATGTTATTTCCCATTTGATTTGAGTTCGTCCTTGATGAATAATTTTGATAAGTGATTTTTTTTTGTTAGATTTGGTTTATTTATTTTTATTTTTATTTTAGTTGTATTGATTTTTGTACGTTTATTTTTTATTTCAAAATTATCTTTTTCTTAATCATTTTTACACATGATTGATCTAGGTTAACCTTGAAAATTATAGAAATATTTTTGAAGTCTAAGACATCAAATTTAAATTTTAATGTTCTTGTCTCCTTTTAATTAGTTATTATGAATTGAACTAACTCAAGCCGTGCAACATGCTATTATAGGAAAATAAAAGAATCAAATCTATATGACCATCACATAGACCATCACATAGACCATTTTCATATTTGACAATATCTTCTCATCCTTGTTAATTCAATCCATCCAAGGGTAGGACTTAGGAGATCTTTTTCCCTATTAGATCAATAAACTCCTCAAGGACCTACCTCTAGAAACCACCTTCATAATCAACTATCTAGAAGGAAGAGGAAAATATATTCTTGGGCATACTTTTTGTGAGATCAACTCCACTCTACTTAGGTTCATTTTACACATGAAACTAGGCTCATGCTAATCAAGGTAGAATTTGTAGGGTGTGGGATTTATCTACATTATTTTTTGAGACACTATAGATTTTGATGAGCATATAAGATGGATGCAATTTTATTTTTTTGACAATAGTAAATTGATTTAGCACAAAGTCAACACAAAAAACTTAACATTAGTCTTAGAGCTATGTACACCTATTTACCCATTTAATTTATATACTTTTTTTAAAAATTATTTTTCACATAATTTATATCTAAGCTTATTGTTTTCTAATTAGTATCATTTATTTAATTAACCTAGATACTTATATGCAAGTATTCTTAGAAGCCCTCAACATTTTTGGTTAACCTAATACAAATTTATATGTAAGTATGCTTAGAAACCCTTACATTTTTTATGAACTTAAATTTTAAAATGTGACCCTAGATTAACCTTAGGGTTTCTTCTACTTTATTTGCATTTCAAATACCTTTTTGTAATTTATTATCTTTCATATTATATTTACCTATTTTTTATAGTCTCTTGCATTTTTCTTTGTTGATATGCTTCTTATCATTACTTAATCTTATTCCGCCCTATCCATCCTTGCTCTGGTCTTTTAGAGTTACATTTCACATTTGTTTTTATTTGAATATTAGCTATTTTAAAAATATCAAACCTTAGATCATTATTATATCATACCTCTTATATTTTAGAATATTTCTTATTTTATTCCCTACACATCTTTAGAAGTTATGCAATATTGATACATATTGTACCATGTATTCATGGTTCAATGCATCTACTATAAATGACAATATTATTTAAATTTTAACATGTTTATTCGCATTCATATTTTACCCTTCCATATTTTATACTTTCATGAATTTCTACCATAATAAGTATGGGTTTTTTTAATATATAGATATACTATTTCATTATGTGAGTTATATTTCATACTTTATATATCCTTTCATTTATTTTCTATTTATTTTAGACACACTTACCTCACTTATCCATAGGTTTTAAGTTTCCTATACTTTCCTATACTTTTGTTATGGGCAGTGCTAGGGATGTACATGAGTGTTGTGATATTGTAAATTTTATCACATATCCCTCATCTTATGAAATGCTACATATATTAGATAATACTCTAAGGATTTCGGATAATTTATATTATAGACACAAAAAATATTCTTCAAATTATTGATGATTAATTAATCATTTATCATACCATTAATTATACCATATTATCATATAATTTATTTATCATATTAATAGTTAATCATTTTTTTAATCACAATTGTCATTTTTACCATTTTCTATAATTTAATCAATTAAATAGATAATAGTTAACTATTTTATTAATTTGAGCTAATTATTATTTTTGAATATTTTTTAATTAGTGACTCGCAAGCCAACTCATTCTTCTAAATATTAATTTATCCTTCTCATTATCAATTTAGTGAATTAATTTATTTCTTTATTATCCTCCTAGGAGTTTGATATGAAAATTTTACATAATGAGTCAAGTCATCTTCATCACCTCTCAAGTTGACTCCATAATCAATTTTGTTAAATCTTGGTATTTAACAATATCCTTACCATTCATTTAATTTCATAGAAAACCTATAAATAACATCATTCCCTTCATTATTTGCATGTCTAGTACTTTATGCAAGTTTACTATGTCAAAATTTAATATCAAAAAATGATATATTGTTTTGCTGTTAAATTATATCCACATCCATTCAAGAGAAAGCCACTACAATATTCTTGATATTGAGGTTTATGATGGAATCTGGTAATTAATACTTTATTTGCATACATTTTCAAGTTCTTATTTTTACACTTTATTTTATGTTTTTAGTCTATTCATT
>VDFB02379711.1:127179218-127366718 GCA_007258455.2 Sequoia sempervirens
TTTTTTCCCTGAAATTTAAGTACTACTGCATTGAAATATCAAATTTTCACCAAATAGTTTAAAAAAAAAAAAAAACCTAGTACTTTAGAAACTACATTCAATTTTCTATAGATTCTAGTCTTACATATTTTTGAAATAATACAGACAACTTATTCAAATTTTTACGTCAAGTTGCCTAACTCTAATTTTTCTAATTTTTTCACCACTTAAGGGCTTTTTTTTTCCATGATGATCCTACACAGACCCAATGGTAAACACTAGAATTATTTTCTTGATTTGGGCTAGGAGGTAATGTGAGTTATTGCCCTCTGGGAATCCACTATTTTTCTATTGGATTTCATACTTTAAAATGATACTTTCAACCCTAAGGGAGTCTAGCCTTGATTATTTATTTGTAGATGGGGGTCCTTTATGAGAGCCCAAGTCATTGATGTTTTTAAAGAAGTATTCTTCTTCCTCAGGTAGTTTATCTCTTTTTTTCTTTGCTATTATTATTTTGTTCCTTATTTTTCCAATGCAATTTGTTGCATGTTTTGCTTTATAGCCATATTATTCCCATTGATTAAGATTTGACTATTTAGTTCTTCTTTGTTTTTTGGGAGGGTTTCCATATTATTATTGTTATTAGAAGAGTTAATTCTAGAGAATTATTCCTCCTCCAAACTAGTGTTGAAGGAGTTTGGCATTGAGAAATCATAATGAGTTTTAGAGGCAAATGGATCCTCCTCATGGATTGTTGAGGGGTTAAAATTGAAACCCTGCAACTTTCAGTTGGAGAGGTTGTATTTCCCTCTTGCATTAACTCCATGTTTAACCAACATGAATCTTTATTATCCTCAACTCTTAGAGAGGATGGGAGACTCGTAGATGTATTATATTTTTTCTCAATTGGCACCTTCTTCCCGCCTTGGGCCTCGCCAAAATTTGAGGATTGGGGATTTAAATTCTAGGTAGAATCCACCTTTTAAGTATCAGTATTAAGATTTTTCCTATTATTATTCTTGCAGATGATAGGGAAACTCTTTTGAATGTTCACCCCCTTCCTACACAAATAATAAGAATTCAACCCACCCAAAACTTCAATTGGGTAAGAGTGATCACCGTCATCTAGATGAATTTCCAAGGTTTCCAAAAATTCTAGTCTTAGGGTAAGGGATATTAAGGATAGTGTGTTCATGTCCAGGAGGGATACACATGGTCTATCAAACCTAAGAATATTTCCCATGGGACCAAAATTTTGTGGGATAAAATACCACATGTCTGGTGGGACATTTTTTAGCAGAATCCACCTAAGGCATGCAAGTGCCAAAATTTCCTCAATGTTTGCCCCATGGGGCCAAGCTAGTGTTTTGAAAAATTATTGCCCACATTCTAGTAGGGATTTTTTAGAATTTTTCGATGTATATCATGGGTTTTCAAGAAAATTAAGAACAAGCCTCACTAGATCATTTGATAGAATGAAATTGAGACACCCATTTTCTTTTTCTAGAGATTCAAAAAAAATTATTGAAAAACTTTCTAGTAGGTATGTTTTTAGAGTCAATGGTTGCCATGAATATGGCTACATTTTTTAACCTAACCCTTTTATATTTTATGGCTTCTTCCATGTCATCATTTGGAAAAACAAACATTTTCAATTGGCTATGGGAGGAACCCTTATCTAATTCCTCACCTTTGTCACTTGATACCTCACCATGACGGAGGGAGTTTCTTCTTGTGAATGATGTCTCAAAAAGTCTTAGAACCATCTTCTAGTTTATTGAGGAATTTCAATCCATTTGTAGGAGGGGCATAGGGAGTTGTACCCCACTCCATTAATTTCATAGGGGATTGAATAACCCCTCACAAAAATACATATAAATGTCAGAATGAAATATACAACCCTCACACATGCAAGGGTAAAATAAAAACTACAAGCAAGGAGAGTAGTGAATGCAAAAAACACAACAGGTGTGGAGGATCAAACCTTAGTGGGGGAGGATTATCCCCCCCATTTCCACTTGTTGATGAAGCCTTATCCTCTAGGAGTATGCCAACACCAATTCTCAAACCACCTAGATCCTAATTCTCCTCTAAAATAAATTTTCCAATAGTCCATGGATTTGGCTTAATAGAGCTTGTTAATTTATGAACCTAAGCATTTTTGCATGGCCACCTAGCATAAAACACCTTTGTTGCCAATGGAGCTATGTGTTTCATGAGTTATTTTTCATCCTTATGAGAATATCATTAAATTGTGTAAACAACACATTTGATGGATGGAGTTCAATATTTGAGACAAATTTAAGATAAAGGTCTCTTTTTCCTTACCGACTTGAATCCTTTTTAGTACTAACACTTGTGTTTGTGTTTTATTGTGATTTTATTGTTTGTCTTATATTTCTATGTTCCTAGTTTGTGTCTTTGGTTTGTTTTCCTTATGTCCTTCATGTCTTTTCTTTGTGTATTATTTTAAAATGTACTTCATTGATTGTTCTTTGAATGTATTATGTATGAGTAAATATTTTCTTGTTTCATGTGCATGTTTGTCTCAGAATCTTAACATTGTAGATTGATGAGATCCTAAGTAAAGAGTTTATAGACCCCTCAACTTGGTGTTATCTTGTCTTTTTGGCATATTTATTCCTTTAGTGTGAGCATTAACATAAGATCACACTCTCACTAAAGTGGGGGATAAATGTAGCATCGAAAATTGTCACCCTTTATAATTTCACACTAGATTTTTCTCCCTCCTATGTATTTTGATGTAATTATGCATTTAATTTCTTGATTTATAAACATTCTTAAAAAATAAAACATGGGAAATCAAATTATGCATTTAATATCTTTCCCCCAATACTTTTGATCTCAAAAAAAAAAGGAATATAGTCTAGGGTGCCCTACACCCTAGACCAACATTTTTGGTTCCACATTTTAATATGCTAGTGGCGGTAATTTATTATTTTAATTCCCAATTTTAATTGTTGGCCATTGATATTTTATTTTTGAGAAATTAGAATAATTTCATATAAATACCTAGTCATTTTATCATTTCAAATATAAGAAAATCTATTGAGAAAATTGAAGACCCTAAAATCAGTCACATGCAATCAAGGGAGGAGGTAGAAACATTATTACAACAATTTCATCATTCAAGTTCAAGGTTGCAAGACATCTAAATGAAGGAAGCAATTATGTGCAAGGAGCTATTATGATCAATCATGCCAAATTATGAAGATGTAGTGAGTTATCCTCTACATACTAGTTGCAACAACCTATTATGTTTCAAATCATCCTTTTACAGGTCTATCAATCATTCAATGCATGCATCCATCAACATCAATCAAATTGTGTGTGGTATCTCTTCATCAAGGGTTTCACATCAAGGTAATATTACCATTTGTCACTCATAATTTTAGTCAATTATTATTGTTTAGGCTTTGTCTGACCTAGGGTATGCTCTCTTGATCATCATCAATCGTTGTTCATGGAAGTAAGAATACCAACACGAGGTTTGACTTAGGCAAGCCCCTACACAACAACCTTTTCTCTTGTTTTTGTGTGTACAAGTTAGACCTGAAGATTTCAACTAGTGACAATCTAGGGAAGCAGAGTGTAGACCTTAACCTAGAATCTAGAATTTGTAGATCTAAAATAATTGGAGTTCAATCTAGGGAATCCTTATTCCCTAGACCAACCAATTGAAGCTAAAATTTATAGTACAAGGTCATCTTTGTTAACATTTCTCATATCCATGTCAATTTTGAAACTCTTTGTTTTTTCGTTTGTCCAATAAATTATAGTTTTAGATCTAAGGTTATATGTCAAATAGGCTTGTCAAATCACACATCACATTTACCACAACACAACACATCAAAAACATAAATCACTAGGGGGTTGGATCTCCATTGTGGCAGCAAGCTAATAATAAAAAAAAACCCTAGTCCATTTATGTTAAATGTTTAGTAAGTGTAAAGGGGATATTCCTAGTCTACCCATTCGATCTAGGATCACTTTTCTTATGAAACACTAAGTAGGAAAAGGATAGTCACTTTGACCCCTTTGTGATGGTGTTATAGGAGACAAAGGAGGATGAACACTAATATGTATGAGACTGTGTTGCCTAGGAAGTGGAGTGGTTGATTGTGTTCTCTATTTAATATTTTCAACTATAATAAGAGTCATGGCTACAAGTTTTATCCAAGCTCAAGTTTGGTAGAGGATGGATTCTCGAGGAGTTTTTGATTTGAAGGGGAGGAGAGGGTCTAACTTCTTCATATCATTGGATCCTTTCAAATAATTGAAAAAGCAACCATTGAATATAAATATTGCAAAATAAAATATTATTTTTTATGCCGAGAGGCGTAACCCTACAATGGCAGCACTATGTCTATAGGAGGCCAACACAATTCGTGAAAGAAAAACAAAAAACAACAGACATTTAACAATATTTATTTATTTAAGAAAATAAAAAAAAACACAATAATTATTTAAAAAAATCCACAATCACAGTCTTATCCTTATCAAAAACAGAAGAAAACAAAAAGGCAAAGAGAGTTAATAATATATATTTATTTAAAAAAATTAAAAAAACACCAGACATATTAGAAATAAATCAATTCTAGATAGTTCTTTCCAATTAAGAATTTGGTTAATAATATTTATTTATTTAAAAAAATAAAAAAGAAACAGTTATTATTAATATAATATTGAACCTAACTCTAACCCTAACTACAAAATTATAGGTAACCTTAATCTCTAATAGAATTTCAAAATTATCAAGAAATAAATAAAATATATATATACTAATTATACTCCATTTATGGAATTTAAGCAAAATCCAATAGAATAAAATTTATAATCCAATTTGATGTTAAATGACATATGTGGAAGATAAGATGCAATCGATAAAAAATAAATACAATGCATTTACACTATTTTGAATAACCCAAAAAAGAACGGATGTGCTCACATAAAAGGCCTATCGACCGAAAATACACAGGAAAGTGTTTCCATGCATAGATTTGGAAGTCGTAACTTTCCGTGCAAGACACGATATCGAGAGATACAAAACAGAAAGCACATGAGAAAAAATACATTATTATTTTGCTAACGTACTTTTAATTTCCTGGTCAAAGAAGAAAATTTCGCGTTGAACGAAGAAGAAAATTGGTAGGCTGCCCACAATACTTTCTTATTTCAGATTGACCGTCATTATTTCATTTACATTTATTCATCTTGGGTTTATTCACTTGTGTCATGCTTACGTCCAATTTTCTTGGTGGCCAAGTTTGCTACTGAAAAAGTTTCAGTGGACGAGGTATAAAATCACTATTGAGTAGTTTTCCCCTTGTGTCTCGTATGGGCATCATGACCATCTCCTTACAATCTCCTCTTGAAGCCACTCTGAAAGAATCTGATCTCCCTGTGATAGACATTTCACAATTTCCCCAGGAAATTGAGGGAGACCGCCTTCATTTTCATCCGGAGGTTGTTAAACTGAGAGAAGCTTGTGAAGAATGGGGATTTTTCAGGTTGGTGAATCATGGAGTTCCACACGATCTTCTGCAAAAGGTTATGTCTGTTGGCCAGCATTTGGTGTCGATGCCCATGGAGGTTAAAGACAGAGTCACAACCTTTAATCCCGTGCAGAGTTACCTCCGAAAACCCGGTATTCCGATTCCTTTTGAGACATTTTGCTTGATTGATATGCCCAATCCATATTCAATCCTTGAAATGTCTCGAAAGATATGGCCCGAGGAAGGAAACTCAAGCTTCTGGTATGTTATCTGTTTCTTGTTTTTGTTTTTTCATTTCACAATTATTTTTTAAATATAAATGTCTAGTAATTGAAAGCAAATAGCCTGTAAATTTTTTTTATTTGGGAATTGTGGGGACCCAGATCCCCTGTAGTAAGCCCTTCCCTCTGGCTGCTTCCGATACAATCAACCACTCCATTTTTATAATTTAATTCTGTTTTTTACTCTGTTTTCAATCTGCAAGTTTTTCTTGCTTTTCCGCCAGATCTATAATTTATTTTGCAGGTTCAGCTGCAATTTTACAACTCTCACTAATGAAATTCTGGTGCTATAATGTTACAGTGAAGCGATAGGTACATTCAGTTTACTTCTGTCAGATCTTGCACAGAGGATAATTAAACTCATTCTTGTGAGCCTGGGTTTAGACGCTGAAACTTTCTATCACTCTGATTTCGAAAAATGTAAAGCCTTGTTGCGAATAAACGGCTTTTCATCTCATGGAAAATCTATTGGGGAGGAAGCTCTCATTTCTCACGCAGATCGGGGTTGCCTGACAATCCTTCACAATGATGAAGAGGAAGGGCTTGAGGTTCGATCGAAAGAAGGGAAGTGGATCAACGTCAAGCCTTCACCAAACTCTCTTATTGTCAACTTAGGGATCTGCCTAAAGGTCTAAATTAAACCTTCCTGTCTCCCCTGTTATTATAATTTATATATATTTCTGTTGTGCAGTTGTTAAGATTTTTTCAATTTATTTGATTGCAGGCATGGAGCAACGGTAGATACAGGTGTGGAGTTCACCATGTCATTTATAGAGGGTGGCAGAATCGTTTATCGGTTCCCCTTTTTATTACCTTCGATGACGATGCCCAGATCTCGGCTCCAGAGGTGCTTGTGAACGAAGATAATCCACGACGACACAAACCTTTTATTTTCTCTGAATTGCAGACTGAATTGCGGAAAGAATTTGAGAAATTATAAATCAGATAGAGAACAAGTCAAAATGATGGAGCGATTGGCTGGCATATAGTTTGGTTGCCATACAACCGAGGTACATTTGTGGCAGCTCTAGTGTTTTATTTATATTATAGCATTGGATTTCTTTGTTACGCCAAATTATGATCATCCTGCAGTGTTTCATTGGTATAACATTTTCTAATGGAGAGATGGAAGTTAATTTGAGGAAATGGGTTAGGTTTATGAGGAAAGTTAAATTATAGTGAATGGAGTTTGATTGTTTTCCCGTTATCTTTCAATTGGGTTTATTGGTATGCTGTCAAAGCATTGAATTCATTTTGATTTGCAGATTCAGTGTATCTTATTTTTACTAATTTTTGGAGTTTGGAATAATTATATAGTCTTCATTTTGATATTCTAATATTTATAGTTTTTTTTTGAAAATACGGAAAGATGGAATGGTAAGTAGTAGTTATTAGCCATTATGATAATAATTTGCTAGCTTGCACAATAATTTTTTGCAACCTGTTTTAATATCAATTGAAAGAAATGACAATTTAAAATGACACTAGTTTTTGCATTATGATGAATTAAAAAATATTGAGAAAATAAAAGAAAATTATTTATTGATAATTTTTTTAGTTTTATATTATTCATCTCAAAATAATTATTTTCATCACAATAGATAATATTGTATACCACTATATGATACAACAATTACATGCTAATTTATGAAGAATTAAAAACTAAGAAGATTGAAATATAGTAGAAAACTATTGCATGCTTATTACATGTACTAAAGCATGAATAAATTGAATAAATAGATAAATAATAATTGTTGCATAAACAAACTAATAGTAAAAAATAAAAATAAAAATAAATCACACAAATTAAACTCAAATCATGACATTTGAAATATGAGTTATAGTATGTTCCCTTTATTGTTTGAATGTTGTTTAGTATTGTAATGGTGAAATGATCATGCCCATGCTATTTCCCATTTGATTTGAGTTCGTCCTTGATGAATAATTTTGATAAGTGATATTTTTTGTGTTAGATTTGGTTTATTTATTTTTATTTTTATTTTAGTTGTATTGATTTTTGTACATTTATTTTTTATTTCAAAATTATCTTTTTCTTAATCATTTTTACACATGATTGATCTAGGTTAACCTTGAAAATTATAGAAATATTTTTGAATTCTAAGACATCAAATTTAAATTTTAATGTTCTTGTCTCCTTTTAATTAGTTATTATGAATTGAACTAACTCAAGTTGTGCAACATGCTATTACAGGAAAATAAAAGAATCAAATCTACATGACCATCACATAGACCATTTTCATATTTGACAATATCTTCTCATCCTTGTTAATTCAATCCATCCAAGGGTAGGGCTTAGGATATTTTTCTTTCCTATTAGATCAACAAGCTCCTCAAGGACATACCTCTAGAAACCACCTTCATAATCAATTATCTAGATGGAAGAGGAAAATATATTCTTGGCCAAACTTTTTGTTAGATCAATTAAACTCTACTTAGGTTCATTTTACACATGAAACTAGGCTCATGCTAATCAAGGTCAAATTTGTAGGGTGTGGGATTTATCTACATTATTTTTTGAGACACAATAGATTTTGAGGAGGATATAAGATAGATGCAATTATTTTTTTGACAATAGTGAATTCATTTAGCACAAAGTCAACACAAAAAACTTAACATTAGTCTTAGAGCTATGTACACCTATTTACCCATTTAATTTATATACTTTTTTTAAAAATTATTTTTCACATAATTTATATCTAAGCTTATTGTTTTCTAATTAGTATCATTTATTTAATTAACCTAGATACTTATATGCAAGTATTCTTAGAAGCCCTCAACATTTTTGGTTAACCTAATACAAATTTATATGTAAGTATGCTTAGAAACCCTTACATTTTTTATGAACTTAAATTTTAAAATGTGACCCTAGATTAACCTTAGGGTTTCTTCTACTTTATTTGCATTTCAAATACCTTTTTGTAATTTATTATCTTTCATATTATATTTACCTATTTTTTATAGTCTCTTGCATTTTTCTTTGTTGATATGCTTCTTATCATTACTTAATCTTATTCCGCCCTATCCATCCTTGCTCTGGTCTTTTAGAGTTACATTTCACATTTGTTTTTATTTGAATATTAGCTATTTTAAAAATATCAAACCTTAGATCATTATTATATCATACCTCTTATATTTTAGAATATTTCTTATTTTATTCCCTACACATCTTTAGAAGTTATGCAATATTGATACATATTGTACCATGTATTCATGGTTCAATGCATCTACTATAAATGACAATATTATTTAAATTTTAACATGTTTATTCGCATTCATATTTTACCCTTCCATATTTTATACTTTCATGAATTTCTACCATAATAAGTATGGGTTTTTTTAATATATAGATATACTATTTCATTATGTGAGTTATATTTCATACTTTATATATCCTTTCATTTATTTTCTATTTATTTTAGACACACTTACCTCACTTATCCATAGGTTTTAAGTTTCCTATACTTTCCTATACTTTTGTTATGGGCAGTGCTAGGGATGTACATGAGTGTTGTGATATTGTAAATTTTATCACATATCCCTCATCTTATGAAATGCTACATATATTAGATAATACTCTAAGGATTTCGGATAATTTATATTATAGACACAAAAAATATTCTTCAAATTATTGATGATTAATTAATCATTTATCATACCATTAATTATACCATATTATCATATAATTTATTTATCATATTAATAGTTAATCATTTTTTTAATCACAATTGTCATTTTTACCATTTTCTATAATTTAATCAATTAAATAGATAATAGTTAACTATTTTATTAATTTGAGCTAATTATTATTTTTGAATATTTTTTAATTAGTGACTCGCAAGCCAACTCATTCTTCTAAATATTAATTTATCCTTCTCATTATCAATTTAGTGAATTAATTTATTTCTTTATTATCCTCCTAGGAGTTTGATATGAAAATTTTACATAATGAGTCAAGTCATCTTCATCACCTCTCAAGTTGACTCCATAATCAATTTTGTTAAATCTTGGTATTTAACAATATCCTTACCATTCATTTAATTTCATAGAAAACCTATAAATAACATCATTCCCTTCATTATTTGCATGTCTAGTACTTTATGCAAGTTTACTATGTCAAAATTTAATATCAAAAAATGATATATTGTTTTGCTGTTAAATTATATCCACATCCATTCAAGAGAAAGCCACTACAATATTCTTGATATTGAGGTTTATGATGGAATCTGGTAATTAATACTTTATTTGCATACATTTTCAAGTTCTTATTTTTACACTTTATTTCACAATGTTGCATAGGTTACCCAGGTGTTTCTTCCTAGGTTTTGCCCCCCAACTTGGGTTACCCTGGTAACCTCTTACGAAACCTGACCCCACATGCAATCTGTTGTGGAATCGAATGTCTTTCATATTGACTAGATATTAATTTTTCCATTCCAGGCCTTTTCAACTCATCCCCAAGTATAAACTAGCCTTTGAGTCCATGAATGAGGCATAATTAATCTAGTTAAAGGTTTTAGACATCCTAATGTGTTATTTTAGTTTTCACTAATTAACTAACTCTACATGAGTTACCCTGGCACTAATTTGTGTGCCAGCCCTCATAAAGAGCCACTCCCCTAATAATAACACAAGAAAAATAACTCCACTAACTAAGGTAGACAAGGTGCACATATACTAGCATCAATTACTAATCATATAGTTAGAAAGGACATCACAAACTATTTATAGGATCAAGTGTCTAAAAAAACCAAATAAAACCATGTGCACTACCCTAGTTAACTTAAAATATAATACTATCATGAAAAAAATTCCCTTTCAAGAAATTACATCTAGAAGACTTATATTCTCAATTAACTCCAATTTTCTGAACAAGAATATAACAATTTAAAGCAATTTAGGTAAAAATCATAATCTAATGTTAGGATTTACTAAATCCAATCAAATTAGTTAGAAATAGCATGAAAATAAATCAACTTGTTTAAAGTTATTTTCTCAAACAATAAAAGAAATTGAATCAATTAATCTAATTATGATTTTCTCAATTTCACATAAAAATAATTATCAACTTTTCTCTTTCAATCTTATTAATTTTTTTTAAATAGTTGATCTTATACTTTACTTGCATCTAATTTTAAAAGGTAATCTTATTTTAATACTAAAATTATTTTCTCAATCTATAAATGTTTTTATACATATAAATGTTTATATATTCATACATATATATATAAATTAACATATATATAAATTAACATATATATATATTTACATATATATATTTATATATATATATAATGTATTTAAAATATAAATTAAATATTACAAAATCCGTTTTATTTAAGGAAAATCAAAATCAAGACATTGCACGGCGAATACATATTAGGGCCAAATGTAGTTACAATCACAGCCAAGTATTTAGGGTTGTATTTAACAGTCGTCAGCTCCCTACATGGGCACTGACCTATGTGGGTGGGGCAGCGCTGGGCTACTCCCACCGCTACCTCCCTCAGGGGAAATGGTTGTGGGAATAGCCGCAACCTCTGCCCCTCACAATTTTCTTTAGAAACCTAAATTTAAATACAAATATTTCTATTAAACTCAATCTTGCGATTTGAAAAGCAATCGTGTACAAATTTCACATTTAAATAGAAAATAAAATTTCCCAGAACAATATCACAATTAAATACATAAAAGTATATTTTTATATGTATATGTATGTATATTATATATACATACATATAAATATATGAATATATACCCAAATTAACCAATAAATAAAAAATTATAATAATCAGGTAATTATTTTTTGAGGAAGTTTTTCTACAAGAAATTGAGAAATCTACCAATTTACACAATTTAACCAAAGATTTTCAATTCAGTAATAGAGGGTTTCCAATTCAAATTCTCTAAATCTTTTCTATAGGAAAAATTTAGCAAAGTTCTTCCCAGAGGTTTCTTTTTCCCAAATTGAACACCAAATTTAATAGAGAATTTTATTTATAAATAAACAGAGATTTCTTCTATTTCCTTTCAAGAATATTCTATTGTTTAATAAAGCCTTCTATGTTGTTCTTTGATTTTACTATAAAACTTTGTTTCAAAATTTACACAAAGAAGTAAAAAAATTCTACATAATATTTTAACAAAATCCACTGAGAAGTACAAAAGCTTTAATCATAATAATTTCCTTAGGCAATCTTTTAATTTCAGAATTTAACAAAGCTTCTACAATTTAAAACTTCATACAACCAATCTTTTTAAAAGACAATAAACTAAGTAAATAGAAAAGAATGTGTATTCCTGTAGCTTAGAAAAATTGACTATTGAAGAAAAGCTTTGCCTGCTGCATGCAACTTCCAAAGCTCTTTTCAAATCTCCTCTTTCTAGAAGAATGCAAATCACTGGACCAGAAATTAACCCAAATCTTCTTCTAGAAATTTTAAATCAAAACCCAATAGAAATCACAAAATTTCCCAATTTCTTCAGCAAAACTCTGTTTTCTTTCTTTTCCCATGAAGTGTTTTCTTGTTTTCCCAGATCTAGCAATATTCTTTCCTGAGAAAATCCTCAACAATATTTTTGCATTTAATTCAACTAAAACACATGGCAAAGAAGAAAAATATCTTCTAACAAACTCATGGATACTTTCTTCTCTCAATTATCAAGAATTCAATTTATTTTAAAGAATTAAAGAATTCAAAAATCAATTTCCTTTTTATTTTAACTCATTTTTAAAATTCCATTTCACACCAAAAGAATTTAAAGAATATTTAACTATTCTCTCAAATAAAAGTAACTTTAATTAATTAATTAATTTAATAAAATAACTTTAATCACAATGATTAAATTATTTAACCAAATAAACTAATTTAATTAATTAAATAAAATATAAAGCTTTTATCTATAATATTTAAAATTAATTTAAATAAGCATTAAATTAAAAGGAACATTAATCTAGCATGAAATTTCACAAAATAAACATTTCATAACAAATAATCAAGGCAAACATAAACGAAACAACCAAAAACACCAGACCTAAACTGATGACATACTGTGACTATGTTTAAGGCTAGACTAGGAAAAACATCATTACTACCTCCCATTCAACATTACTGTTGAGTTTGGACATGCTCAAACCTATGAAACCAAGTGGAGTCAGTGTCATGTACCTACAATTCTGTAATAAAACAATAACATACATATATAAATATTCCATGATTCAAACACACCATGAGGAGAAGATCGTGGAAATCATAGGGAACTCGTAAGTGAGTGATGCAACTCTGTTCTCCTCACCAATACAATATCACATCAAACTGACAAAATAAATAACAATTAATCTACCATAAGCATATATATAGCAATAACATCAGAAGTAAACATCTATGCTAACATAGAGCATGTTAGAAATAATTACCACCATATAATGTATTATCACATCACAAAATAAATCCACCATTGCTCTAATGTCAGTGATCAATACATCAAAACAAAGTACTAGGGTCTATCAAAGTGAAAACATGCTAACAAAAAACATAAGCAAAATGGAGGGGTACTACATCCCCCCCAGGATTAGGCTTGCTCCTAAAAGCCTACAAACAAATAGGGATAAAGTTCCCTCATGTGTGTCACATCCTCCCAAGTAGTAGATTCCTCATGACTAGGATCCCATTGGACCCTCACTTGATCAACGTCTTGACCCCTGAGAATGAGCTTCTGGTGCTATAGAATGCCCACGGGCTCCAAAGCCAGCTACTTGTCCTCTACTTGTAATGCATTCCAATCAAGTACATGAGAAA
This sequence comes from Sequoia sempervirens, assembly GCA_007258455.2. Lineage (NCBI taxonomy): Eukaryota > Viridiplantae > Streptophyta > Pinopsida > Cupressales > Cupressaceae > Sequoia > Sequoia sempervirens. Next base: position 127,192,815 of record VDFB02379711.1, read on the forward strand.
TATCGGGATGATATGGTCTAAGAACTGACACATGAAAAACATCATGAATATGTGACACACTGGGTGGTAAGGTGAGTTGATACACCATAGGACCAATCCTCTCTAAAATCTCAAATGGTCCAACAAATCTAGGTGCAAGCTTAGAGCCTTTTCCATAATGGATTGGACTCTTTCGCGGTCGCACTCGAAGAAATACTCTATCACCAACTGAAAACTGGCGGTCCACTCTATGCACATCGGCATACTTCTTTTGTCTATCCTAAGCTGCTATCAAATGTTCTCTAATACGATCAACCTATTGCTCCATGTCTCAAAGTATCTTAGGTCCAAGTAACACTCTATCCTCAAGTTGATCCCAACTCAAGGGAGTCCGACAAGGATGTCCATATAATGCCTAAAAAGGTGGCATACCTATGGAAATTTGATATCCATTATTGTAAGAAAATTCTACTAAGTATAGTTAATCCTCCCAACATGATTGTTGGTCCATTAAACATACATTCTAAGCATGTCCTCAAGAATTTGATTAACTCTCTCTATTTGACCATCAGTTTTAGGATGATATGCTAAACTAAAGTTTAGCTGTGTACCTAGAGCATGCTGTAATGAAGTCCATAGGGCTGATGTAAAAATAGGATCTCTATTTGATATAATCCTATGAGGAATTCCATGCAATCTAACAATGTCCTCCATGAATATCCTAGCTACAGATGAAGCATTGTAAGATGATCGTACTGGCAAAAAATGTGCTACCTTAGTCAATATGTCAATAGTTACCATAATGGCATCATGTCGACGTGACGACATAGGTAATCCAACAATAAAATCAACTGATATAATATCCCATTTCCATTCAGGAATGAGATGTGGCTGTAATAGTCTGGCGGGATGTTGGTGCTCAGCTTTGACTCTCTGGGACTCAATACATCTTGATACAAAATCAATGATATCGCATCTCATACCAGGGAAGAAATATAATTGTTGAAGATCCGCATGCATCTTCTTAACACCAAGATGAGTTGAGTAAGGAGCTTGATGTGCCTCGATCATAATTAATGTGTGAAGACCTTCTAAATATGGTACATAAATATGACCTACATGATGCAATAACCAATCTGATTCAAGAGAATACCCTATAAATCGACCCTCTAGAGGTCTACCTGATTCAATCTCCATTTGCACCTCCTGATACAATCTATCTATAGGAAATGCTGCTAAAATTTGACTCCTCAAATCTACTTCAAGAGTGATAGTAGAAATCTCATGTCGACAATGATTGAGAGTGTCAGCCACTACATTCTCTTTTCCCTGAACATATTTCACCTCAAAGTCATATTCACATAAGAACTCCATCCACCGTCTTTGTCTAGCATTTAAGTTAGGCTGCGTAAAAATATATTGCAGACTATGGTGATCACTATGAAGTTCAAAGTAGTGACCCAATAAGAAATTTCTCCATCGAACCAATGAATGAACAACTATGGAAAGTTCCAAATCATCAGTGGGATAATTTAGTTCGTGATCCTTGAGTTTGCAAGACTCATAAGGGATCACATGCCCTTCTTGCATCAGTACTACTCCTAAACCCTCCAAGGATGCATCAGTACAAACAACAAAATCCTTAGTAGGATCAGGAACAACTAATATAGGTGCATTAGTCAACTTTTCTTTAAGTGTATGAAAAGCCAATTGACATTTCTCTATCCAGACAAATTTCTTCCCTTTCCTCTGAAGAGAAGTTATGGGGTGCCCAATCCTAGAAAACCGCTAAACAAACTGTCTATAATATCCAACAAGACCCATAAAACTACGAACCTCAGCTATGTTGGTAGGCACGGGCCAATCAACAATAGCTTGAATCTTTGAAGGATCCATACCAATACCCTTTCCAGAAATCACATGACCAAGGTATTTCACCTCAGTCTGAAAGAAGTCACACTTCTTCAGGTTTGTGTACAATTGATTTTCCCTCAAGCACTGTAATACCTGTCTCAAATGCTCTTCATGTTCCTTCATATTTCTCAGAGAGATCAAAATATCATCGAGAAACACAAGAACAAAATGATCAAAGTATGTACAAAAGACACCATTTATCAAACTCGTGAATATTGATGGTGCATTCATTAACCAAAATGGTACTACTGTGAATTCGTAGTGCCCACAACGAGTTCAAAATGTTGTTTTATGAATGTCTGCTTCTGCAATGCATAAATCATGGTAACCTGATTTCAGATCAATCTTTGAGAACACATTAGCTCCCTTGATCTGATAAAAAAGATCGTCGATTCTAGGCAAAGGATATTGATTCTTTATCGTTACTTTGTTCAATTGACGATAGTCAATGCACAATCTAAGTGATCCATCCTTCTTCTTTATGAAGATGATAGGTGCTCCCCAAGGAGAAACACTTGGATGAATAAAACCCTTATCTAATAGTTCTTCCAACTGGATACAGAGCTCCTCTAATTCTTGAGTAGTCATTTTGTATGGAGCTCGAGATATAGGCTCAACTCCAAGAACTAGGTCAACTCTAAAATCAATATCTTGTTCTGGTGGCATACAAGGTATATCATTAGGAAACACATCTGTGAATTCTCTAAGGATAGGGTGATCACCAAGAGATATCTCTCGACTCTCTCCTTCCTCCAAATCATTAACGGTTGTTGCAAACAGTTGACAACCTTGACGAAGACATCTCTTCAATTGCATAGCAGAGATCATCCGCAAAGAGATAGGTCTTTGAACACCTAAGATTTCAACTTTTGCACCTGAGTCATTAATACAACTTACTATCTTTAATCGACAATCAATCATAGCATGATGAGATTCTAACCAATCCATACCTAGAACTATATCATACGATCCTAAAGGTGTAACATGAAGATCCACTAAGGTAGATAATGAACCAATTCTTAGTTCATAATTACGTACAATGTTCTCTACCACTACTTTCACCCCAAAGGAAAATTTTACCTGCCACTTACTACCTTACTTTACCACCACAAGACCACATCGCTCAACAATGGTAGGTGAAATAAAGAAATCAGTAGCTCTAGAATAAAAAAGAATAGTAACACTAGCACCCTGTAACTGACCTAAACTCTCGACCACTGTATTCTGATGATCGACTTGGCAGTTATTTACCACAGCATAAACTGTATGAGAATGGCCTGCATCACCAAATGTAGGCTCAGAAGCTGTCGGTCGTGGCCCAAATCTTGAAGAACCTCTCATAGGACACTGCCTAGCAATGTGTCCCTGCTGACCACATGAATAACAACCAATACCCCTACCAAATCCTCTACAACTCGAAGGTGCATTGGATTGCTAAAAGCTACCTCTATTGACTGTAGACTACACACTTTGAGCTGGCTGATCCTGTCGATTGCGCTTATTGTGCCACCAGTTGCGGTTCTTTCCTAAGGACTATTACCCTGCTGAGGCTATGAATTATTATTCTTCTGAGGAGTACGTTGTTACTGCTGCTATCCACCCTTAGTGGTTTTTTGTTGGTTCCTAGAGGAACCTCCTATTTGTACCTAACCACCTCATGGACCAAAACCTGCTATAGGTGCACTACCTATCTGGACACCTGTATGTCCACCCAATGCTAGAGTCAGATTCTCTTCCACAATGCATGATTTCTCGACTGCAACTTCCATAGTCTTTGGTTTGAAGACTCTAACTCCTCCACTAATGTGGGCATTCAAACCCCTAATAAAATTATGTACCAACATCCCCTCATCATCTCCAATTCCTGCATATTGTTTGAGTTCATAAAATTTGTGTTCATACTGCTCAACAGATAGAGCCATTTGACACAAATCGTGAAACTCATCAGCTCGCCATTGCCTCCAATGCTTAGATAAGAAACATACTCTAAAAATTTCTAAGAAAATATCCCAAGAAACTGACCCAATCTCTAAATGGAGCTTCTGCTCCTCCAAATGCCACCAAGTAGAGGCAAAACCTCTCAGATGCATGATGGCGCATCTAGCTCGGGTATTGCTACCATATGGGTGCATAGAAAAACATCTACCCAAGTCTAATAACCAGGTCTCTACCTCTAGACCACCACCTATGCCATCAAATGTAGGAGGGCATTCCCTCAACAAATCCCTCATATGTCCTGCAACTATGGCATCCTGCTCTGTAGTACTAACAATCCTCTTGATCAACTTCCTTCCTCGAACCAAGTCTGGCAAGAACCTCTTCTAGTACTTCTTGCAATACTAACAATCCAAGGAGATCTATCACATTCCCTAACCACCTCCTGATCAAATTCCTACCTCAGACCAAGTCTGGCAAGAACCTCTTCTAGTAGGGGATGCAACTGAGCTCCCTCAACCTCTGGCTGAATCAGAATCCGTTCCTCACTTGTCTGTTCCAACTGAGGACCCAACTGTTTGGCATGTTCACTCTTGTGGGAGCTCCGAGGGGGAGTAACCTGAGGGTTTGGCCCATGACCTTCACCTCAACCTCTACCATGACGCCTACGCATGATCCTACACAAAAAACAAAAGAAACAAGTCTTAGATACAAAACAGACAAGGCTAACAGAAAATGATACTACATAGTCTAACATCTAGGTCAACCTAATGGGCTCACAATTACCCAGAGCATCCAGTCTTAGAACCTTGGCTCTAATACCAATCTGTAATGCTCTATCTTGTAACCTAAAAAATGTTGCATTTTCTACGATAGTGTAATAATTTTTTTTTAAAAAGTGTAAACATAAACTTAACTAATGCAAACATTCCCTAAGAAACGTGACGACACACTACTTGAAAATCCCATAGATGACAATAGTATTTAACATAGCATGTATTTAATTTTCATAAAATTAAAAGCATACATTGAATAACATTTAAATTACATCATTAAAGATATAGAGAGCAAATATGATTCTTTCTTTTCATAGCATTTGAAATAACATTTACAATACTCATTTTCCAAATGAGGTAGGTCATACAAAAGTATACAATTACACATTACAAATTTTCACCTTGTTAACAATTGAGGAGTGATACATATGTAAATTTTCCACTAATACAAATAAGAAAGTACATTTCCACTCACGAGCTCTCCATCCAAGAAGTACTTTTCACCACGAACAAGAATTGGGGACCCAACGAAGTAAGGTGCATGTTCCACCCAACCATGTGGTACCCATAGGCCCACCCCTAGTGCTAGGAGATAGTAAAAAGGTTTCGTAGACATAACCTACAAACCCTAGACACAAGTAAAACCATGGAAAAAACTATACAAGTACAAGCTTAACTTATTGGTTACATTGCTTCTAAAACAAAATGATCAAATATACTAAGTTCACAAGGTCACTGTTATTATAGGTGGAGTGTCATCACAATGTTGCATAGGTTACCCAAGTGTTTCTTCCTAGGTTCCGGCCCCCAACTTGGGTTACCCTGGTAACCTCTTATGAAACCCAGCCCCACATGCAATCTATTGTGGAATCGAATGTCTTTCATATTGACTAGATATCAATTTTTCCATTCCAGGCCTTCTCAACTCATCCCCAAGTCTAAACTATCCCTTGAGTCCATGAATGAGGCATAATTAATCTAGTTAAAGGTTATAGACTACCTAATGTGTTATTTTACTTTTCACTGATTAACTAACTCTACATGAGTTACCTTGGCACCACTTTGTGTGCTAGCCCTCATAAAGAGCCACTCCCCTAATAATAACACAAGGAAACTAACTTCACTAACTAAGGTAGACAAGGTGCACATATACTAGCATCAATTACCAATCATATAACAAAGGACATCACAACTTGTTTATAGGATTAGGTGTCTAAAAAAACCAAATAAAACCATGTGCACTCCCCTAGTTAACTTAAAATATAATACCATCATGAAAACAATTCTCTTTCAATAAATTACATCTGGAAGACTTATATTCTCAATTAACCCCAATTTGCCCAACAAGAATATAAAACAATTTAAAGCAATTCATGTAAAAATCATAATCTAATGTTAGGATTTACTAAATCCAATCAAATCAGTTAGAAATAGCATGAAAATAAATCAACTTGTTTAAAGTTCTTTTCTCAAACAATAAAAGAAATTGAATCAATTAATCTAATTCTAATTTTCTCAATTTCACATAAAAATAATTATCAACTTTTCTCTTTCAATCTTATTGTTTTTTTTTTTAAATAGTTGATCTTATACTTTACGTGCATCTAATTTTAAAAGGTAATCTTATTTTAATACTAAAATTATTTTCTCAATATATAAATGTTTTTATACATACAAATGTTTATATATTCATATATATATATATATTTATATATATATATATATATACATATATATATATATACATATATATATATATATAAATTAACATATATATATTTACACATATATATATATATATATATATATTTACATATATATATATATATTTACATATATATATATATATATTTATATATATATATATAATGTATTTAAAATATAAATTAAATATTATGAAATCCATTTTATTTAAGGAAAATCAAAATCAAGACATTGCACGACAGATACATATTATGGCCGAATGTAGTTACATCCACAACCAAGTATATAGGGTTGTATTTAACAACCACTGACTCCCTACATGGGCCCTGACCTGTGTGGGTGGGGTGGTACTGCGATGCTCCCACCACCACCTCCCTTAGGGGTGGTGGCTGTGGGAATAGCCGAAGCCTCTCCCCCTCACAATTTTCTTTTAAAATCTAAATTTAAATATGACAATTTCAGTTAAACTCAATCCTACGATTTTAAAAGAAATTGAGTATAGATTTCACATTTAAATAGAAAATAAAATTTCTTAGAACAATATCACAATTAAATACATAAGAGTATATTTGTATATGTATATGTGTGCATATTATATATACATACATATAAATATATGAATATATACCCAACTTAACCAATAAATAAAACATTATAATAATCAGGTAATTATTTTTTGAGGAAGTTTCTCTATAGGAAATTGAGAAATCTACAAATTTACACAATTTAACCAAATATTTTCTATTCAATAATAGAGGGTTTCCAATTCAAATTCTCTAAATCTTTTCTATAGGAAAAAAATAGCAAAGTTCTTCTGAGAGGTTTCTTTTTTCCAAATTTAACACCAGATTTAAGAGAGAATTTAATTTATAAATAAATAGAGATTTCTTTTGTTTCCTTTCAAGAATCTTCTATTGTTTAATAAATCCTTCTGTGTTGTTCTATGATTTTACTATAAAACTTTGTTTCAAAATTTACACAGAGAAGTAACAAATTTCTACAAAATATTTTAACTGTTGAAGAAAAGCTTTGCTTGCTGCATGCAACTTCCAAAGCTCTTTTCAAATCTCCTCTTTCTAGAAGAATGCAAATCACTGAACCAGAAATGAACCCAAATCTTCTTCAAGAAATTTTAAATCAAAACCCAATAGAAATCACAAAATTTCCCAATTTCTTCAGCAGAATTCTATTTTCTTTCTTTTCCCGTGAAGTGTTTTCTTACTTTCCCAGATCTGCAATATTCTTTCTCGAGAAAATCCTCAACAATATTTTTGCATTTAATTCAACTAACACACATGGCAAAGAAGAAAAATATCTTTTAACAAACTCATGGATACTTTCTTCTCTCAATTATCAAGAATTCAATTTATTTTAAAGAATTAAAGAATTCAAAAATCAATTTCCTTCTTATTTTAATTCATATTTAAAATTCTATTTCACACCTAAAGCATTTAAAGAATATTTAACTATTCTCTCAAATAAAAGTATCTTTAATTAATTAATTAATTAATTTAATAAAATAACTTTAATCACAATGATTAAATTATTTAACCAAATTGTAAACTAATTTAATTAATTAAATAAAATATAAAGCTTTTATCTACAATATTTAAAATTAATTTAAATAAGCATTAAATTAAAAGGAACATTAATCTAACATGAAATTTCACAAAATAAACCTTTCATAACAAATAATCAACCAAAAACACCGACAAAATAACCAAAAACACCAAACATAAACTGACGACATACTGTGACTAGGTTTAAGGCTAGACTAGGAAAAACCTCACTACTTCCTCCCATTCAACATTACGGTTGAGTCTGGACACACTCAGACCTGTGAAACGAGGTGGAGTCAGTGTCCTGTACCTACAATCCTGTAACAAAACAATAACATACATATATATTTATATGTATTGTAGTGCCTCTCTGCATTCAGCCATCATGATAGTTGAGTAAGTCATCTGATTGATTTGTGTGTCATGATGGGTTCGTTAGTTTACATTAATTATTGTATTTGGAATGATGTGGTTAAGTTAGTATCTTTCCTAGCCTCGGTTAATCTAAATAATTAAATAAATTTATGATAAAAAAATATAAAATATGTGGTTGATAATAAATAAATAAAATGGAGTAATAAAATATCTTTATATGATCTTATTTCTGAATTATTCAGAAGAGCATAAGATTAAAACTGGAATATGTAATGTGGCAACTATAAGTTTGTACGTACAAGTTATGTTGTGTATTATTATCACAACTAACAAGTATATATATATATATATATATCATCCATAATGAAATAACATCATATATATATATATATACTTATTAAGTAGGATGCATATTAAGAATAATCATTAAATTTTATTCCACTTAAATATAAATGGGTAAACAAGTAAACGCCTTACCCCATAATGTATACAAATGTATATATATATATATACATAAAAAAAAAAAGTTCTATTGTATCTACCCTTATTTCTTTTCTTAGTAATTTATTGTATTTGAATTTTGATCATATTAGACTATTTAGCTCCATCAATTGAAAAATATTAATACTAGTAAATTTGCTAATCTAGCTCCATCAATTGAAAAATATTAATACTGGTAAATTTGCTAAAACAATTATATTGCTAAGATTATCTTTCTTTAATCAAGAATCACATAGTATCCAAAATTAGTATTGCATAGAAATGTTAAAGTTACTTTGGAGATTAATTAGATTAAATTGTAATATTTTAAATTATATTTTAACAAGATATTACCAAGAGAAGCTAAGTATTAAATAGGGAAAATAATGTGAATTGAAATAAAAGAAATTAACTTTTGATGTTTCACGTGTCTCCCTTATACCTTCACCTTTTGGCACATGTCTTATGGTCTCACACCTGCCAAAAGGAAATTACGTTTGCTGGAAAGTGTCTGAGGCCTTTTCAATGTGTCCATTTGGGGATATCCCAGGGAGAAAACTAAAACATGATTGTTTGGAGGGGGGAGGTAAAAAAGTCCCACTCCTATTTTCACTAGGGGGAATTGATAACCGTTTTCCAGAAGCGGCCATTTTGGCATAGGAAGGGAGGGGGCTGGCAAAGGGTGTGGAGTCTGGTGTATACGTAGCAATTGCATCTACTATTGGTGCAAGCATATGGGATGCTGGCCAATCATCTTCTTTGGTTTTTACTCCCCCAAACTCTTCCTTCTTGGCATTCACCCTTCCCTTCTCTAATTTGGAGAGCTGCCTGTAAATAAGGTTTCCATGGTGGTTTCAGAATATGTGTATGTAAATGCAAATTTCCATCAATTCCAAACAATGAGCACATTTAGGATTTAACATTTCGCTATCCTTTACCCTACGTGGTTAATGTATATCAGCATAATTATTTATACAAAATATGTTTATTTAATTATTTATTTTAGTTTCCAAAGATCCCATTTGCGCACAGGCAAGGAGGATGCTAGCAAGGGACGTGGTGTCTGGCTTAGTGCAGCCAATTGCATTTTCTTGAAAGTTTCTCTAGTCTTATTAACGAATAGATTCCTTGCATATTGTGCACTCATCATATTTCAGGAGTTGACGTCCTTTTTGTGGCATTCTGATAAACAGTTCGCATGCCTTGTTCATGGCAATCTGTCACAACAACCACATTTGAAAATAGAAAACTGTAGAGGCATAATTAGCCTTCCAGATTCCTTTGGCAACATGTCACATCTACAGTGCTTGAAAATAGAAAATTGTAGAGGTTTAAATAATCTCCCTGATACCATGGTCAGCCTGTCTAAGTCGCAGCACTTGAACATCATAGGAAGTTTAAAGGTTTAAACCAATCTACTGCTTTGCACTTTCTACCTGCTAATTGTATTTGCTTGAAATTTTCATAAGCCTTTTCAAGAAATCTATCTTGTTCATGTCCTGCAATCTTTTTCCTCCTTGAGATGCCTGATTTTCCTCCATTTACCTCGGCCTTGGGTTCTTGTCTCACAGCCTCTTCTTCATCATTGTTGTTAAATGAGTATGCAACATCTGAGTACACTTTGGAGCTAACACCAGTCACATTTTCAGGCCCTTTTATCCTTAACAACCACAGTGTTAGTAGAGGAGCAATGAATAATTTTGTGTTTTTGGGTTACCAGTCTGCAACTGCAAATTCTGAAACCCAAGTGATATCTTTCGCAATCTGTCACAGCTGCAAGACTGGAACAAAGAAGGTTGTAGAGATTTAAACAATCTTCCTAATTTTGTTGGCAACCTCTCACATGTGTAGTGTTTGAAAATAGAATATTGTAGAGGTTTAAATAATTCCCTGATACCATTGTCAGTCTGTCTCAGTCGCAGTGCTTGAGCTTATAGGAAGTTTAAAAGTTTAAATATCCTCTTTGGTTTTTTGTGTCACCTTCCAATTGCTTCTATTTGTTCTAGTCCATAAATGATCTATGGAAGTCACAAATTCAATCTTCAATTTGTCTGATTGTTGGTTACTCTTGTGATAATATGTTCTTTTGTTACATCCAAATTGGATTTCCTCTTGGCATTTAGGGAACAGGAATTAGGATTCAATTAAATTGCCAAATTTTCACCTCTGGGATACATGGTTGCTAATAAATTTAGCTTGTTGTTGCCATGTACTTATTTATATTAAGCTCCCTCTTATGCAAATCGTAGCATTATTCTTAGGTCAAAATGTAAGACTGGAGGGTGTACAATTGATTAGTTAAAAACAAAATGTTTGAATTTTTGCATGTAAGAATACATTTTTTTTTTTAAGTGGCATTATTGACTCGTTTCGTGAGTTATTCGCGATTATTGCTAAATCAAAGGGCTTTATTCCATTTTATCTTCTTATACACCACTCTGTGCGAAAGGTGGAGAGTAAGTGTGAGAAAGAAACTTAGGAAAATTTCCTTATATAAGTATTCCTACGTATGAATCCTTAAAGACTTTAAATAGGAAGGATATTTAAAGATAAAAAGAATATCCCCAGATAAAGGTCAGGATAAATTAAAATAAATATGTATAAGGGTAAAGATTAAGTATTTACCATTCTGTCTAAAACAACAATAAATATTCTCTTGTTTATTTTAGGATTAGGCTTCTTTAAAATAAAATGATAGATAAATGGTCATTTAGATTTCTTTAAAGTGAAGTAATAAATATATATATTCTTTTAATTACATAAGAAATAATTTGTTTAGCTTTAAAAGATAATCATTATTATTATTTGAAGAAAAATATTTTTAAAGTATGGGACTTACATAGGAGGATAAAGATAAAGGAATTAATTATGAAAATTGAGATTTTGACCATACATATTATTGCATCCATTGTGTCAATTAGGAATAGTTCCACATTAAAATAGCACATCTTTAGGAGCATCTTTTTAGCTTTAAAATTTGATTGTCAAGATCTGATTCCAAAATGTCCATTTTGGCACAATCAGTGAGGATTCTAGCGAAGCATGTGGAACTTGGCTTTCACCTGCGAAGTACATTTACTGATGATTACATTTCTTAATATTTGTGGGTAAAAGCACAACCCTGTGTCACACTTTATAAAGGAATCAGCCAACAACAAAAAAAATTCTGAACTTCGACCACATAAAAGTGGTCTTTATGTTTTGAATTTCAAAATGGTGTAAACTAATAAAATGTAGAACTTTTAGTGTAGTTTATTCCTGTAATTTTTAAAATTTTTAAAAAAAAAAAAATTATTATATTTTTATCAATTTAAGGACAAATTTTGGAATGCTGAAAATTTCATAAAAGAGTGACTTCACGGACCGTCAAGAAATAAAATGAAAAAAACTTCATTTCTCCTTTTTTTTTTTTTCCAAATAGGTAATTTCAATATCCTATGCATGGAAAAAAAAAATCACATTTTTATGTATATTTTTCCCGTAATAACGTTCTAAAGTCAAACATGTCAGAATTTGACAGTTTTGACGAACCGTCAACTAATTTCAAAATTTTCAATCATTTAAAAAAAAAGAAATATACCCTTTTGAAGTAGATTTTCTCCTCTTATGCCTCATATAATATTTAAAATATTTTAATAAATTTTACTATCATTTTTTTAATATCAAATCAGCCTCTTTTTTAATTTTTAAAACCTACTTGCATTATTTTAATAATAAAAGATATCAAAACTAATCAAAATATTATAAAAATTCTATATTTGGATTCTACACTTCAAGCTCTACAAAAGGGTATTTTTATTTTTTGCAAAAACATCAATCTGACTAGAGAAATACTCTGCCAAAAATGAATGTTTCAGAAAAATTTAAAAAATGATGAGTAAGCTGCCATGTAGGATGCCAACTAGACATTTTCGGCCGACCCGTTTTCGGCCGACTAGGTTTCGGCCGAAACCCTATCGGCCGAAAACGGGTCGGCCGAAAACTAATCGCTCGAAAATTTATCGGTCGATAACTACTCGGCCGAAAATTAATGATATAAAACAAAGTTGTTTTTTTCCCAATTTATCAAATTAAAAAAATTAGAAAATAACAAATATTTCAAAAAAATTTCAACTATTTTCAATTAAAAAAGCTTTATTTCAACATTTTGGAAGGCAATTTACAAGACGTATTTCGACGAAAAAAAAGGCATTTGGAGAAGAGGAGAAATATTTTTAAGGTGTGTTGATCTTTAATTTATTTAATTGATTATGTTTTTTTATTGAAAATGCATTTGAAGTTTGTTTTCACTTTTTCTTTATTAAAATATTAACATCAAATAAATATATGTAGAAATATATTCATTATTCAATTAAAAATATTTTATGTTTTGCATCTAGTTACAAGTTTTTAAAATATTTATGCTATATTACATGTACATGTTTCATGGAAAGCTTATGTGTGTACAAATTTCTATGTAGGCAATCATTCAAATTTGAGTGTAATTTGTGATGGCAAATCTAAGGACTAGATCGAGGAAGTATGAACGAACACGAGTAAGACAAAGAAAGAGAAAAGCGGATGAAGGAACATCTACTAAACAACAACCCATGGAAAATATTGATGATCAAGGTGACGTACAGGTACAAGAACAAACTGAACCTAATACTAATATAAATGTTTTGGACTATGGTATGGAAAATTTGATGGAGATGGATGAAGATTCTCTTTTCAATAATATTTCATCTGAAGATATGTTATCTGAAAGCACATTGAAATTACACTCTAAAAAAATATGGGATGAATTTTTTGAAGAGAAATCTTTAATTGGAAGAGCACAGTTAATTGCAAAGTTATTTAGACGAAAAGAAATGACCCCTGTTTTGGAGTTGTTAGGGGTTGATAATAGGAAAAAGTCATCAGATTTAAAACAAACAATTGTTGAAAACCTGCAAGAAGCATTAAAATGTATTGAAAAGAAGAGTCGGTCTAGTGATTTAAGTGTTGCACGTAGAGCGTTGATGACTGTAATTTCTAGTAAGAAATTATCATATAGAAGACAAGTTCAAGCAATTTCTGAATTACTAAATGTTTCTAGGAGAACTGTTCAAAGATATATTGAAAAGAGAGATGAAATAGATGGAAAAATTGAGAAAAATTGGGTAAATATTTGTAGGGTTCCTCGAAAAGATAGAATTTCAGAAGATGTAAAGAAACAAGTTGTTGAATATTGGACCACCCACTCTCGTGTTTCTTCCAATAGAAGGGATACTATACAAATAATAGGTGATGATGGTACAAAAATTTCTCATCCAAAACATTTTATAGATACAACACAAAGTGAACTTTTTGAAGCATTTAAACAAGAATTTTTAAATGTGAAGATTTGTCAAAGGATGTTTGAAACACTACGACCATCATTTGTACGTATAAATAAAGTACGTGAAACTTGTTGTTGTCGAAATCATGTTGAATTTGATCTACACCTACAATCATATAGAAAAGTTATGGCAACAATTGATCGAAATTTAGCCATCCCTGGAAGCACAACACAATTTGTGAAGTCTCTTCTATGTGAAAAATCAGAAAATTTGGATGAATTCAACGTTCAATGTATAAAAAATGTATGTAATGATTGTGGAGATTTGAAGAATCTTTTACATGTTGACAATAATGAAATGCAAGTTACTTGGAAGAGATTTGAATATGAGACATACTTAACGAAGTCAGGAGTTGAGGCCAAAAAAATTGTTGTCAAAGAGAGTGGATTGCCTTACAATGAATTCATGAGTAAATTTCGCAATATCATATATCCACATATCCAACATTGTCATGGTGCAAGATGGCAATCTAAGCAATTTCGTTATTCAAAGAATTGTTTTCCACCAGGTTGTATTCTCTCTATTGTAGATTTCTCTGAGAACTATACATTTAGTCCTCAAACTGAGATTCAAAGTCAATATTATCATTCAGAGCAAGTTGCAATCTTCGTGCAAGTTTGCTACAGGCATGCAGAGTTAGCGGTCGATGGAATACAAAGTAGCAAAGATGATAGAATTATCATCAAAGAGGTTCACTTTTATATCAGTGATGATACGAATCATGATAGAAGCTATGTAGCTCATTGTTTCAAAATGTTTTTTGAAGACCTAAGACGACATGGCATAAATCAAGAACAACATTGGATATGGTCTAATGGATGTGCTGGTAAGTACATTGGTTTTTAAATTATTTTTAATTAATTTATATTTACTTTTAAAACTTTGAGACTTAAATTTTTTTTTGAAGATAATTCAAGGTTTTCAAGTGTTTAATTATTTGTAACTTCACAGGACAATTTAAGTCTGCAAAAGCCTTTGTTTGGTTATGTAGTCAACATGCTAGACGCAACACCAAATTTTTGTGGAATTTTTATGAGAGTGGACATGGAAAAGGAGAGCACGATGGAGCAGGAGCATGTGTGAAGCGTGCACTTCGTCAACATGAACTTGCTGGTATGTCCAATTTAGCTTCATACTTTTTAAAAGATTAGATATGTATATATATATTTAATTTAACTAAATTAAATTTTCTTTTAAGTTCTTTGAAAGTAATAGGTGACAAATTGTGCCAACTTGTCTGTAACTTGTAGGTAATGCCATACGGAATGCAAACGAAATTGTTGAATGGTGCAAAAGTCATTTTTCTGCTCGCGACTCAACATACAACACACGGTATTTTTGGGAAGTTACAGGTATGTATGTCTAGTCAAAATTTGTTTTAAAAATTTGAATTTCAAAGTTCAAGTACATACATGATTTCAAATTGAATTTTCAAGTTTGAATTTAAACAGATATTGATCGATCAAATCCTTATAATTGTCAAGCAATTCATGGTATTAGAAATCTACATCAAATCATGACAACGGGGAGTAGTAGGCCTTATGCAATGAATGTGAGAGAAAAATCATGTTTTTGTACTGATTGCATTGAGGACAATGCAAATATTGATCAATGTGAGAATATTAGAGATGGGTATGTTTCACAATGGGAAATGAAACAATTAATATCAATGCCTCCTTTTGTTGAAGATGACAATGTTGATGTCTATGATCCACTATATTCAGCTGATTACGAACGTGTATCTGATTTAGTTGTTATAGGTATGTCCAAATTGATTAATTTAGTTAAAATCAAGATTTATATATATATATATATATATATTCTATGTTTAAGTAAGTTTCAAATATAAAATATAATTTTTTACAACTTTTAAATGTATAATTTACTTAAATATGTAAATATGTGGTGTGTGTACAGGAGATATTTTCGCTATAGTTGCAGACCCTGAAAATGCGGAAGGTGTAGATTACTATCTACTAAGATGTACACAACCAAAAAGCAAATTGTTCGAATCGATGATAGATGGTGATGGACAAGAGTATCCCATTGGATCAGTCGTTATTGAAGGCACATATTATCAGCAAATAAAGATAGATAAAAATGGTATTATATTTGTTGATTATAGGCTAGGACAAAAGGTTCTACATTACAGTCACTTAGTTTTGGCAACAAAAATAAATTTAGAAACTTTACCTAAAAGAGGACGTGCCAAACAAAAGTGGAGGTTGCCTATTGAAGATCATGAGAAGATTTTAGAGATAATTAAAGATAGAGAGGATCCAGATTTTATGTACCAGGAGCTTTAAGTTGTTTTTTGGATACATGTGTACACATTTATGACTCCAAATCTAGATAATTTATATATTTGTATTGATTGGACATGTGACATGATTTAGAATGGTTTTTTTTTAGAATGTGACATGTATATGTTAGATCATATATATGCTTGATCTACAAAACCCAGTGACTTTAAAAATGTTTTAATTTACATTTTGCCTAAATTCCTTTAAATCATCTAAATTTCCAATTGCATTTTTACATGTTGGACATGGTTCATTCTTTTAAACCTTCACTCTTGAGAATCTCTCTAGAAATTCCTTTATATCATCTCTCTAGATTCCTTGATTGTAATTTTTTATGTTTGACACATGGAATTGTTAAACTCACTTTCAAATCTTTGAATTTAAATATTTGTTCAACTCCACCTATATACATGTTCCAATTTTGCATTTAAATTTATTTATGTTCCATGGTATTCTTAAGTTCACATTCAAATCTTTCATTTCATTTGAACATTCAACTCCACAAACTTGTATAAAATTATCTAGTTGATTTGGTGTTTTCAAGTGGTGAAGAATCTAGACATAAATGTTGTCTCTAGTTTTCTTTATTTTTTATACATTACTAATGCATGACATTCAATAATTTTACATGATCATTTGGATTTTCATGTATCCATCTCAACCATACATCCAAATTTACTTAAGAATATTAGCTCCTATCTTTTAAGTATAGAACTAAATTATTTATCCATTTTGTTAATGTTAGATTGTATCCAGGTTCTCTTGGTTTGTCCTTTCTTGTTCACCTTAAGGTGCATTGGAATATATGAACATTGTAGTGAATCACAGTGATATCTTCCAAGTCATATCTAATTCCCAAATATAGAAATTCCATATCCTATTGGCATCAATTTAGCTTTGTTTACCATGTATAGCTTGAGACCATGAGCTACCTACATCTTCCAAGTCATATCTAATTCCCAATGTAGAAATTCCATATCCTATTATCATCAACAACAAGTTCTAATTGTTTACCATATCCTATTATTATCTTCCAAGTCATATCTAATTCCCAAATGTAGAAATTCCATATCCTATTGGCATCAATTTAGCTTTGTTTACCATGTATAGCTTGAGACCATGAGCTACCTACATCTTCCAAGTCATATCTAATTCCCAAATGTAGAAATTCCATATCCTATTATCATCAACAACAAGTTCTAATTGTTTTAGAGGTGGATCTAGAAGAAGTTTATCTCTCTAGGAGACATGCCACCATCTATAACACCAAAAATACTATTTGAAGCTTCATTATATTATAGCTTATTTATTTATTTTTAAAATATTTCAATCAATCACTAGAAAATTATAAATTTATTAATATGAGTAACCTTGTGTTGTCATTTATTGATTAAAAGATGAATCTTTGTTTTGTTCTAATATACATGAACTTTTCTTTCTTTGATAAAATAGATTTTATTTAGTAAATATTTTTATAAAATCCTTTTATCCCAACACAATACACTCATTTAAATATTTATTTTTAATTCAAAACTCATATATGAGAGATTATATATATTTCCTTCTCCAAGACCAAGATGCTAATACACTAGTAACATCTACAAAAATATAAGGTTTCTATATTAGAACCCAATTTGAATTATCAAGCTATTTATAGCTTTTTTTTGTGATTTCATAGTCCAACCTTAAAAAATAAGGATGTAATCTCTATTCCTCTCATCTTTAGTACTTTATTTATATATAAAATATTTTTATGCCTATAAAACATAACTTTTAGTATATTTCTCTAGGAATGAACATAACTTCATTAGTTTTGTAATTTGGTCCATCTTTCCAGTACAATTAAATATGAATTGATCAATTTTTAATTTATATAGATTTGTCATCAATTTTTAATTTAATAATAAATGTGCATGTCTTTCAAGATTTAAATATATATATCAATTTCTAATTACATATATATAAATGTTCCACATGGAATTCTTAAACTTTCAAAACTAGAAATTTGATTTCATTTACATTCAACTCCACGAATAGCTTGCATGCTTTATTTGAATTATATGGTTCATTCTTAAGTATAGCTCAACATCTAGTTCAAGAATTCTTTGCATGCACATTCAAATGAACATGTGTATTAGATTATATGGAATTAGAAATTAGGTTAATGTAGAGCGTGATATATGCACAATTTAAATGTATAAATAACTTTTACTGACTTTAAAAATGAACATTTAGAGCTTTAAAGAATTCAATCTAACTATCATCTATTTCCGATTGCATTTTTATGTTCTACTTTAAAACATGTATAGCATTAATCTCAAGCATATATGCATTCAATTTTTTCTATTTCTTGACCTATTTATTAAAGACAAATTCATTTTAACTATTTATTTAAATTAATTACATGTACATGTCCATCTTTTTAAATTTACAAATAGCAACCATTAGATAGTGGAGTGGACAACATTTTGATTTCACAATGTATTTAGTTATCTATATATGTACAAGAAGTGCATTTGAACAAGTTACCATAATTTAAATTTAAATAAAGGTACTTATAGATGTAATGTAAGTGAGTTCATCAAACCATAATAATGCACGTATATAACAAACCTCTAAGATTCAAACCATAAAACATAATTGTATGAATGTGACATGTAAATTATAACAAGTATATATATGTGTACCATAAAACATAAGTATGTAACACGTCCAAATGTTCAATACATAAATCATAAAAAGTGTCCCCAACATATAATAAAATGATCTCAGACATGTAATACTATAAAACAAATCTCAAAGAGAGGGATGTCTGGTATGAATAGAATCATCAGATCTATGGCTCGATCTCTCCCTCGACCTCTCCCTCGATCCATGGACCGATCGCTCTGCTGATCCAAGATGTGTGGATCCATGTCCCGATCCAATATCTCCCGATCTGTGTCCTGAGCCTCGTCCCAACCCCTGCATGTGTTCAAGTACACATATATGTAAAATTATCTAAAATTTTTACAATGTACTTGAGTTCAATGTGTTCAAACTTAAAACATCAAGTAATTAGTTTTTTAAAATTAAATTTAAATGTACCTCATCTGCATACTGCATGGGATCGCCATCATGCTCCAAATTTCCAAAGTCTGGGAATTCACCATACTGCTTAAAATTTTCAAGTACACAATTTCAATCAGGAGTTAAACCCCTAGAAGTTTTTAAAATGCATTACATAAATTTTTAGAACACAATTTTAAAAATATATACATGTATTTAAATTATAAATTGAAAGTACCTATTGTGCCTGCTTGAAAGCTCTACCAATGTCACTAAGATCACGAGAATGTAAAGACATCGTAGGGGGCCCTGTAGCATGTACAGTATCAGTAGCAAAAAGAAGTCGACTATATGTCCCATGGACAGGATCAGGTGTCGCAGTAGCCTCAACATGACCTGTAACATCCTGATGACCACCTGGGCAAGCTAAAGGATCAACAGAAACATGATGTGCACGGGATTCTGTAGGCTGATGTGGAATATCCTAAGCTGCATTTTCCACATTGTGGCTCATATCTGTATGAGGATATCGTTGTCTAATAAATTCTGGTACCCTGTCAAGAGCAATCCCATGGTCCTCACTGATAACCTGATATGCTGCTAGTAAATCCAAAATTGAGATTCTACATGTATTACGTAGAGTCGTGTGGGTCATATGCTCGACATCTGCAAGAGTAGGTAGATCGGCACTAATAAATGGATCATACGATGCAGATGTAGCCTCAGTGGGAGGAAGGTTGATCCGTGGGCGTAATAAATATCTACCAACTCGATCAGATGAAATCTGATCAATCTGCGTCGTAATAGAGGCAATGTTTTCAAAAATCTGACTCTGAGTGGACCCTGTTGCTACCTCCCCTGCTGCTGCCAATTCCAAACGTTTTGGTAAAACCAAAAGGTTTGGGCCAACTAATGCCCTCTTGTCCACAGGCGGTGGCAAATTTGAAGGTCTAAACTGTGGTTTGTCATAAAAACGGCCTTTACCTTGGCCAACATGCTCAGGATAAGATGTGTAGTCCACCTCTATATGTAAATGAAATTCTGCATATAACTGTTTGACAAAATACAATGGCAGCTCATCATTGTGAGGCCATCTATGATGTGCTGCCAACCATCTAGGGTATATGAATGGCGCAACAAGAGGATCTTCACACCTCGTAACCATATATCCTCTAATTTTATTTTTTCCTCTATAAAATGGGAACATGGATAACACATTTTCACCTGAAACTAATTTGGCAACTTCTTTATGTTTCACTGTGCCAGTAACACTCCTAGCAAGAGAAAAATAAAACTGTTCAATGCTGATTTCATCATAAGGATTGTATGATCGAATTGTCTCAATCATCTTCATAATCTCTTGTCTAATAGTGACTAATCTATCTCGATTAGCCAAATTGGGGGAGTTGTGAATTGTTTGCTCTAAACATTTTAGAGCATTGTCCAATCTAACAATACTATCCTGAAATATATTTGATCTAGTTTGAGCTTCTCGCTCAGAACGAGGGGAATGATGAGATCCCTCATCGGCCATGATATATATAAATAGATAGAGATCTGCATATCATTAAAACAAAATTACATAATGAACTACACAAATTTAAATTGAAATTTTTTCAAAACTAAAAAAAAATATATATTTAAATTAAAGGTAAAATTTTCAAGTTTCAAAACTAGAAAACAATTTTGAATTTAAATGTATCTAATGAGATCTAGTTCAAACTTTATATCTATCGAGCTATGTGAACCTATTAAATCATAGGCATGCATGTAATATTCAACCAAGAGTAAATATGTAAAAAAAATATTTATCCTTTCAACCACTCTATACTAAAATTTTGATCAAAATAAAAAAATACTCTTCATTACAATTGGTCATATATGATCTAGCCTTTCTTTGTAATCAATTATTTTTTAAATCAAACACTAGAAATTATAAAAAGGTTAACATTTCCTTAATTTTTTGATCTAACTTAAAACATATTAAAGTAATAAAGTTAAAATTTAATTTAATAGTGTATGTGTGTATGTATGTATATGTATGTGTGTATGTATGTATGTATATCTAACTTAATTTAATAGTGTATGTGTGTATGTATGTATATGTATGTGTGTATGTATGTATGTATGTATATACATATATATATGTATGTACATGCACATGATATATGTGTATGTGTGTATGTATGTACATGTATTATATATGTATGTGTATGTGTGCATGTACATGCATATATATGTGTATGTGTGTATGTACACATGTATATACTCAAGTACATACATACATACATACACACATACACATATATATGCATACATACATACATACATACACATATGTATATATATAATGCATGTACATGCATACGCACATACACATATGTACATATATATAATACATGTACATACATACACACATACACATATATGTGCATGTACATATGTATATGCATATACATATATACATGCATATACATACATACATACATATATATATATATATGCATATACATACATACATACATACATACACATATGTACACACATGCATACATACATGTACACACATATACACACACACACATACACATATATACATGCATGTACATACATATGTATACATACACACATGTACACATACACACATACACATATATACATGCATGTACATACATATGTATACATACACACATGTACACATGTATATATAATACATCTACATGCATACGCACATACACATATATGTACATGTATGTATATGTACATGCACATATATGTGTATGTGCATATCCATGTAGATCTGTATTATATATACATATGTATACATACAAACATGTACACATATGTATATATAATACATCTACATGCATACGCACATACACATATATGTGCATGTACATAACTTATCAAATGCGCTTTATTTGGGAGATAAGTTTAGCATTTTATTTAAGAGATTAGTTCATATGGAATGTAGATTTAAAATTCATTTACAAGTATAGGAGGTATTGGAAAGCAACATATCTAAGGTGTACAACCCATGGACCAAAGGAAGTCAATTGAATCAAAGTGGTTTGAGACTAAAATGCTTTAAGAAACATTGAACCTTATCCATGGAACAAAAGTCCTTCTAAATTGTTCTCCCTTATTTAAGTGTTCCTCTCAATTTTGAAGGATTTGAGTGATCAAAAGAACTCACTAATATTTCACTAATATTTCCCTTCTTGATCGAATATTCCCATGTACCTCAAGGGGTAAAAGAATGTTCCTTCTCAAGATAGTTTTTCTTCAATATATAACTTTTTATCAAAATCTAATAAACATGCTATGGGAATGGCTATCTCTCTGTAAGATAGTTTTCATGCTAGTTTTAAATTGTAACATAGTTTTCTGGATTTAACTTTGAAAGATGCCAAATCCATACTTTGTAACCACATTGGTCAAAACTCAAATCCAACAAATAGTTGGCATTAGCTTTTCACATTCATTGTAGTATTAGAAATATAGCTTCTGAAATTAAACTGTGTATGTTTTTTGTATCGATATTTCAAATTAGATTGCAGAAATAGACTTAGAAAGAGGGGCAGGGGGAGAAATAGAGTTAATTCTAGAAGCTATATTTCCAAACCCACTCATTTTTGAGAAAATTATATTTAGAACACAGATCAGTGTTAACATTGTTAATAGATCTTTTACAGGTGATTAAGATTTTGACAATGATTAAGATTAAGACTTAGAAAGAGGGGCAGGTCTAGAAATAGAGTTAATTCTAGAAGCTATATTTCCAAACCAACTCATTTTTGAGAAAATTATATTTAGAACACATATCAGTGTTAACACTGTTAACAGATCTTTTACAGGTGTTACCTTTGAAATCTGATATAATATAAAAGTATGAAGGAAACCCCTACAGGAGAGAGGAGACATGATATACAAAGGACATAAGTATGTCCTATCAACACGTAAATGAAACAAATGAAACATAGGAGTAATTGAATGCATAACACTATCAATGGAAAAGTAATGATTTCTATAAGCAAATATATATATTGTATTTTGAAGAAAAATCCATTACCACAAGTGAGTCTAAAAGGAATGCATTGTGAATCTAAAGCATGCCCAACCATCTTTCTTTGCATAAGGTCTCTTCCATTTGTTTTCCAATACCTCCTAAATAAAATGATAAACTTATCTCAAAAGCATGCCCAATCACAAATTAAAGCTTGTAAAGAAGGGTATGTTAAGTTTCACTGCCTAGAGGAAGAAATTTCATTGAGCATCATGGCCATAGCTGTCTCAACCATCATGGCCATGACCTGATTTTTCCATTTCAACATATATCGTCATTAAATGCCTAGCTGTACATAATTAAAGTCTCATCGTTGCAATAAGTATCGCATTCTATAACTATATCACAGCCCAATTGATGGTGTTTTGCATTTTCATTTTTATTGTCTCAGTTACTGCTGTAGAATGAGGTAGTCTTACTTTTTAAGGCAGATTTATGTCTCAAAAAAATCTACTGTCTGGTTTTGAGTTTAATAGATCTGTATCAATACTTCCATGTGAGAGATAATAACAGGTTCAATCAATATGGACAAACAATTTCCTTATTGAAAATGGCAGGTCCTGTAACAAGAAATGGACGCAACAAGTGTCAAAATCAATGTCTATGCCCATAACCACTCTGTCTTAACGAAAAAAATGACCAACCTATGTTCAAGAATCCAGTGCATTGTGTTATACAATCACAAATTTTCTGAACGGGGAGTACCTTGTATATCCATTTTTTATGGTTTAAAAAGTAATTTGGGGTCTCCTATTGCTCAAACACATCTTCCATGTATAAATAAGAGTGAAGAATATTTTATTTTAGAAGTCATGACAGTTAGGGCTCAAACACTATCCTATCCTCATTTGGCACCCACATTCTAAGCAAGTCTGGCAGATACATCGGTAGTCAGTAAGATGGTCCTTGTGACCCAGGAAATAATACATCCATTTGTGGGGAAATGTCCCTTAATTCAGTAAACAGTAGAAGCCTCTTAAAATTACCTTTGGATGCCTTGAGATAAGGCAGGTGCTATGTAAAAGGGGATGGGCTTAAGATAGATTCATTATTGATAAACTATAGTAAGTTATTCATTAATCCAAGATCCTAATAGATGTCATCAATACATATAAAGTATATGCCAAAAAAAACTGGGGGTTCCCATCTACATCTAGAGAGATCAATTATAAAATCCATCTACAAGCATAGATGTTACAAAAGTAAAAACTAGAATTTAACCATATCTGCTAAAACCAAGCCTATAGATTTGCTTATATCAGAATCCACCCAAAAGAAGTTAAAAATGAAAAAACCGAGGCTAGGTTAGATGCTTGTAGCAAATAAGCATAACCAGTTCAACGGATAAAAAAGAGCTCGAAGGTCATGTGTTGACATCAGAGTCTTCAATCTAAGAAAAACATTCTACTTTAAATAAATGTTGTAAGAACCTAAATGCTAACGAGATAGAGCTCATAGAGAATGTGGAGTTGGTTGTGGTTCTTCAACATGGTTACAATAGAGGCCATGACCTGATTTTTCCATTTCAATCCAACATCAAAATGAGCAAGATACCCATAATATACATTTGTAATGATCACTACAATCAAAAATTGAAAAGTCTTGTAAGCATGCCCAACCATCTTTCTTTGCATAAGGTCTCTTCCATTTGTTTTCCAATACCTCCTAAATAAAATGCTAAACTTATCTCAAAAGCATGCCCAATCACAAATTAAAGCTTGTAAAGAAGGGTATGTTAAGTTTCACTGCCTAGAGGAAGAAATTTCATTGAGCATCATGGCCATAGCTGTCTCAACCATCATGGCCATGACCTGATTTTTCCATTTCAATCAAACCCTAACAAACGATTTATCCCAAATTTCTCACAATAGAAAAAAACGAGATGCGAAATCAAACATTCATTTCAATGCCATGAATGGAACCTGTTAAATTGTCGTCCCTGTTGCTAGTGATTGGCCGACAATCTCTCGCCCTCAACACTTTCGCTCGAGCGCTGCAATAGTGGGCCTGGTTTTTTTTTTCGAGATTTTATTAGGCATTTTCGGTCGATAGAGTTCCGATCGATAATGTTTCGGCTGAAACATACTCGACCGATCAGGTCTTTCCAGATGTGCGCCGTGTCGAATCTTTTCGGCCGATAGGGTTTCGGCCGAAAGTGACTCGACCGATAACTTGAAGCCACCTAGGCGCCATGTGGCTGCCTCGTTGATTCGACCGAAACCTTATCGGCTGAAAACTGGTCGGCCGAACTTAAGTCGCCCGAAATAATTTAGTTGGCCAAAACTGTGACACAAGTTTGTGCTTTCACCCTTGTATATACAATAATATGTGTGTGTGTGTGTGTGTGTGTGTGTGTGTGTGTGTGTGTGTGTTGTTTTGGGTATATGATATATACTTATATGTGTCTATGTGTATCGTGGAGTGTATTGGATAAGTAGAGTTGGAATATAGATTTCGGTAAAACTAAATGGGTATTTGAGTTATATTTATTTAGTTAAAAGTCAACCAAAAACACAAATGTTAGATTTTAACTAAATCCATATGAAGTGAACCATTATATTGCATTTTTTTTAAAATTTATTATATATAACAAATATATATATATATATATATGGTTCACTTTAAAGTTAATTATTTTGAAGTAAATAAAGGTATAAGTTAGAAATATTAGATTAAGAGAAATCTAAAGGTTTACTACTATAGGGTTTCATAGTGCTTATTTAATTAAAAGATTTTATGGGGAATTACATTTAATTATAGTTAATTATTTAATTATTTTCTACATTATCTTTAGTAGGATTGGTTTGTGTCTACATCTAAGGGAATGGACATTTATAGTTTATCTTGAAGTTGTGGATGGATATTTATTTATCTTGAATACTCTTTGGATTTGATTCTTTATGTATACTGGTGAATCTATGTTGATCATATTTTCCTTTTGTTTAATTTCACTTTTGAGGTAGTTTTATGTTTAGACATGTTTTGGATAAATTGGGAACCCATAAATGCTTAAATATTTTCCCTTTGATAAGTTATGGGTAATAGGTTGTAGGCATCCAAAGGTGATGGGGAACTTGTTTTATGTTGAAATTTCCCATGATTCAACCTTTGTGTTCCCATTGATCGTATTTATATTTTGATTTCATGGGTGTACCTTGTTCCCTAATTTTTCTTTCCTTTGGTTATGATTATGAGCGAGATGGTCCATACCTCACACATGTGTACGTTTTGTGGCCTTTATGCTTGGTACACCCTGTTTTTGTGAGTCTTATTTCAGAACTATTTGGAAGAGTTTCCTAAAAAAGTTTTATTGTACTTGTTTGATATTGTTTTATGTCATTGTTGAGTTAGCCTTGTTTTTTCTTGACTTTGTTTGGATGTGGATCCTTTCTTGTCATCTCCTAGCATGGGGGGTGGACCTTTGGGTCCACACGGTTGGGTGGAACGTGCTATGCACCCCATTGGGCCTCCAATCTAAGTTTGTGTTGATGTTATTGATCCAAGACTCTACTTCAGATCTTATTGTACCATGCTCAATAATGTAACATCCTTTTATTTGATGTATATTTTTCCTCTACATGATAGGATGTATATGGACTCCTAAAATAATGTAATGTACTCCTGAAGTAATGCAATTTACTCTTGAAGTAATGTAATGTACTCCTAAGATGACCATAATGTATTATTTTACCTTTGTAAAACTTATGTGGTAGTGGTTATTTGACATGTTGTATCTATAATTTTGTATCTTGGAACTATGAATTGAATTGCTATAAAGTGATGTATTGTTTTCCACACTTTTGATCATTAATAATTGTACATGTCATCATTATGTAACCTTGGTTGTTTATTCACTTTCATTTGATAAAATTTTATGATTTGTAATGACCATTTCGTGTACCTTAGAGGACATGAATGACTTTGTAATTGCATAATTGATTTTCATGTAATGTATGTACATATTCATTGTACGTAATGTTTCACTTTCAAAAAAAAGAATTGTGGTGTTTTGTTGTCCTTTGGGGTTCACACGGTGGGGCATTACATATATATTCCATGATTCAAACACACCACGAGGAGAAGATCGCGGAAATCACAGGGCACTCACAAGCGAGTGATGCAACTCCGTTCTCCTCACCAATACAATATCACATCAAACTGACAAAATAAATAACAATTAATCTACCATAAGCATATATATAGCAATAACATCAGAAGTAAACATCTATAATAACATAAAGCATGTCAGAAATAATTACCACCATACAATGTATCATCACATCAGAAAATAAATCCACCATTGCTCTGATGTCAGCGATCAATACATCAAAACAATATACTAGGGTCTATCAAAGTGAAAACATGCTAACAAAAAACAAAAGGAAAATGGAGGGGTACTACAATTCATAATAGAAAAAGTAATATAGTAATTAACATTGTTGTGAGAATTCACTATGGAATTTGTACTTTAATTTAGTAATATAGGTTAGCAAGTCGATACCCTCAATCTTAATTTCTAAAAAAATTCACTATTATTATTAAGACTAATGTTAATAATTAACATTGTTAAAGGCTAATGTTAGTATTTATATTACTTATCAATATTATCGTTATAAGCTATCAATCATCACATAATAAGCGTGACATGAGAGGCCATCTCATCAAAAGTATTAACCAAGGATAGTTTAACTTGGAACAAAAGTAAGTTTGTATAACAATCTTCATTTAAACATTGATATCAACAATATTGTGGTAGTTAAGTCAATAGAGTCTATATTGGTATTATTACCTTTATTTAAACTCCCACACATTTGTGCTACTTACATCAAATCTCTTAATCTAAATTTTTAACTAATCTCTTAATCCTAAGTTTTAATCATAACATTATTTAATATTTTTCATAATATTAATATCAATTTATTAATTTACTCATCAATAATTTTATAATGTTAATATTATATATATACTTATTGACATCATCAATAGTAATAAAATCTATAAATTTATATGCATATTTATTTTCTTCTAGTGTATATATTATTATTTCATCTATATCCATGTCACATCAAAATCCAAAAAATGTCACTAATTGATAACATTTTTTTTCTTTTTTTTTTTTAATAAGATAATTTAAATTAAATGGAATAAAAAATTACATGAGAATACAACATATGGCTGCTAGAAAATAATAAGAAAGCAGCAATAAACCCCCACTTTAAACAATAGAAAACACAACAAACAATTTTAGAGTAGTTTTAAATCCAAAAGATTAACATTATTATTATTCCAACCACTATTGATATTAATATTTTTCAAGCATTAATATAGATATTAACATTATGTATATTATTGATTGCTATTACCCTACTTCATCTACTGCTTACAAATTTGACTTTTACATTAATGTTAATACGAATTTTAAACCAACTGGCTGCCCTTCAACTCCGGTAGTTAACATGAGTTAAAAGAAGAAATGAGTGGAGTTAGTAACTATGGGTTGGTGATTTTAATGGATAAAATAATTTACTGCACTCCATTTTATTTTATAAATATATGTTCATGATATATAAAATATGGTTCTGGCTGAGTGTAAAACTATCTTAGCTTTGTGTGTAGCAATTTTAAATAGATTCCCCTGCTACACATATACAAATAAACAGAAAAAAAAACACTTCAATATGCTGTATAAAAAAAAACATATATATACATTAATCTGGTATTTGAATAGTGTAGCATGTAAGTACTTATTTCTATGTAGAAG
Organism: Sequoia sempervirens; assembly: GCA_007258455.2. NCBI lineage: Eukaryota > Viridiplantae > Streptophyta > Pinopsida > Cupressales > Cupressaceae > Sequoia > Sequoia sempervirens. The sequence continues at coordinate 127,222,075 of VDFB02379711.1, forward strand.
TTGCATATACATAGAGCAGCAACTAAGATGAAAATAAATAAAGCAATATGCTTTTAACCTGCAGCCCTAGCATTAACAGAGGTAAATAAATAATAATGTTTATTATTTTATCATTTCCCATAAGAGGCAAGGAACGACAGTGTCATGATTTTTTTAATTCTTGAGTTGAATATGGATATAAGCTGGGTGTTAAAAGTCAATATTGATAGATCAAAGTTACCAACTGCTAGTTATTGTAGGGCCAACCCCGTATCTAGAATAAATATTATCTTGCATCAAGGAATTTAATGTATTGACATGCAATTAAATATTTCACCCATTACTGTGTCGTCATAGACAAAGATGCCATTAATTAATAAGCACTAAATTTAAAAAGGAGCGATGTCTAACTTGCGTGCCCAGATGATCAATGACAAAGAAATCTATACCCTATGAAAACTCTCTTCTTTTTTTAAAATTTCTTGGCATTGTTTTGTGAGCTGTGAAAGGTGCACAAGTGTATAGATAATTTAGGCGGAAGGAGTAGGAAGAAGAAGGAGCTTAGATCTATGATGACAATGAATAATCTTATTCATATCTACTCATGCGTAAAAGATATAAAACCTGTGGAGTTTGCGTGTGGCAGCCTTTAGTACTTCATTGACTCATTTGTAGCCATCATTACTTCATTTACTCATCCACTCCTCTATAATTTTTGTTGTGTAGGTAGTTGATAAGGGAATTCACTGTGAATTGGAATGGAATCCTCCTCTCCTATTAATTATTGTGGATGTTGTGACAATTGCAGCAATCTCTCCAATGGCCCTTCACCAAATTTATTGCGTCCACTCGCCATACAACTTACTATGTTAATTGATGTTGGCAGCGGGGATGGCATAGATAGTGAAAAATGTTCCACTTCATTTCAACTCTTTAGTCATCGCCCCAATGGAAGTATATCTTGAAGACAAGGATGACTGATGCATTAGAGATGAGCTTGAACATCTCTATTTTTTTTTATTTTTTTATAAAACAACTTTGTTTTTTGTTGGTGGTTTAGTCCACGTAAACATTGTTGTCTAGGCAGTGAAGAAAGCTGTCTTGATTTTAGTTTTTTTTTTCGTTTTCATTTTGTTTTTTTGCTTTTCCTATCCGCTCATGTGAAGCAGATCGAGTGCCTTTAATGTACAGTTTGTTGTTACTGTATTCACACACACATGTACCGGCTTATGAATACAATTTGCAATGACTTTAATTTTTGGTTATAGCTTAGTTAAGAGAAGAACACAACTCAGTGATTTATTTATTTCACCTCAAGAGCCACCAGATTTCCCCTCTCTCTTATTTATTTATTTATTTATTTAACCTTCAAACATTACTCACCAAGATCAAATTTGAGGATTATATGCTTCCCTCTTCTCTACTGACTTCATGATATGAGTTGTGCATGCAAGATTGCCTTTGTAAGTATTGTGCAATAAGGTTAAGTGAGGAGGCTGCAACAACATCATTCATGAAGGATTGCATTGAGAGAGTTATGCTTGCTCAAGTTGAATTTGAGCCTAGCCATGTTTCAATGTACTGTATTTTATTATTATTAATTTTGGGTAGGTTACAGAGTATAATCTCATATAATTGTTTCACTCTTTATTGAACACATAAAGGCGTTATTACTTCTCTCATTTTACAAATATAAGCTTTACTTCTTTGCTTATCTGCTACACTACTATTGTAGATGTAGGCAATTTTGTTGTGCCTATTCTAAGGTCAACGTAGGTATAGTTTAGCAGTGCTAAAAAGGAGTAAGATATCTACGCTGGAATGTACCATCTGTGATTTAGCGGGAGGCGGGAACATATACATAGAAATGAATATCATACCCCTATACAAAGCAAGCATGGGTCTAATGAATGTGATTATTATAGAACAATAAGTCAAATTTCTTTTCTTTCTTCATAAAACCATTTACTATCAAATTAAACAAGTGTAGGATACAACCTATTTTCTTATTTAATGAAAACTAAAACTATCATACTTTATTCTTTGATTGTATATTTATTTAGAACTATTATCAATACATTGCAATTTTCACTCAAAGGCTTCAAGAGCAACATCAAGATATTAATTTCAACTGTATTTTCAAATGAAAGAAAACATAAATCACATAAAGAACCATGTCAATGGACAATAAATTTTCCCTTTCCCATGTCTCTCTTTCATATTACATCAAACACCAAATTTCCATATTACAAACAATTTAAGGGAATACAATGAAGGGCACACAACTAGTTAAAGCTTGCTCTCCACCCTACCGTAATGGCATCATGGAGCCTTGTGGACTCTGGCCATACCCTCGAGCAAGGAATTATTTTTGCTTCATGATGATAAATGGAGTATTTTATCATTTTTACAAAGGGGTAAAACTATTATAGCATAGATTTCATGCATCTAGGTTCTTTATTTTCTATTTTCAACCATGATCCTTACAATATAGCACTTTCTTTTACAACCAATGAACAAGATAAATGGAAATAGGAAGAACTTATCTCTTTTCTTTAGCTAAAGGGATTGGACTCTTTTAGTCATCCTCCCTCTCCAAGCCAATCCATCTTGATAACCATATTACCAAAAATGTGGACTCCTCTCCCATTCTCATTCCTTCTACCTCCACTAAAGTTCTCCAAGAGGAGAAGTGGGTAATCCCCTCTCATTCTTCCTCTTCAAATATATATAGAAGCTTTCAACTTGCAACCTTTGGATGGGGAGGTGTGGAGTGTACCTACCTCCATCAATGAGAGTATTTTCCTCATTTAAGAGGAAGCATGCATTTGGACAACTTCATCTTCCCACCCCATCCTCTCCTCAAAATTCGTCACTCTCCATTATGAGAGCTTTTCAGGAGTCAAATCATGTCCTAGGGGTACTATTATATGCCCACTTGACCCCTACCACCTTGGTATAGACCCTAGGGGGTTTATTTTTGCACCCTAACCAAAAAAAGGACCAACAACTCTCATTAAAAGCCCACTCAAGTTTCCATCCGAGTTTCAAACTTAGCTAGGGGTTTCCAAGACCTATTTCCCACATACATCTCACATAATTCACAACTAAATGCCCTCACAACCTTATTCTTCCAATACACTAACTCTACTTGTTTCTAGACCCAAAATGGGGTCAAATTTATATCCTCAAGAAGAAGGTTTTTGATTTTCTCTCGATGGTTCTCCCTTTTCAGGCTAACTTTGTTACCTTCCTGCACATTACCAACATGATCATAAGAACAATCATATATCACATTAATTTGATAGTTGAGATAATATTTAATTGTAAAAAAAATCCATTTATAGTTTCAATTCATATTCCCAATTTATGAGTCTATAACACCTTCATGGCAATGGCAATGAAATAAATGTCAAGATGAAATTCAAGAATATAGCATGACAATCACATTATGTATTTCTCATAGTACAACTATAATCTATATATAACAATTCAGATTTTGTATTGATCACATGCAAAGCGGGGTCTTACATAGACACAAAACAAGATCCCGATTATTACTGTGAGTGTGCTTTTGAAATCTGCAAACACTAACATCAAACAAGGGTTATTATCTACAAATCCTTCAAGAACACTCCTATGAAATACCTAGCAACATGCTTAAAAAATGCAACAAAGGATGAAAGAAAGCTACAACCATTATGAAAGCAACCACAAGTTACCTATTCCATAGTGGATTGGTGTCACATGTGCTAGTGACCCTTTCCCAACCCTTGCTAAGAAGCCAAAATGATGAATTGCAAATGGAGATGATGAGCAAGATAAGTTCTCAAATCAAGAGAGTAACCTTGCATAAAATTTGTGGATGGATGAATGAGGTTTAAGGCCTTCTTTTATAGATTTTTTTGATGAGAGATTGGCCAAGAGGGTGAATGTGGGACTAAAGATCTACCAATGAGAATAGGCCACTTGTCAAGTGATGATAGGCCAATGGATGTGCAAAATTTGGGAAGAGTGTCCATGAGAGGGAGAATTTGAATTCAAATTTTGCAATAAATTTTGAGAGGGGGACAAGAAAAAGAGCAATAAATGTTATGTTGGAGGGACAAATCAACTTGTCATGTTGAGTGAAAATGAGGGTTTTTAATAAATCAATAAATTGATTTATTTGTGCAAGTGGAGATATCTAGAGAATGCAAGTGGGTGAGATTAGTATTTAATCATTGTTAGATTAAATAAATGATGATTATGTTAGTTTAATGATGATTAGGTGAGTTTGACTTTTAGGAATTTGATATTTGATTTATTTGAATTAGAAAATGATGGAATATGATTTGGGATTTGATTAAATGGCCATTTGATTTATTAAAAGGTTGATGATAATGTTTATTTGATTTTAAATAAATGACCTTAGGAGATTAATGAGATTACCTGATGAATGGATGAAGGTGAACCTGATTAACTGAATAAGTAGATGCACATGAAGCTTGTTTTACTTGATGAATGCATAATGCTAATTTGACATGTTTACATTTTTCCCCTCTTTGAAGCAATGTACTTGTTGTGTTGGTTCAACGAATAACTTGCTTCGATCAAAATTTAAAAAAATTTATAATTTTTTGGATGCCTGGTGGAAAGTACACTGGTACATTGCCCCCTCGAGAGATCGAGCGAAAATATTTGATTTGAGGGTCGATCTCGCGATAAAGAGGTTCAAACTGGGTAGTTATGGATGATGATGCAAATGAGATGGTTTTAGGATGCTTAGAATAACAAATCTATATTATCCTAAACAACTTAAATGATTATATGATATGAGATGGATGAGATTGATGATGTGATATGCTATGATATGCAATGGATGATTTATGAGATGCTTATACTAATAGATCTATATTATGGTGATGATTATGCATGTGAGATGATATGCAAAATACCGATGGTTTATGGATGCAAGATGAATGCATAATGGATGCATGATGGATGTATTGGTGATGATAATTAAATATTTATGCTGTGATATTAGTGCAAAAAATGAAGAAATTGGATGATGACAAGAGGATCAACAAGCCAACATTATGAGAGATGATAATGAGAAATGATGATGAGAAATGGATGATTTGCTTATCAAGGATTGGGATTTTAAAAGGATCACTTACTTTATGTTTGATAACACGCCTAAGCACAATCCATCAAGGTATGAAGGAATAGGATGGCGTTGTACTTAGTGTGATGGAATTTGAATCAACAAATAGATAGGAGTATTCTTGTTCACACCTGACATATGGAAACCTTGCTAGGATGCACTTTAGAAGTTTTAAACACCTCGGACCAAAACATGGAAAGGTATAACCAATCAATGTAATAGTCAACAAGCTGTCCAAAACATCCTCCATTCATATCTAACAAAGCAAGTATTTGCCAAGTTAGTTTACAAGAACATCCAACAAGCATAGAAGACAAAAGGATGATGATCGTTGCCCCACTCCTATCTCTCTAAATCCTTCATTCAGATATCATCGAAAGGTCCTTGGACTGAGCGCAATAAGATAAGTCAAAAGAAAAAGATAAAGCACACAAAAAAGTTGATGTTCTTCAATACTGCTAACCAAAAGGGAATGCATTTTTAAGGATAAGAACCAAAAATTATTGCCAAAAGATAATGCCCATTGTAGGAAGGATACATCCTAGAACATGTTAGTGGATGGCGACACGTTATTTTGCTTATCCAAAATGTTCTTTTTGATAAATAATGCCCCTTGTAGGAAGGATTCATCGTAGGACATGATGTTATCAGATGATTAATATGGGACTGTTTGGATGATGGACTATCGACTCAAAGTCTTGACCAACTTGTTTACGTACTGACTGAGACTTGAGACTTGACATTTGGAGTTTTCACTTTTAATCTGCTAGACTTGTTTCTAATTGTTTCACCAAAGGTTGAGGATGATGATCAGTTTATTATGAGTGGTGTTTATTATGGGTGCAAGCAAGATGAGGTAGATGGATTTTTTCAAATATTTGGATGTTTTTGACATTTTTGAAATATTTTGAGGCTGTTTTTGGTGTTTTTCGATGTTATACAAATGTTTTGATTTTTTATTTTTCAAATGTTTTTTAGATTTTTTGAGATTTTGACCGAGAGACTAACCTAAAGACCTATCCTAGGGGCCTCGGGGGCTGATCGACAGATTAGCCTTGCCTATGTTATACACAGAGACCACATAGTTTGACTGGCGACTTGACCAAATTACATATGAAGATATACATGATGCGATGTTAGTTTACTATGACGGACTCCTATAGGGCTGACCTAAATGTCTCGAGGGATCATCAAAGATCAACCTTGCTTATGTTCAAGCTTAGACATGATGTAGTTCGACAAGACGACCTTGTTTTTGACTTTTTGACAGACTTTTTGACTTGTTTTTAGATTTTTTGATTTTCTAATGTTTTTGGATTTTCTGATTTTCTGATTTTTTGGATTTTTTTATTTTCTGATGTTTTTTGATTTTTTGATTTTTTGATATTTTTGGATTTTCTGATTTTCTTATGTTTTTGGATTTTCTGATTTTCTTATGTTTTTGGATTTTCTGATTTTCTTATGTTTTTGGATTTTCTAATTTTGAGAACTTTCAGACCATACACGAATCTGATCCGATGGGAACATGCCCCCAGCATGATGCAATAGACTACTCTGATAAAGGCAGGACAAACTGACCTTGAGAATGGGTCGAGTAGTACTAGGAGGGATCATGATACGAACAGAGGACCAAGCTATGGTGTGGATGCGAGTGGATGAGTAATGTATGGAGATATGGTTGTGATGGATAGATGAAAGTGAAATGGATGGATGATGCAGATCAAGCCGTAAAGATCCTGGTGGATTGAAAGTGCTTATTTACATAAGGTGCCTATTTGCCAGGTTTTTGTTGAGGTACCTGCCCAAAGTGCCACCAAAGTGGTTATCACTAGAGGATGATTTTTTCTTTTTACTATTTTTGATCCTTTTTCTAATTTTTTTGGATTTTTTTCCTTTTTTTTTTGTTGTTGTTGTTACCAAGATGCCTATTTGCTAGGTTTTCACTAAAGTAACCATTTTTTAAGGACTTTTTTTTATTTTTGGTTTTATACCTGAAAGAATTAGGCGTAAAACTTTTTGAGATGGGAGCTATTCATGGGCTCCTATAGAGGTTCCCCTTCAGGTGTTGATAGCTGATATGCCCTTGATTTATAGGTTGCTGTGATGATGAAAGGCCCTAACCAATTGGGTTCAAACTTTCCTTTGCTGCTGGGATTTGGAAAATTCTTATGATTTTCTTTTAAGACCAATTCTCTGACTTGGAAAGTCCTGCTTCTAATCCTCTTGTTGTAGCTTCATTTGAGTCTATTTTAATAGACTTGTAAGTGAGTCAAAGCATCGATCCTTCTCTCATCCACTAACTCTAGCTTGTTTAGTCTTGAAACTCGATATTCTTCATCAGTGATGAGATTTTGTAGTGATATTCTGAGGGATGGAAGCTCAATCTCAATGGGGAGTACAACTTCTGATCCGTACACTAGGGAGAAGGGGGTGGCGCTAGTGGGTGTACAGATGCTTGTTTAATAAGCAAGGAAAGGGTAGGATTAAGCTACAGATGCCAGTCACTACCTGCGTCATTGACTATTTTCTTGAGGATTTTGAGGATGGTTTTGTTCGTGGCTTTTGCTTGGCCATTGCCTTGGGGATAGTATGAGGTGAAGAAGTGATGTGGATTTTGAATTTCTTGCACAAGTCGCGAACCTCTTGGTTCTTGAATGGTGTCCCATTATCTAAGATAATGGCTTGTAGAACACCATAATGATAGATGAGATAGTTCAGGATGAATTTTGAGATTTGCTTCCTAGTGATATATGTCATGGGTATGGCTTCCACCCACTTTGTGAAGTACTCAGTTGCAGTTATAATAAATTTGTGGCCATTGGATGAGGTGGGTGAGATTTTCCCAATGAGATCGAGTCCCCACTGCAAAAAGGGCCATGGTGTGATAATTGGGTGAAGCTCTTGAGCTGGAGCATGGCTGAGGTCCCCATGCTGCTGACATTGTAAACACCTTTTAGTGTGAACATGTGCTTCTCGCTCCATTGTGGGCCAATAGTACCCCAGCCTCAGCAGTTTCTTGGCTATGGTTATTCTGCTCGAGTGTGAGCCATAGATACCATTATGAACCTTAGTTAGAGTGGTTAATGCCTCCTCAACATTTAGACAATGTAGTGAAGTACCCTCTATTATTCTACGGTATAAGGTATCACCTAAGATGATAAATCTAGATTCCTTTTTGATAAAGGCTCATTTTAGGCTCGATAGTAGGTTAGCGAGTATGACTCTTATGAGAAGATATGTATAGATGTCGTGATACCAAGGATTGCTAGGTCCAACGATTTGAAACACATATTTTGATTTCGGTACCTCGAATGTGGGAACGAGAAGCTGATCAATCAAAAATTCATATTTCGGCACGTTGTGAGGGATGTCTACTAGAGACCCAATTGTAGCCATGGCATCAGTGCCTTTGTTGTTGGTTCTTGGAATCTGCTCAAATGTTATGTTGATGAAGGATTCCTTTAGAGTCTCCACCAATTTCTAGTATGGGGTTAGCTTGTCATCCTTTGTCTGATATTCATTATTGACTTGATTTATGATCAACTGTGAGTCGCCGTAGACCTTGAGAGCTATGATATTCCATTGCACTGCTTTTCTGAGACCTATAGCAAAAGCCTCGTATTTCGCTATGTTGTTGGTGCAAGGAAATGCCAATTTATATGACTTCGGTATGCAATCCCCTTGTGGAGTGATGAAGAAGACACTGGCTCTTGAGCCATGTTATGTGTATGAACAATCAAAGTATAGTTTCCAGTGATCAGCAACATTGAGGTTAAAAATAGACTCATCTGGAAACTCTGAGACAAGGGGATTCTCAAAATACATAGGTGCTTCTGCTAATTGGTCTGCAATAACTTGACCCTTGATGGCTTTTCTTTCAACATACTCAATGTCATATTCTAATAATATCATGACCCATTTTTCCATTCTACCAGTTAACATTGCCTTTGATAAGAGATATTTAAGGGGGTCAATTTTGGCAATAAGCTTGATCTTGTGTGCCAACATGCAGTGTCTAAATTTTTGGGATGCAAACACTACTACGAGGCATGCTTTCTCAATGAATGAGTAATTCAGCTCATGACCCACCATTGTCCTGCTAATATAGTAGATGGCCCTCTCCATTCTGTTTTCATCATGCTGGGCTAGAAGAGCTCCAAGGGCTGCTGCTGTTGCTGACACATATAAGATCAATGGCTTCTTTGGGATAGGTGGCATTAACACTGGAGGTGTCAGTAGATATTCCTTGATTTTGTTAAATTCCTCTTCGCATTTTGTATCCCAATTGTATACTACCCCCTTGTGGAGAAGGTGCAAATATGGGTTCTGCTTGTTTGCTAGTTGTGCTATGAACTGTCAGATGGATTGAAGTTGGCCCTGGAGGCCCCTCAGTTGTTTTAATGTCTTTGGTGCTTCCATCTCAAGTATTGCTTTTACTTTTGCTGGATCCACCTCGATACCCCTCATGGACACTATGTATCCTAGTAGTTTACCTGATTGTATGCTGAAGATGCACTTCTTGGGATTTAATCTGACTTTTTATTCTTCCAATCTATCAAAGATAGCACTTAAGGTTGCTATATGATCTTTTCTTTTTCTTGATTTGGCTAGATGTCATCGACATAGTCTTCAACTATCTTGTGAATCATGTCATGGAAGATCAATGTCATGGCTCGTTGATATGTTGCTTCTGCATTCTTTAGGCTGAATGGCATCATGTTCTAGCAATAGGTCCCCCATGGACAAGTAAAAGCTATCTTGTGTTGATCTTCATTTGCTATCATAATCTGGTTGTATCTTGAAAATCCATCCATTAGTGATAGCATCTCATGCCCTGCTGTCATGTCCACTATCATATCGATATTGGGAAGTGGAAAGTCATCCTTGGGACATGCTTTGTTCAAATCTCTAAAATCTGTACAGATTCTGATAGCTCCATTAGGTTTTGAAACAGGTACCAAGTTTGATACCCATTTTAGATAATCAATTGGCTAGATGAATCCAACATCTAATAGCTTTTTGAGCTCCATTTTGACTAACAAAGTAATTTGAGGATGCATTTTTTGAAGCTTTTGTCTAATAGGTTTTGCATCTGGATACACTACTAGGTGGTGGACCACAGTCTTTGGATCAAGTCCTAACATATTAGCATAACTCCATGCGAATTTTATTTGTCTTTCCTTTAGGAATGTTGCTAGGAGTTCTTGCTCTTCTAATAATAGTGATTCCACATAGAATGTGATATGCGGGGTCTCCTCTGTTCCTAGGTTGACTGGGTTGCATTTTTCAGCCAAGACTACTAACTTCTTTTGATGAATAACTCTTAGGGGAAGATTGAATCCTTCATCCTCAGGCACCTCAGAGAGGTTTTCACTATTGGATACGTCCTTTCTTTTTGCTATTTTATTGTCAGAGAGTGCCACGGTGTGGTTTTCACTCAAGGACTTGGATATGATTCTTAGTTTCTCACTTTTGCGACTGAAAGATTCAATCATTTCCCCATAGTAGGTGTGTGTGTCCAACTCCATTATAAAGCCTACTTTATGATCTCCATCTAGAATGTTATCTCTCAATCCCATGAATTCTAAGAGAACTTCATCATTTTTGAATGTATGGAGAACTGGTGGTCCTCGTTGGTCATAGTTGATCAGTTGGGGGTAGACTAAGTGGATCTCATGATTTTGAATATCTGGTTCAAAGGATATGGTACTAATCATACACAGGGTGGTATCTTCGAATAACATAGGTAGGTTGGATAAGGTATCTTTGTCATCACTACTAATGTAGGGCTCAGTTATAAAATTATGTGCGTCTCTACCTGTGACTATTGGTGAGTGTAGTTATACTATTACTGGCTGAGGAGAGACATTAACCATTCTAACCAGAGGACTTCGGCCATGTATGGTTACTCTCGGAGTGGCACATCCAAGACCAAGATTTGTTATGGGTCACGTCTATGGCATAATAGGTATTATGAGCCCATTGTCATTTTGTCCCAGTCTTTGATTGTGGTCATAGCCCATCGCAAGAATCATGCGTAGGCCTTTGCTTCTTTCATCCATTGGTAGATTAGCTACCGGTCTTTCATCTTGATACAACATGTTTGATGGATCTGCTTCAATTACCTCATGGCCAAGGTCTCCCCATCTTGTGAATTCAAGATAATTTTGAGGATAGGTTTGTGATGTGGGAGCTTGATTTTCTTGTGGGCGTCCTCGTGATCTTGGAGATTGTGGTAACTCTCCTATCACAAAATCATTGTTAGGGAGCCTATAACTTCCACAACCATCCTCCTAGATGATGAGCTTGATATCGGATATGGTGGGAATGGCGGGTGTCTCTATCACAGAAGTGGACGTGAGAGTGGTGGGATTGATGTATGATGTGGATGGGCCCTCATCATTTTTTGGCACTTGGGGGATTTTGTAATATTTGGCTTCAAGGTTCTTGGAGTATGAAAATGGCTTAGGATCTCCATGGATGGTAACCTCTTGTCCATTATTGGTGAATTTCACACATTGGTGGAGGGTTGATGCTATGGCTTTCATCACATGAATCCATGGGCGTTCCAAGAGGATATTGTATGGCAATTCTAGGTCCAAGACCTGACATGTGGTTTCCATGAGTGTTGGCCCTACTTGTATAGGGAGCTTAATTGTGCCCTGAGACACTCTTTCTTGGTCATCATATGCTCTTATTGTGATGCCCTTGCCTTTGTCGATGGAATCTTCTAATATTTTCAACTGCTTGATGAGGCTAAGAGAACAGATGTTCAAACCTGCACCTCCATCCACCAAGACCCTTTTGATTTTTCTCTTCTTCAAAATTACCTCCAAGTGAAGTGTACGATTGTGAGATGGTTGGGGGGGGAAATCTTGGTCAGAAAAAATAAGGAGATTAGGTGTTATGATGTTTCTGACCATAGCTTGGAATTGTTTCGCATCAAGGTTTGCGGGGACAGTGGATGAGGCTAATGCTTCCTCAAGGACTCTATGATTTTTAACAACTCCATGATGGAGATGTGTGCTGACATTATTTTGAGGTTGTCTACAACATTGTAGCTATATGGAATGGCTCTTGGTGTAGGGAGTCTATTTGGTTCGGATGATCCTACAATGGTGACTTTGTCGCCTCTTGTGGTGACTCCACAATCTTCGACATGGGTGCCATTGATAGTGATGACCATGTAGTCCTCATTTAGGGAGGCTATGATAGATTCATAAACATGATTTACACTACCTTTCCCTTTATCATTTTTATTCCCTTTGTTGCCATGATTTGGCATCAGATTTGTGTAGATTTTAAGATCCTAATTGCCAGTGGGTGTTTCCACATTTATGATTCTTTTGTCGATGAGATCTTGGATGATGTTCTTGAGTCTCATACAATTGTTTGTGGTGTGGCCTTTGATTTTTTGGAACTCACACAGTTGATTTTCATTGTACCAAGGAGGTTTGACATCAAGTTCTTGGTAGTTCTCAAATGTAGGAGCTTGGATGAGTTTTTCGTCGATTAGCTTTTTCATGATGTCCTCAAGTGGTTCTCCCAAAGTAGTGTATTTTCATTTGGGATAAGTATTGCATTGAGGTGGTCCTCTTTGGTCATTAAGGTTATTGATTGTGGGATTCTTGCTAGGTTGATGTGTTGTGTGTTGAGTGTTTTGATTTGGTGTTTAGATTTGTTGTGTGGGTGTGTTTTGGCACGGACCACTAATGACCACCTTGGCATCAATGACACCATCATTAGTGATGTTTTTGTTTCTTGCCCACGTGTGAGGTTTATCATTGTAGTTTGATGGTGGGCGGTTATTTTGTTGTTCGTGATATGATGTTGATTCAACTGGTTGAGTCACAAGGGCTCTTTCAATGCTAAGCGCCTTGGGGATCAGCTAATTGTATGTGGTGACGCCCTGAACCTTGAGATGAAATTCCAAGCGGCCTTCAAGGTTGGCTATGATGGTGTACACTTGTTCTTCTGGCATGGTCCATTTGCTCCGATTGGCCTTGGATTGCCATTGTTGAAGGAATGAAGTGAAAGATTCATCCCTTCCTTGTTTCAAAGCATATAGTTCTTCGAGACTAACATCCATTCCAATGTTACATGCATAATTCTTAATGAATGCATCTCTAATTTCTTCGAATGTCCTAATTCCTGAAGGTAAGCAAGAGAACCATTCTATAGTATTTCCTGCTAAGCTACTAGGGAATAGCCGCATCAGATAAGTATCGTCATATGCGACCTCCATACAATTAACTTGGAATTCCCTGATGTGATCTTCAGGGTTTCCCATCCCTTGGTATTTGTCAAATTTAGGGATTTCGAATCCCTTAGGGAATGGTTTCATTTCTAGGCTCCTATCAAATGGATAGGGATACAAGTTTCTTGATGTTTTGGTTGTTCGCCTTGACTGAAGGTTGAGGACTTATTGTGATAACAACCTAAGTTGTGTCGTTACATCACTTTGTGGATTAGGGGGTGGGATGAATGTGTTTTGAGGTGTTGCAATAGTGGTTTGGATGGATGGGTTGGTTGGTGCATTGTTCAATAGTATTGGTATGTTGTGGCGGGCGAAGTAGGCTTCTACTTGCTTTTGAATGAACAATGCTTGTTGTTGCTCTTGTTATTGTTGCGCTAGGATTTGTGCTTGTTGTTGCCCTTGTTGTTGTTCCAAAAATGCTTGTTTTTGTGCTTGCTACTGTACTTGTTGTTCTAACAACACTTGTTGTTGTTCCCACAACGCTTGTTGTTGGGCCGCCAATTCTGCTGCTTCTTTTTGCTCTTGGTATTGCTTTAGTGCTTGCTGATATGCTTGCATTTGCACTGCTTGTGAAAAAAGTTGTGCTTGAGCTTGTGCTTGTTGTGCTTGAGCTTACGCTTGTGCTACTTGTTGCTGTAATAAAATTTGTGCTTGAGCGACACTTTGTGCTTGTAATGCTTGTGCGGCTTGGGTGGCTTGTTGTTATTACTATTGCAATAAAGCTTGGGCTTGATGTGCTTGTTGCACTCATAATGCCGCTTGTGTAGCTTTGGCAGCTTGTGCAGCTTGAGTGGCTTATTGCACGACTTTTTGTTTCTGCACTTGTTGGTATCCTCTTTGAAAAGTGGCTTATAATGCCACGTCAAATTGGTTTGATGTGGTGAATGTTGGTGTTAGTGGAGGTGGTGGTGGATTTGGAATGGTGTTCGTGGTGAGTGATAATGTTGTGTTGGTTATTTGGTTTGTGGATGGTGTTGTTGTGTTGATTACTTGATTGGTGGATGGTGTTGTTGATGTGGTAAGTGGCGTCATTGATGTGATTGGCCCTTGAGAGACCATGCTTTGCAATGTTGTGGGGGTGTTTGATGATGTTTCCATTGCTTGTGTGTTTGTCGTTTATTGTTGTAATGTCAACAATAAGTTTTGAGCATTTGGAAAAATGTTTTGATTGATGGTTGGGATGTTGTTTTGATTAATACTCGGTAGAGGGGGAAGCCCTAAACCATGGAGTGGTGTAGATGACAATGGTGATGGTTGGAGAGGTGGAAATGTAAGAGGGGGTGAATCCTTGCGAGAGTGTTGTGGTGTTGAAAATGCCCCCTGGTCTGAACATGTCTCCCTCCTCTTGTGAATTTGTGAGGAGGGGGATTTGAGGTGCTCTGTGAAAAGATGTTGATGATGGGTCATAATGTAAAGTGAGAGGAACATTTTTTTGTAATGGATTATGGGGGATGTTTTGTTCCAATGTGGTTTTTACATCCAAGTTTTGATTATTAATAAGGGGTTGTGATTGAAGAGCATTGATAAATGTGTTTCCCTTGTTAACGTTGGGTTGAGTTGGAGCAAATGATGTTGTGATTTGCAGGATATTTTTCGTGACGTTTTGAGATGGGGGTGTAGATGAAATCGGGATGGTGGATGAGATTGTTTGAAAAGATGTCTCTACTATAGTGCTCACATCAAAATCCGAAGGCAACTTGGCCCCTTGTTTTGCTAGTTTAAGCATGTACAATGAAGGGTTAAGTCTCATAATGATGTTGATGATTCTATGGTTGTTTGGATTTTGGAGCATTTCAGCTATTTCTTCGTGAGACATTCCAAAGGTAAGATCCTCCCCTTGGATTTCCTCTTGTGGGTTTTGCGATGATGTTGGAAGGCTAATTGTGAGATTTCCATCCCCAATGGGATTCATTTTAGGAGTGGTTTGGCTAAGATCACTTGAAGTGGGTGTTTGTTTCTTGGCTTCCATACTCTTCTTGTATTGAGATCTAGTTAGAACCATAAAACGGGGATCAATCTTCAAGAATATGGAAGATGAATCTCTTGATTCTTTGGATTAATCTCTATTTTATGTCCCAAAGTGAAAGTTTTAGGATGCCTTTTGGGGATCAAAGGTGATGATATTATGATGAATGATATGAATGTTTTGGCTTTTGATAAATATTGAATGAGACACTAGGCTTTAGGACTTGAATTTGATTGGATTTGGGATTTGGGATTTTGTCCTTGACTTTGATTTTGATTTTGTTTTGGATTTTGAACAAAAGGACCCTAATATGTTTGATAATGATCTAAGGGATAGTTTTGTTCAAAGGATGACAATTTTGGATATGTGTGAGGAGAAGGATGCATCTACCCACACCTATCCAAATAAAATGATAGTTTCACTAAGTATATGAAGAAGGATTCATCCACATACACTAAGTTAGACAAGATGATTTTGATAACTTTGACTAAGTATATGCAAAAGGATGCATCTACACATGCCTAGCCAAAGGTGTTTTGATAAATGTTTTCAAGTATATAGACTCAATGTTTTGGATGATTTTTTGATTTTGCCACAAAGCCTAGTATCAAGGATGATATCAAGATTTTCCAAAAGATGATTTGTGAGATGTATTTAACATTTTGAAAGATGGATGAAAGAGGCTTGATTTGTTTTGATCCTTAGGTGAACCTAAAAAGACACTTTGTTTTCCTAGACCTAGGTATTGAAGAGCATGCAAATGCTTCCTAAATACCTTTGTAACCAATAAATGATTTCATTTGAACATTCATTTTTGGATTTCCAATGATTTTTTGCTTTGGGATTTGTGGTGTCTTTGACACATATGAAAGTGCATTTTGTTTAGCTTTTCTTAATGTCTTTATTTTACCAAAAACACTCTCTTTGATTAAAGTTTCAAACTAAGATGTCCAATGTCTTAATTTCTTCAATCCCCACAAGATATGTTATGTGGAAATTTAATGAACTTAAGACAAGGGTTTTCCTATTGTTTACTCAAGGAGACAAATTGAGATGTAACCCAATGTTTAGAAACCTCTAAGGACATGAGTCCCAAGGGAAAGCAATAACATATGGATTGAGTCAATGATATTTATCTCCAAGAGGGTTTGAAATTTGGATGATGTTAAGTGTTTGTTTTTGATTTGTTTTCGATCAAGCAATGTATTTTCAAACTGAATCAAAAACAATGCAACATCCTAGCTTAATGGGTATGTTTTTCTTGGTGGGCTTGCCTCATGCCCTTCGTAGAAGAGATGATTTTACATGCAACCAAGGACAAAATATAAAGGTATGTTAAGAATGAAGTCTTAACCTCTATATTTCAACTTAGATTGGACATGGCAAGTAACCTCTTGGAATCTAAGTTCCAATGCACCACTTTGATAAAATTGCTCAATGGATCAATAAGCCACTATAAAACAAGGGTTATAGTTTAGACTTTACATTCGTAGGAGTTGACCCAACATGGCAAGAGTCCTCTTTCGGATCCATCTTATTGGAGTTAGCTACGTGATATTGGCATTTCTTCCAATATCCACATTTATATCCTAGTTGGAAATACTCTCGGGTTCAGAGTGTTACAGGTTGAGCCGTTCCCTTGGGTGAGTACTTTTTCCCCAAGGTGGGCCCTCTAAGATAGACAAAAGCAAGAAAAAACAAAATCTGTAACTTGATCAATCTTTGACGGCACAAAGAAAGAGAATATATGCAAAAATTCCCCTACTCACACTTGCACAAGATATTGTTCAATTTTAAGCCCAAATCGAAGTGTGGAGGTGATCACTTTATCTTACGCCAAAATCACCAAAAAGTCCTTTTGATTCTCAAGATCGCTTGGAAGCGCGAGAGAAGCACATACGTCCTTTTCAATGACTTTAGTTTAAGTAAGTAACCACAAAACAAAGCAAACACACATTCATTATATCCTTCCAAAGCAATTGTGAGTTCATTTTAAGCACCAAGATGAAGTGTGAGTTTTGATTGTTCAATTTTTAACCTCAAACAAAATCTAGTAAGTTGTGATCCTAAAGTTCGTTTTAGCCTTTGGAAAAAAACAAAGTGTTCTTTTTAAACCCAAATGAAAATTAGTGTCCTAAAAATGAAAAGATAAACAATTTCTTGAAGAAGCGTTGAAAAAACACTTAAAGTGTTTAAAAACACTTTGAGTTTTAAAAAAAAAAGAAAAAAAAAAATCCTCCTTTCGTTTTCCTTTGCTAGCCTTCTCCTTGCTTTCCTTCGTTTTCTTTTGTACCTTTGCTTGCTTTTGTACCTATAAGAAAAGGTGGGTATTTATGTGAGGATTTAATTTTAATCATTAACTCCAAATAATACTAATGGTTTCAAAATTAACAAAGTGAAGCATTGATTAGAGTCCTCATTTTGCACATGGATAAAGTTTTACAACATTTTAAGTAAGACCCCAAATCTTCTCCAATTAGCTTGTTGAAATTCATTAAACTTTTAAACAAAGCTAATGATTTGCAATAAGTCAAAATCAAGAAAAAATTGAAACCAAATCTATCAATAAATGTTAGCAGTTTAACAACTTCAAGCATGCAAAACTAAAAAAAGTTCCATTGCTTTAACCATTTAAAATAAAGCACTACACCAAAATAAATCTGCAAACAAAATACGGTGGTCTTGGGAAATTCTCTACATTAATTAATCCCCTCCATTCGTAAAAGCAGTAATGTGCATTAACACATGGTTCCAACCAATAAATGGAGTTAGATGTGGACACACATAACCCTCGCCTTGAATACAAAAGAATAAAAAAAACAAGCAGTTAAATTGGAAATCATGTCCCTGTCAATGTCAGCATTCATTATGATTGAAAAATAATTAGTAATGACTGAGCATATGACCGAAAAACACAACTATTTTAGAATTTCCTTTCAAACTGAACACAATGATTTCAAATACAAGGAAAGTTACCAGCTATTTTTCTTTTTAGACCACCACGTATGAGCCAATCAGCACGATAATTACCTATTTGCAATTATGATGCTACAATCCCATCGGATGATAGTATGATAAGACATTTTATCAGCAACATTGTCTTCGTACCAAACTTAAATGGTGCAAATTCAAATAAGTGCGCAAATCCTACTAAAATGCTTTTGAAGATAGTGCCCAATTCAAGTTTAAACCAACATCAAGCTAAAATGACTAATTATTGAAGCGACTATTACTCATGAAGTGCAGATTTAGTTTAGAAAATTTAGTAACTTTCCAACTAAGCATGACTGATTGGAAAAATTTAATGCACAAACAGAAATGTTAAAGGAATGTTTGTTAATAATGTTGAATATCTAAGGCTCGGCTTGTAGTCACAGACTCGCACCCTGGAGAAGCACATTGACTTTCAATCAGAAAATAATACATGAAAACAAAATTCAGTTAAAAGAAATCATGCCGCTTTGATCCATGTAAAGACTGGGTAACATGACACCTTAGTTAAGGAAGGGGGCTTTTTGACAGAAGGCTAAATTAATGTGCAGTCCCACCAGCTCCATTAAAGTGATTTCTCTATTGTACAGAA
The DNA here is from genome assembly GCA_007258455.2 of Sequoia sempervirens. Lineage (NCBI taxonomy): Eukaryota > Viridiplantae > Streptophyta > Pinopsida > Cupressales > Cupressaceae > Sequoia > Sequoia sempervirens. The sequence continues at coordinate 127,241,006 of VDFB02379711.1, forward strand.
AGCAAATGGATGTCTCTCTTACCATACCAATTCATGTGAAAGGCAATGGACATCAATGACTAGCAGTTGCATGTGAAAGGCAATGGATATCAAATGAGCTTGAGTGAAAGGTAAATGAACATCAAATGATATGGATATAGTTTTATTTCTTTTTCAAAAAAACAAAGTAGTGTGAATTGAAAAGCATCCTCCCCTGAGGGATAAAAGCACATAAATTGTGAATGGTATAAGATACAATGTGTCTGTGATACCATAAATGAATGCTTATAGTCGAACATGTTGTGAACCTCTACGGGATGCAACCAACACCATTATTTCCTTGACCATTTTAAGTGAAGTAGATATTTTGAATGACTATGATAAGGATGTAGATCTGAAAAGATACATTTTATTTAATCACTGTGGTAGCAAAACAACAAACATACACAAGCTTTAAACACATATTTTGTTTGGAGATTACATCTATTATTGTCTAAGAATATAAATAATAAAGTATTCATGCGTTGATTTTGTTGGCAGGTGGATAACTTGTCAAGCATGTCTTTCTTCCTATTGTCAAGAATACTCCATAAATGAGAAACACTACACATATTGAAAATAGGAATTCTCAAACAAGAATCCTCTGTATAATATGATATGGAAATATGTGGTAGATAGTTTTCTTTTCCATATAAAATATCCTAACGTGCTTGAGTTTAACAATAGCATAAGTTATCATGCATCAATCAGAAGGAACTTTGAAAAATACATTTCTCACATAATATTTAGCTAAACACAAGGTAGTATTGTTAATAGCCTTCTTATTTCACATAATGGAAGCCAAAATGAAGTAACACAAAACAAGAAATGAAATGCTAGAGTTGCTGCCCTCCTTCTAGCGCCAAACTGTGAGTGTGCTTTTGAAATCTGCAAACACTAACTTCAAACAAGGGTTAGTACCTACAAATCCTTCAAGAACACTCCTATGAAATACCTTGCAACATGCTTAAAAAATGCAACAAAGGATGAAAGAAAGCTACAACCATTATGAAAGCAACCACAAGTTACCTATTCCATAGTGGATTGGTGTCACATGTACTAATGACCCTTTCCCAACCCTTGTTAAGAAGCCAAAATGATGAAATGCAAATGGAGATGATGAGCAAGATGAGTTCTCAAATCAAGAGAGTAACCTTGCATAAAAGTTGTGGATGGATGAATGAGGATTAAGGCCTTCTTTTATAGATTTTCTTGATGAAAGATTGGCCAAGAAGGTGAATGTGGGACTAAAGATCCACCAATGAGAATAGGCCACTTGTCAAGTGATGATAGGCCAATGGATGTGAAAAATTTGGGAAGAGTGCCCATGAGAGGGAGAATTTGAATTCAAATTTTGCAATAAATTTTGAGAGGGGGACAAGAAAAAGAGCAATAAATGTTATGTTGGAGGGACAAATCAACTTGTCATGTTGAGTGAAAATGAGGGTTTTTAATAAATCAATAAATTGATTTATTTGTGCAAGTGGATATATCTACAGAATGCAAGTGGGTGAGATTAGTATTTAATCATGGTTAGATTAAATAAATGATTATTATGTTAGTTTAATGATGATTAGGTGAGTTTGAATTTTAGGACTTTGATATTTGATTCATTTGAATTAGAAAATGATGGAATATGATTTGGGATTTGATTAAATGGCCATTTGATTTATTAAAAGGTTGATGATAATGTTTATTTGATTTTAAATAAATGACCTTAGGAGATTAAAGAGATTACCTGATGAATGGATGAAGGTGAACCTGATTAACTAAATGAGCGGATGCACGTGGAGCTTGTTTTACTTGATGAATGCATAATGCTAATTTGATGTGTCTACAATTACAAAACGGAATCTCAATTTGTAAAAACTGGGATCCCATTTTAAGATGGTATTTACTTTAAAAAAAAAACAAACAAAACTCATTCTACTTTGCATGGGATCTCGAATTGGTGTGGGCGATAGACAACGATAGTGTAATGACCTCTAGGTGTGCCTCCACCCCCAATTGTTTTCTTTTTTCATTTTTTATTGAAATTTTAAATACAAGAATAGATTTTAGCATGCTTTTTTTCTAATTTATTTAGTTTTTTAAGCATTTTATTTTGTGTATTAGTAGAAATTATGATTTCTAGAAATAGATGAGAAAATGCAATGAAACTTGAAGATATTGAATAGAAAGGAAAAAAATCAACCTTAAATTGTATTTTAAAAACAAAATTTAGCTTTTGAAACCTAAATTGTTCAATCAAACCAAAAAAATTGCATTTGAAAACCCTAATTGAAAGGGAAAAAAATTGAATTTCAAAACACTAAATAGAAATGAAATAAAAAAAATTGCATTTGGAAACCCTAATCAAGCTTTTTGAAACCTTAAATTCAAATCAAACAAAAAAAAATTGGATTTGAAAATCCTAGTTTGAAATGAAACAAAAAATTGCATTAAAACCCTAATTGCTTAGATTGAAACTCTAAATTGAATTGAAACAAAAAATTTGCTAAAACCCTAAATTGAAATCAAACAAATCATTTTTCATTTGAAACCATGATTTCAAGCTCAAGAGTATTTGATAATGGAAAAATTCATTTGCATTGCTTAAATGTTTTAAATTTCATTTGCATTGTATGGAGGAAAAAATATGTTAATCTTTACGTTCAATGTTAAATTATAATTAGATTAGAAAACAATATTTTAAACACTAGTTACAATTCATAAATTTTATCAATGTTTGCAAATTTAGTTAGCAAATTCCTAAATCCTTGTACAATCCATTTCCAATTGTCACTTAATTAGATAATATTTTCATTCATTTCTATTTTATGTTTTAATCTCTCTTAGTCATGCCTTGTTTCCATGTCTTGTTTGCATGTGTTGTCTCTTGTCTTTCGACAATCTTAATCCTCATTCTAGTCAATTAGTTGTTAATTAGGCTTCTAGTTTAGTCTAAAATCTCAATTTGCACTAGTTACTTAGACACTAAAAGAATCTAAATATATTTCTTTTCTTTCTTTTAGGTTCTTTCAATTCCAAGCAATCCAAAATAAAATACTTGATTCAACATTAACTAATTTTACATTATACATTTTATATCATAAAATTCATTTAAGTGGGAAACATTAATGAAAAAAATGTTAAATAAAATAATCTTATATTCAATTAAGAAAATATCTAGTTAAAATATACATCAAACTCAATCTTAATAATACATAATTATGTGTTTCTATTATAGAAATAGTCAATCTATTCACAAAATAAAAAATATTCATAAAATAGTCACTAAATTGCAAGTCCATTATTCCAAGGGCCACCAAAAATTCACCCTAAGTTCCCTAAACCATAAATCCTGAACTCTAAAATCTAAACCCTTAACACTAAAGCATTCATTTTGAACTAGGACCTTAAAATGAAATTTGGCTGCCTTAGGCAACTCCACCAAATTTTATTCCCTTAAACCATGTCATTTTGTCATAGGACCTTACTACATAGATCCCCTTAAGCCATCCTATTACGCTAAATAGTAAACTCTAAACTCTAAACCCTAAACCCTAAAGCCATCATTTTTTCCTAGGCCCTTAATGAAATTTGGTTGCCTTGGGCAACTTCACCAAATTTTATTCACTTCAAGAGCAATGCCATTTTGTCCTAGGACCTCACTATACATAGATCCCCTTAAGCCATCCTCTCACCCTAAACCATAAACCAATGTCTTGAGGGGTCCTAATATGGCATTTCTTAAGGGGATCAAATAAGTTCTCAAAATTTGGTGAAGTTGTCCAAGGCAACCAAATTTAACAATAATAAGATCATGCAAGATTATAATATGAATGAGATTTCATGATCTAGTTTAGTCAGTAGAACCAAGAGATATCTCAATCAATTGTTCCACAAGAAAATTTTGTTCACTAACTTGCAAGTCCATTATTCCAAGGGCCACCAAAATTTCACCCTAAGTTCCCTTAACCCTAAACCCTGAACTCTAAAATCTAAACCCTAAACACTAAAGCATTCATTTTGTCCTAGGACCTTAAAATATAATTTGGTTGCCTTAGGAAACTCCACCAAATTTTATTCCCTTAAGCCATGTCATTTTTTCCTAGGACGTTGCTACATAGATCGCTTTAAGCCATCCTATTACCCTAAACCCTAAACTCTAAACTCTAAACCGTAAACCCTAAAGCCATCATGTTTTCCTAGGCCCTTAATGAAATTTGGTTGCCTTGGGAAACTTCACCAAATTTTATTCACTTGAGTTATTTCATTTTGTCCTAGGAACTCACTAGACATAGATCTTGTTGGCATATGGATTTTGGTGTTTTCATTGATGGCAACCTAAGTCATTATTCCAGTTTGCAAATCAAAATTTGTTCCTACCGGTAGGTAGAGTGAAGAACAAAGTTTTACCAAAAGTGAGAATGAAGAATAGGGTATCTGGTTATTATTTCGATCTGTATGGTTCACTGGATTATCATTTTAGGTTGTCGATCTCAGGGAAGGTTGTTAAGTATCTATATTATCTTATTGTTAAGTTTTGTGTTGTCACATTAATCAGTGGTTAAGCTAGGAGATTCGAAAGGTTGATTTTTTATTTATTTGTTCATGAAGGCTGACTCTGTGTATATGGCATGCCGCGGATGTATAAGGAGTAATTTTTTAAATATTTCTTTGTTCGAACATTTTCTTTTGGGTCCCAACGTAATATTAGCTAACTTTGATGGATACACATCAAATATTAAATGTGAATTCAACTGATTATTGGAAAATATTTTTATCTCACTAAAGCTGATATAAAGCAACTAAATCCTTGATAGTGGATATATATGTGAGTTAAGGTAGTTCATTTTTATGTATGTATGGGTGTGAAGAGAAAATAATATGTGTGTGTGAATATCAGAAGATTAGTTGAGCAAATTTTTCTTGTGCAGAAGAGGATTTTTGTGAAGTGAATTAACAAAGAGCAGAGCAAAGTGTAGAATCAGACAAAAGGTCCAAAATCTGATCTATGAGCTTCACCAGAATTGATACTAGGCATTTGTAGATGCTACTTTCTCAGTTCAACTCTTTGATGTAATCCAAAAATTTTGTAAGGCAATGAGCCTTCCATCTTTTGAGAAGTGAGCTCTAGGCAGTGTGCCTGATTGCATGTGCATTCCCTTTTTCTTCATACTTTTAATAGAGTATAAATTATAGATTAACCTCCACTGTGGTGTTTCCCCTAACAGGGTTTCCATGTAAAAATCTTGGTGTTATGGTTTTTGATTGTTTCCTTCATGTGCTTGCATCTTTAATTCTATTGAAATGTTGTAAATGGTTTAAGATCCGAATCAAATATTAAATATTATTGAACACTAATTCACCCCCCTCCTCTTATTGTTCCTTGATTCCAATAATTGATATTAGAGCCGGTTCCTTTGAAGAAGTTTAACAGCTTGAGGTGGATCTTCGAATGCAATGGAATCTAGTAATCTTCAACAACAACTTTTGGTGGCACTTGATGATCTTGATCACTCTAAAGTAGAAGTCATGGAATCAAAAGAAAATATTGAGGATGTTGAGAAATTCATTCAATCATTGAAGGATAAAATCAATGAGTCAAGAGAAAAGAGGAAGGAACTATGTGATCAGGTGAAGTAGAAAGAAAGTAAAAGCTTGGAAGATGTTCACATGAATCAAACCTTAAAAGAAATAACTGAAGAATGTGAAAAGCTTGCTAGAGACAATGTTGCTCTAAATCTTGACATGGAATCTATGGTGATGAGGAAAACTAAGAATATTGAAGAAAGAAGGAAGAATGAGGAAAATCTAGCCCAGTCCTTAAAAGAAAGATTTGAAGAATGTAGTAGAGTTAATAGTGGATTCATTTAGCTAGAGATTGAACTGCAACAATCCAAAAATAATGAACAAGAGCTTGAAAGATAGATAGTAATTCTTAGAGATGAACTCAATACTACAAATGAATACAAGGAGAAGTTTAAGATCAGTTATGCTAAGATTAATGAGCTGACTAAAGGGAAGAAGGATGCAAATGAAAAGTGAGGTCTTGGATATGAGAAGGGAGAAAGCTCCAAATCTAAACATGAGGATTCCAGATAAAGAAATCAAATGAACAAAGGCAGAAGACATCTGGTAAGACAACCCAATGCTCATAAGCTTAATGGTCACTGCTTTGTTTGTAATAAATTTGGTCATATGGCTTCTTAGTGTAGAAGAAAAATAAATTCAAGCAGTCCATCATTTCTTGGTCAATGTTTCAGTTGCAACAACTTTGGTCATAAGTCAATTAAATGCGGAAGTATGTTTGTCAGTGTAAGGAATCTTAAATGCTACACCTGTGGAAGATTTGGGCATATTTCTAATAAATGTAGATCAAGATGAAATCAATGGAATGAGTGGTCTAGACAAAGAAATCCTATGTGTTATAATTTCAATAGATTTGGTCACATTGCAAGATTATGTAGGAATAGAAACATGGATAGAAGAGGTCCGGTATACAAAGGAATAATTTCACAAAAGGATGATAAAGGAAAAGGGAAAGTGACTATGGAAGAGATAAGAGATTAGATGAAGAAAACATGGGTAAGGAAGAGTAAATTTGATGAAGGAAATAAGCCCACACCAGAAGTAGTTTCTAGTAATTCCTTTGGAAATTGATCTTAGGCCATTGGCCTGGGGGGAGTTTTTCAAAAAAATTCTTTGTCCCCTTGTCAACAGTTGGCATCAAAATGTAGGAAGTTGTCAATAGTTGTGCTAGTAGTTTACAAATGTATCGATGGTCATTTATGTAGAAATTTGAGAAGTAGAAGGTCCACAGAAGAACTCTTCTTTTGTTGTCTAGGAAAGTAGAGTATTCAAAACACCTAGGGAAAAAAATTTAATGCGATAAAAAGGTTCAGTGTGCAAGTTATAAAAGGGTATTTGGAACCCTCATTTTTCACTGTGCATTGAAGAAGAACAAAAGGAGAACATCTGCAGCAAAATTTTGAAGCAGTAAAGTCATTTCAGTGGTGAATTCATTAGGTATTTCAGTTGCTTACTTAATTTGGTGTTTGGTGGAAACTTTTTTGGTACACAAAGAAAAATGAAGAAAATCAAAGGAATGGTGAATTTAGATGAATACAATAGTGAGAAGATTAGGGATGTGCTAAATTTATTTTTGACCAATGAATTGAAATGGCTTGAAGGTGTAACACAAAAAAGGTTGGACATTGGGCATGAATTTCCATACTTTGATAATGTGGAAGTCGTTAGGTTTATCTTGAACAGATTGAATGATAAACCCTATCCCATTTTGAAAGAGGTGATCAGGAATCTAACAGGATTATGCAATGTTGAGGATATACCAAAAAAGAAGTTGATTCAAAACAAGGCAGTCAAAACCTTAATTGGAGTAACTGGAGATCAGAGGGCTTTGATAATTTTGATGATCAAAGATTCGATAACAAGGTACATTACGCATGGAATCTTATACAAAATGTTTTTTAGAAACAGGGAAGGCACAACTTCAACAAGTGTAGTTTACATCTCTCATAAAATGATAATGGAGGATCATGATTTTGATCTGTGTGGATTGCTAAAAGATCAATTGTTAAAAAATGTGGAACTAACAAAGGAGGCAGATTACCCCTTTAGGTTTGGTACCTTGGTTATATGTCTTGTGTTGTATTTTCTGAATTGCTTGCCATAGATCGATAATGTTGTATGGAAATAAAATGAACTAGTTTGTAAACATATTTTTCAACACAGATAATACTTTGGAAAATTATGAGCAAGAGTATGAAAATTTCTTTAAAGATTTTCTAGGGAATTTTGGAGCAATTAGCATTGACATTCCGGTAAGAGAATTTGAAGTTGGATCTTCTTCTAGTGAGATGGAGAGGAAGAAGAAAAGAGCACAAGAGATTGTTGATTATACTCCTTTGGCACACAAGACTCCAAAAATTGAAGGAAAAGGAAAAGGTAAAGATCTAGTGATTGTTGACATACTAGATGAAGAATCTTATGGGTACATTCGAAGGGAAGAACCAAAATCAGTTGAACTAGATGTAGTTATTACAAAAGGAGGTGAAGAAGAAGGTGTTTTATCCAAAGTAAAGATATTGTCGCTTATTCAAGAGAAAGATAGGATGTAGAAAATTGCAAACATATGGTCTAAGAGACCCTCTTATGAGTAGGACTAGGTCAAAAGCACACTAAGTACTTATTTTATGTACAATAATATTGGTTTGGAGATTTTGCAGAATGTGTTTCCTGAAGAGATGATTGAGTGCATTAAGGATGCCATGGTCTCTGAGTCTCATGATAGAAAAAAGGGAGAAATAATTCTACATATGAAGGAACAGTTTAGCCTATCTCTTACCAAACTAAAAAGGAAAATGAATGTGCTGAGGCAATGCATAAATACAACCAATAAAATCTACAACTATTGTCTTCGTTGGCCTCATGCAATTGGGAGATACAAAGATAAGCTAGAGCAGATTGAATCTAAGTTGAAAAAAAATGGTTAGGATTATAACATGTTTCAGGATCAGAATGGTGCAGTCAAGAAAAGGATTCAAGTATCGTAGTATGAGCATACAAAAGTTTTGTTCACCAGAAACAACCTTGTGGATGTCTTTTGAAAGGTGATGGATTTAACTAAATGCATATTGGAGCATTTGATTGAGGTTATGAGGAAAGGAGAGAAATTAAAAGAGGTAATCACAATTTCAGAGTCCCTCATCTAGATTATCAACTGGACATCAGAGAACAACAACTTGATCTTAATCATTTGGATTGCAGTAGAAGCTTGGAAGAAATTTCTTCAAAAAATGAAAGATAAGTACAAGATAATTTTCTGACTCGTGTAGTAGTTGTATTTCTTCAAATTTTGATCAAATTTTTGAAAGGGAGAGAGATTGCAGTGAAAAATATGTTTTTCATTGATGTCAAAGGGGGAGAGAGAGTAGTGAAAAATGCTTTAACACTCTAAAGGGGAGCTGTGTTTTGAAATTTTGAAATCTGGAAGCGTAATCATATTGGTTCTGACACTTAGTCATTTTTGAATAAGTGTTGCCATCAATGCCAAAGGGGGAGATTGTTGGCATATGGCTTCTAGTGTTGTCATTGATGGCAACCTAAGTCATTATGCTGGTTTGCAGATTATAATTTGTTCCTACTGGCGGGCAGAGTGAAGAACAAAGTTTTACTAGAAGTGACAATGAAGAACAAGGTATCTGGTTAGTATGTCGATCTGTATGCTTCAATGGATTATTATTTTAGGTTTTCAATCTTGGGGAAGGTTTTAAAGTATCTATGCTATCTTATTGTTAATTTTTGTGCTCTCGCATTAATCGGTGGTTAGGTTAGGAGATTCGATAGGTTGATTTTTCTATTTAGTTGTTCATGAAGGTTGACTCACTGTATATGGCATGTCATGGATGTATAAGGAGTAACTGTTTAAATATTTTTGTGTTTGAACATTTTATTTTGAGTCCCAACATAACATTAGTTGACTTTGAGGGATACACATCAAATATTAAATGTGAATTCAACTGACTTTTGGAAAATATTTTTCTCACTCAAGCCAACATAAAGCGACTAAATCCTTGATAGTGAATATATATGTGAGTTTGGGTAATTCATTTTGATGTATGTATGTGTGTGAATAGTAGAGAAGATGTGTGTGTGAATATTAGAAGATTAGTTGAGTGAATTTTTCTTGTGTAGAAGAGAATTTTTGTGAAGCAAATTAAGGTAGAGCACAACGAAGTGCAAAATTAGATAAAAGGTCCAGAATTTGATCTATGAGTTTCATTGGAACTAATACCAGACATTTGTAGATGCTACTTTCTTAGTTCAACTCTTTGTTGTAATCCAAACATTTTGTAAGGTAGTGATCCTTCCTTCTTTTGAGTAGTGAGCTCTAGGAAGTGTGCCTGAATGCATGTGCATTCCCTTTTTCTTCATACTTTTAATAGAGTATAAATTGTCAATTAACCTCCATCATGGTTTTTCCCCTAACAGGGCTTCCACATAAAAATCTTGGTGTTATGGTGTTTTGATTATTTCCTTCATGTGCTTGCATCTTTACTTCTGTTGAAATTCTATAAATGGTTTAAGATCTCAATTGAATATTAAATATTGCTAAACACTAATTCACCCCCCCTTTTAGTGTTCCTTGAGTCTAAAAATTGGCATTAGAGCTTGTTCCTTTGGAGAAGTTTAACAGCTTGAGGTGGATCTTGGAATGCAATGGACTTTGGTAGTCTTCAACAACAACTATTTGGGGCACTTGATGATCTTGATCAGTCTAAAGTAGAAGTCATGGAAGTAAAAGAAAATCCTAAGGATGCTGAGAAATTCATTCAACCATTTATGGATAAAATCAATGAGTTAAGAGAAAAGAGGAAGGAACTATGTGATCAACTAAAGAAAAAAGAAAGTAAAATCCTGGAAGATGTTCACCTAAATCAAACTTAAAAGAAATAACTAAAGAATGTGAAAAGCTTGCTAGAGATAATGTTGCTCTAAAGCTTGAGATGGAATCTATGGTGATGAGGCAAACTAAGGAGATTGAAGAAAGAAGGAAGAATGAGGAGAATCTAGCCTGGTCCTTAAAAGAAAGATTTGAAGAATGCAATAGAGTTAGTAGTGCATTCATTTAGTTGGAGATTGAACTGAAACAATCCAAAAATAGTGAACAAAAGCTTGAAAGACAGATAGTTATTCTCAGAGATGAACTCACTACTGCAAATGAGTACAAGAAGTTTAAGATCAGTTTTGCTAAGCTTAATGAGTTGACCAAAGGGTAGAAGGATGAAAATCACAAGCAAGGTCTTGGATATGAGAAGGGAGAAAGTTCTGGATCTGAACATGAGGATTCTAGACAAAGAAATTAGATGAACAAAGGCAAAAGGCATCTAGTAAGACAACCCAATGCTTAGAATTTTAATGGTCACTACTTTTCTTGTAATAAATATGGACATATGGCTTCTCAGTGTAGAAGTAAAATAAATTCAAGCAACCCATCATTTCCCAATTAGTATTTTAGTTGCAACAAGCTTTGTCATAAGTCAATTGAATGCAAAAGTACGTCTATCAGTGTAAGGAATGTCAAATGCTACACCTATGGAAGATTTGGACATATTGCTAATAAATGAAGATCAAGAGGAAATCAATGGAATGAGTGGTCTAGACAAAGAAATCCTGTGTGTTACAATTGCAACAGATTTGGTCACACTGTAAGATTCTGTAGGAACAAAAACATGGATAGAAGAGGTCTGATATACAAAGGTAGAATTTTACAAAAGGATGATAAAGGAAAAGGGAAAGTGACTGTGGAAGGGATAAGAGATTAGATGAAGAAAATATGGGTAAGGAAGAGTGAATTTGATGAAGGAAATAAGCCCTCACCAGAAGCAGTTTCTGGTAATTCCTTCATAAATTGATCTTAGGTCATTGGACTAGGGGGAGTTTTTCAAGAAAATCCTTTGTCCCCCTGTAAGCAATTAGCACTGGAATGCAGGAAGTTGTCAGTAGTTGTGCTAGTAGTTTACAAATGCATCGGTGGTGATTTATGTAGAAATTTGAGAAGTAGAAGGTCCGCCGATGAATTCTTCTTTTGTGATCTAGGAAAGTAGAGTATTCAGAACACCTAGCGAAAAAAATTTAATGCAATAAAAAGGTTAGGTGTGCGAGTTATAAAAGGTTATTTGGAACCCTCATTTTTTACCATTTATTGAAGAAAAACAAAAGGAGAGCCTCTACAACAAAATTTCAAAGGAGTAAAGTCATTTCAGCGATGAATTCACTAGGTATTTCAGTTAATTACTTAATTTGGTGTTTGGTAGAAACTTGTTCAGTACGGGAGGAAAAATGAAGAAAATTAAAGGAATGGTGAATTTAGATGAATACAATAATGAGAAGATTAGGGATGTGAGAAATTTGTTGCTGGTCTATGAATTGAAATGGCTTGAAGGTGTAAAACACAAAAGTTTGGGCATTTGGAGTGAATTTCCATACTTTGATAATGCAAAATTCATTAGGTTTATCTTGAATAGATTGAATGATAAACCATATCCCATTTCAAAAGAGGTGATTAGGAATCTAACTGGATTATGCAATGTTGGGGATATACTAAAAAAGAAGTTGATTCAGAAGAAGGAAGTTAAAATCCTAATTGAAGCAACTGGAGATTAGAGGGATTTGATAATTTCAATGATCAAAGATCTAAAAACAAGGTACATTGTTCATGTAATCTCATACAAAATATATTTTCGAAATAGGGAAGGCACAACTTCAGCAGGTGGAGTTTACATCTCTCATAAAAAGATAATGGAGGATCATGATTTTGATATGTGTGGATTGCTAAAAGATCAATTGATAAAAAATATGTAACTAACAAAGAAGGTAGATTACCCCTTCAAGTTTGATACCTTGGTTTTATGTCTTGTCTTTTATTTTCTGAATTTCTTGCCACAAATCGATAATGTTGTATGGAAATAAAATGAACTAGTTTGTAAACAGAGTTTTGAACACTCTAATACTTTGGAAAATTATGAGCAAGAGTATGAAAATTTATTTAAAGATTTTCTAGGGAAGCTTGGAGCAATTAGCATTGACATTCCGGTAAGAGAATTTGAAGTTGGATCTTCTTCTAGTGAGATGGAGAGGAAGAAGAAAAGAGCACAAGAGATTTTTTATTACACTCCTCCGGCATAGAAGACTCCAAAAATTGAAGGAAAAGGTAAAGATCTAGTGATTATGGACATACCAGATGAAGAATCTCATGAGTACACTCCAAGGGAAGAACCAAAATTAGTTGAACTCGATGTAGTTATAGTAGAAGGAAGTGAAGAAGAAGGTGTTTTATCCAATGTAAAGATACTATAGCTTGTTCAGGAGAAAGATGGGATGTAAAAAGTTGCAGACATATGGTATGAGAGACCCTCTTATGAGTAGGACCTGATCAAAAGCACACTAAGTACTTATTTTGTGCACAATAATATTGGTTTGGGGAGTTTGCAAAATGTGTTTCCTGAAGAGATGATTGAGTGCATTAAGGATGCCATGGTCTTAGAGTCTCAAGACAAAAAAGAGGGTAAAATAATTCTACATCTGAAGGAGTAGTTCAGGATATCTCTTACCAAACTAAAAGGGAAAATGAATGTGTTTAGAAAATGCATAAATACAACCAATAACATCCACAACTATTGTCTTCGTTGGCCTCATGAAGTTGGGAGATACAAAGATAAGCTAGAGTAGATTGAATCTGGGCTGAACAAAATTGGTTAGGATTATAACATGTTTTAGGATCAGGATGGTACAGTCAAGAAAAGGATTCAAGTGTTGTAGTCTAAGCATACAAAAGTTTTGTTCACCAGAAACAACCTTATGGATTCCTTTTGAAAGGTGAAGGATTTAATTGAATGTAGATTGGAGCAGTTGATTGAGGTTTCAAGGAAAGGAGAGAAATTAGAAGAGGAAATCACAATTCTGAATTCCCTCATCCATATTATCACCTAGACATCAGAGAACAACAACTTGATCTTAATCATTTGGATTGCAGTAGAAGCTTGGAAGAAATTTCTTCTAGAAATGAAAGATAAGTACAAGATAATTTTCTGACTCGACTAGTAGTTGTATTTCTTCAAAATTTGATCAAATTTTTGAAAGGGAGAGAGAGTGTAGTGAAAAATATGTTTTTCATTGATGTCAAAGGGGGAGAGAGATCAGTGAAAAATGCCTTATCACTCTAAAGGGGACATGTGTTTTGAAATTTTGAAATCTAGTAGTGTAATAATATTGGTTTTGACAATTAGTCATTTTTCACTAAGTGTTGCCATTAATGCCAAATTGGGAGATTATTGGCATATAGCTTCTAGTGTTGTCATTGATGGCAACCGAAGTCATTATTTAGGTCCACAGATCAAAATTTGTTTCTACTGGTATATAGAGTGAAGAACAGAGTTTTTCCAGAAGTGAGAATGAAGAATATGGTATCTAGTTAGTATGTCGATCTGTATGCTTCACCAAATTATCATTTTAGGTTGTGGATCTCGAGGAAGGTTGTTAACTATCTATATTATCTTATTGTTAAGTTTTGTGCTATCGCATTAATTGGTGGCTAAGTTAGGAGATCCAACAGGTTGATTTTTCTGTTTATTTGTTCATGAAGACCGACTATGTGTATATGGTATGTTGCATATGTATAAGGAGTAATTGTTTAAATATTTCTTTGTTTGAACATTTTATTTTGGGTCCCAACATAACATTAGCTAACTTTGATGGGTATGCATCAAATATTAAACATGAATTCAGCCGACTATTGGAAAATATTTTTTTCTCACTGAAGCTGACATAAAGCGACTAAATCCTTGATAGTGGATATATATGTTAGTTTGGGTAATTAATTTTGATGTATGTATGGGTTTGAAGAGAAAATTAGATATGTGTGCAAATATCAGAAGATCAGTTGAGCGAATTTTGCTTGTGCAGAAGATGATTTTTTTGAAACGAATTAAGGCAGAGCAGAGCAAAGTGCAGAATCAAACAAAAGGTCCATAATCTGATCTATGAGCTTCACTAAAACATTTTTTAAAATGGTGAGCCTTCATTCTTTTGAGCAGTGAGCTCTAGGCAGTGTGCCTGAATGCATGTGCATTCCCTTTTTCTTCATACTTTTAATAGAGTATAAATTGTGGATTAACCTCCACTGTGGTTTTTCCCCTAATAGGATTTCCATGTAAAAATCTTGGTGTTATGGTGTTTTGATTGTTTCCTTCATGTGCTTGCATCTTTACTTATGTTGAAATGTTGTCAATGGTTTAAGATCTAAATTGAATATTAAATATTGTTGAACACTAATTCCCCCCCTCAGTGTTCCTTGAGTCCAACAGATCCCCTTAAGCCATCCTCTCACCCTAAACTATAAGTTGATATATTAAGGGGTCCAAATATGGCATTACTTAAGGGGATCAAATAAGTTCTCAAAATTTGGTGAAGTTTCCCAAGGAAACCAGATTTAACAATAATAAGATTGTGCAAGATTATAATATGAATGAGATAAATCATGATCTAGGTTGATCAATTTATGGTTTAGGGTGATAGGATGGCTTAAAGGGATCTATGTCTAGTAAGGTCCTAGGACAAAATGACATGGCTCAAGTGAATAAAATTTGGTGAAGTTTCCTAGCATCTTAATGAAATTTGGTTGCCTTGGGAATTTTCACCAAATTTTATTCACTTAAGCCATGTCATTTTTTACTAGGACCTTACTACATAGATCCCCTTAAGCCATACTTTAGGATGTCTTAAGGGTTCAAATATTACATTTCTTAAGGGGATCAAATAAGTTCTCAATATTTGGTGAAGTTTCCCAAGGAAACCAAATTTAACAATAATAAGATCATGCAAGATTATAATATGAATGAGATTTCATGATCTAGGTTGATCAATTTATGGTTTAGGGTGATAGGATGGCTTAAGGGGATCTATGTCTAATAAGTTCCTAGGAAAAAATGGCATGACTCAAGTGAATAAAATTTGGTGAAGTTGCCTCAGACCTTAATGAAATTTGGTTGCCTTGGGAATCTTCACCAAATTTTATTCACTTAAAAGCCATGCCATTTTTTACTAGGACCTTACTACATAAATCCCCTTAAGCCATCCTATAACTCTAACACCTAAATCCTAAAATCTAAATAGTAAACCCTATAGCATTCATAAATTTTCCTATATTAATAGTTAATTATTTTTTACAAGTTGTCAACACAAATAATAACTTCCAATACTAATTTATAGGTTGTCAAAAAAAATAATAGCATCCAATACTAATTTATAAGCTATCAAAATAAATAATAGCATCCAATACTAATTTATAAGTTGTCAAAACAAATAATAGCATCCAACACTAATTTATAGGTTGTCTTAAGGGGTCCTAATACAATGTCTTAAGGGGATCAAAGGAGAGTATAATTAAGTATAAATATTAAGTGATTTAAACAAGTATTATAAGTTTTACGGTGAGTCATCATAACAAATGATATATAATTAAGTATAATATTTAGGATATGTGTTAATACGACATGTCTTAAGGGGTCCTAATACGACATCTTAAGGGTATCAAAGAAGAGTATAATTAAGTATAAATAATAAGTGATATAAAAAGTATTATAAGTTTTAGGGTGAGTCATCATAACAAATGATATAATTAAGTATAATATTTAGCATATGTGTTAATATGACACGTCTTAAGGGGATGTCTTAAGGGGTCATAATACAACATCTGAAGGATATAATTGATTTAACAATAATTTATGCACGATATTTAGTGATTATACAGTCAAATATAAAGTTTCAAAGTAGGAAATCATGCACATTTAACAAACAAATTATATAGAATATTGATTCTGATACATAAAAAGTACATAGATTACATAATTGTGTATGTGCATGTATTTGTAATTTGTACAAAATGTTTAATTGTGTAAGTATGTATGTACATATATGTCATCTCAAAACAATTTTTACAAAATTTGGATATGCCATCTCAAGAACATCTCAAACTCATGCCTAGAATGTAGTAAGTCTTCACGCCACCTGATATCAAAAAGGTACAAGCAATATTAATGAAATCATCAAAACATACATATTTTAATTTATATAAAACTATCTCTATGTACACAACTCAAGTACCTGCAATTAAAATTAATCCACACATGTGTGTAGGTTGAATCTAGGCATCCTCTCCCTTTTTTTTCAAAGTATGAGATCAATGCAATGATGGCTTAAGGATACAAAAAAGGATAATAAATCAATTTTAACTATTAATGTACAAGCAATATCAACATATAATCAAAACATGGATTTAAATATAATTTAACCAATAAGGGTATGTGTAGGATCATGATGGGCCAAAAAGTGGCTATATGATGGGTATGTGAAGGGTATGTGGCTAATGACCTTTTTTTTACCCAAAAATAATGAAACAAAAAAGATTTTCAAAGGAAATTCTAAGCTTTTCATCAATATAAATTATGATTTACTTTGAATTTAATAAATAATTATTATTTATTTTCTATTTGAATTACGACTAAAGTCCTGATTGATAGGTTGATTGAAAAACATTTATAGATTTCAAATGGTATCACATTTTTTGAATTTGAAACATGCGTCACATTCTATGCTTTACATACTATAGGATTAAAAAAGAATTTCATGAAGCTTTGACCAAGTTAAGGTGGTCACACATATGATTTTTATATTTTTAAAATCTTTTAATAAAAAATTCATAATTAACTATTTACTTGGAAAAAAATTACAAAAAAATATGCATCACATTAGGACATGATTCCTCTACTTATATCTAAAATCTTAAAAAAAAATACTGTCATTTTACTATGGTTAGGGTGGTAAGACAGACACCTAATTTTTTCCCTAAAATTAAGTGCTACTACATTGAAATTTCAAATTTTCACCAAATATATATATTTTTAAATAAACCTAGTAGTTTAGAAACTACATTCAATTTGCTAGAGATTCTATTCTTTCATATTTTTGAAATAATATAGATAACTTATTCAAATTTTTATGTCAAGTTGCCTAACTCTGATTTTTTCACCACTTAAGGGCCTTTTTCTTCCATGATGATCCTGCACATACCCATAATTACCTATTTTTACCAAGTATTCCACGTTGTCTAGGTTAAATTTGCATGGACTAGAGCATTTTTGTCATTATGGCTTAAGGATCTATAAAAGGACAATTTAAATTAGTTTAAACTAATAACACACTTGACCAATATCAAAAAATATATTTAATCTATTTAAAAGTCCAAAGGTATGTGCAAGATCATCATGGAAAAAACAGGCTATGAAGTGGCAAAAAATTCAAAAAAATCAGAGTTAGGCAACTTGATGTAAAAATTTGAATAATTTATCTATATTATTTCAAAAATATGTAAGAATAGAATTTGTAGTAAATTGAATGCAGTTTCTAAACTACTAGGTTTATTTTTTAAAACAAAATCTATTTGGTGAAAATTTAAAATTTCAATGTAGTAGTACTTAAATTTCGGAAAATAAGAAGTAGGTGTTTTTCTAACCACCCTAACCACAATAAAATGATAATATTTTTATAATATTTTAGACATAAGTAGAGGACTCATGTCCGATGTGATGCATATTTTTTGTAATATTTTCCAAATAAATAATTAATTATGATTTTTATTACAACTTTTGAAAAATATAAAAAATCGTACGTCTAACCACCTTAACTTGGTCAAAAATTCATGAAATTATTATTATTATTATTTAATCCTATAGAATATGAAGCATATAATGTGATAAATGTTTCGGATTCAAAAAATATGATACCGTTTGAAAGCTATAGATGATTTTCAATCAACCTATCAATAAGGACTTTAGTCATAATTCAAATAGAAAATGAATAATAATTATTTATGAAATTCAAAGTAAAGCATAATTTATATTGGTGGAAAGCTGAGAATATCCTTTAAAAACCCTTTTCATTTCATTAATTTTGGGTTAAAAAAAGTCGTCAACCACATAGCCTACAAATACCCATCATATTGCCACTTTTTGGCCCATCATGATCCTGCACATACCTGACAATATAAAATTAAAACTATATTTACCTGTATTTACTTATTCCATTGTACCATTTACATTCTCTCTTTTTTGCAATGCATCTATGATTATCTCGTGTTCTTCCATAGAAATTTTCCATACCACTTTATTTGTAGGTCTTCCACAATACCGATCTAGTTTTATATTTGTTTCCACCACCAAATGTGAATAGTGTATAATCTTTTTATGCGTTTGATAATCTTCAAATGCAGGTAGACCATTCTTCCTTGTTATGTATTTTCATATCCAAGTTCCAACAACCATTACCGATCCTATTGGAAAACATTAAAACCATCATCAAATAAACTTTCTCAAAATTTTCTTAAGGGGATCAAAGACTTGTTCTAAAAATTTGCTTAAGGGGATCAAAAACTTGTTATCAAAATTTTCTTAAAGGGATGCCTTAAGGGGATCACCATACCTATTGGATAATGATAGTCATCATCATCTTCTCGAGGTGCTATTAACTTATGTTTAGTCTCCACACAACAAGCCAACCAATATTTTATTTCCTCCTCATTCCCCTCAGGTGCAACAAAAACATACACATGTCCTACAAATAAAATTTGATTTAATAACTTGCACATATCCATATAAATAATTTAGTATTACAAAATAACTTAATAAAGTAAAATAAAATGAAATAAATTGAATTAAATCACCTTCTTGTACAAGGTATGAAACACGTTCATAGTCTTCAGATGCAAAAACTTGATCATTTTCTTCAATAGTTCTTTCATATTGATCATGTGCTTGTGCAGGTGTCAATGATCTTTGCTCCCACTGTTCAACCCATTCTATATTTTCACATGTTTCCCAATCTTTTGATATACAAAACTGATATAACATGAAAGCTCCCTTGTCCAGATAGTCCATGTTCTTGTTGTCAAATTCCTAAATGAATGCCATTTAGTAGATCCACTGATTGTCTCACAGTCAACTCTAGGTACAATGTTCTCTTCTTAAACCAACCGAAAGAATCGATGAACTGTAGAGTACTCACTCAAACTAGGTGTAGATAATCTTGTATTGCACCAATCCATAATCCCACATGCATCTTTAAATTTTATTGCATCTTCAAATTTTAATTGTTCTCTAGCAAGAATTCTTCTGACACATGCACTGGCTCTATCATGTTCTCCTTTACCATGCCTAGCTTAAACAAAACTCCATATATGTTGGACATTAAGTTCCTTGTGAACCCTACTTAACCAATAGAATATTCAAGAATTCTTCAACTTCCTCGTACAATTACCTAACCATATGAGGTGTTTTGTCATCTAGATTGCTCTTTCTCTTAAATTTCTATAAAATATATTGAGACAGTATTGAACAAACTCTGACGAGTGTAACCGGTTGTTAGTCAAATAAAAATGATACTCCCTCAAAAATTTTCTATCATCCTCAGTGCTATCATCTACATGTATATATAAATAATATGGAAAAACATAGCTACTTGCACTAAATTATAATACTGTGATTGAATTTCCTCTTGTGGAGCTAGAGTATAATTTTTTGCAAAATCAACCACTAAAAGTATTGTACCAATTAGAAATGTGTTTCTACATGCACAAAATTTTCCATCAATCCATTGAGCATGTTGATAGTGCATGGCATATTTTGGTACAATCTTATTCTTAAATTCACTAATGAATGCATGTACACTAACTTTTTTTGTAACTAAATCACAACACTTTCCTATTTTTCCATCTTTTAAAGAATAGTGAACATTCCTAAATCTTTTAACACCTACTAATTGTTGTCCAAAATCATTATCAATGCTTTCATGCATACAAATTCTTAAGAATGAAAAATTTCCTTAGCTAATTCATTGCCCAAAAATACAAGAACTTAAATAAAACAATTTACCATTAGATCTTTCACAAAACAAACCTGATATAAACTCCCTTATTACTTCCTGGGTGGCATATTAATACCACATTCCTATATAATCATGCTAGTATGCAAGGTACAATGTATATATAAAAAAAAATCATAAAAATAAAAAAATTGAACATGCATTTTACAACAACAAGATATTTGTTTCTTATTAATTTTTACATACCATGGTTTACATTTTTCAAAATACCTTTGACTTATTTTCATATTACCAAGTAACACTAAATCATCACAAAATTTTCTATAAAATTCAGTTTGTGTTGTATCTAATAGGTGTTTTGGGTGAGGATCGCAAACTTTGGACCCCACCCTAAATTTTAAAACATATCTAGCATTAGATGATACCCTACTATTATCATGCCAATATTTTTCAATCAAAGATTTAATTTCAACATTCAATTTCATATCAAACCTTGGGAATCAACCACTAAAACTACAACATTAGTTGATAGGATCATTTTATATACTTTCTCTTCTTGTTGTCACTCTTAGCAATGTTTTAGGATGTATTTTTAAAACTTCACTAATATTGCTTACCATTCTTTTATTCAAAGTTGCTTTATTAACTATAGTAGTTGTTATAGCTCTTCTTGTTGCATTTTTATCTTTAGATCAACTAATTTTCCCAATAGATTGAATGGCACTAGCAACAATAGACATAACATGTTTTAATGATTGATATTCCCTTCTTGGTTTAACAAAAAAGCCTAACCTTTTCATTATTTTCCTCATTTTTTACATTTTCATCAATTGCATCATTAGTTGACATTGAAATGCAAGTTTTTAATGATAAAATATTTTTTTGTATCTTCTATTCACATGTGTTTTTATTTTCCTCCAAGAAATATTACAAGTAAGATTATCCAAAACATCACTTTTAATTTAAAAAAAAAAGTATTTTCATTAAATTCAACATCACATTCTATATTTTCATTTTCAACTTCAAAACGATTTACATTTTCATCAACAAAATGGTTTTGATTTTCATTTTCATTTTCAATAAAAGGATCATTCTCATTTTCATTTTCAACAAAAGATTTTTCATTTTCATTTTCAACAAAAGATTTTTCATTCTCATTTTTATTTTCAACAAAAGATTTTTCTTTTTCATTTTCAACAAATTCTATAAAAGTTTCATCTCTTGGAATATTATCAATGTCAACATCATTAAGTCTAGCATCTTGTAAAACTTCTACATATGAATTTACAATTTCACTAAAATATGGATTTGAAGACGTACCTAGATTTGTGCCTATTGAAACATTCTCCATAGCATTAAAAGATGGATTTGAAAACATATTAGGATTTTTTTGTGTAATCATATTATTTTCCAAATTGAGTTCTTGCAAATTAGCTTCTTCTACAACCATGGTCTCCTCAATGTTTTCATCTTCAATAGTTGTGGAATTGGATGCTCCACCACAATTCATTGGTTTAATTCTCTGTCTTATTTCTCTTTGCCTTTGTTTCTCCTTCTCTCTCTTTGTTTCAATTTCTTTAGGAGCCAATGTATTCCTATCTTTCCTCTTATTATGAGCTTGTGAACCCATGATTATAAAATTATCAAGCACAAATGAATGTCAATAGTGAAATTCTTTAAAAAATTCAATCCAAATTGCAAGTTGATGACCTATAAGGACAAAATTCTTCCTCTTGTGTTCCTCAAAACAAGTAGAAAACTAGCACAATTCCACTTAAAAAACTATTTTCTTCATGCCTCCTTTCAAAAATTCAATCCATATTACAAGTTGGATACCTATAAAAACAAGTCTTCCTCTTTTGTTCCTCCAAACGAGTAGAAAACTAACACAATTCTAGTTCAAAAAATATTTACATGATGCCTCCTTTGAAAAATTCAATCCAAAATGCAAGTTCACCACTTGCAAAGAAAAAATTTGATGAAAAATAGCCCAATATGTCACACTCGGCCATATATGTGAAGCTACAAACTTCACAGTAAAATTTGCTAGTAAATTTTAAAAAAAATAGTTAAAAAGAAACAGGATCCCAATTATAAAACAAGATCACGTTTATTACAAACGGGATCTTGTTTCATAATTGGAATCTCGTTCCCCAATATTATATGTGGGGACAGTTGATAGGGAAATGAGATCCCATTTCCCTGTCAACCATCCCCACATTTAATAGTGGGAATTGGGATCCTGTTTCTAAAAAAATAAAATTCCATTTGCTTTGTGGTTAGGTTTTTGGCTTGTATTCTGGTTCTGGAATAGCATTGGGAATCCAAACCTAGGCCTTCAACCTGGTTTGACCTGGAAGTTGAAGGTCCTAACAATGTCAGAGAAAAATACTAAGCTTGGACATATGGCTTACAACATTTTTTGCATAAATTTTCGATGAAATTAAAACCCATTATAGATGAGACAATGCAAATTCCAAATATATAATTTTTTTACAATTAGATTTTTTTTTCTATTTTTTAATTAATTTTTGATGAAACTGGTAGATAAACTTTAAATATCAGGGCTTTTTACTATTTTAATAAATTTTTATCAACATAACATTTTTACAAATGGATTACATGAGAACGTACTTTAGACAATTCTTTTCAATTTAAAAAAAATCAAAAAATGATAAGTTTATGTCATCTTATGCGTGACGTACAGGTTGATTTTTCAAAATGACAAATAAGGCTAATAAAAATTTAACAAAAAATAATTCAATAAAATATTACAAAAAATATATCGAAAACATGCTTCAATGAGTTACAAATATTTTCCCAAAGGGATTTAGAAAAATACGATAATTCAGGTCAAAATATGGATGATGTACACGTGTATGGTATGGTAAAAAAAAAGGCTTTTAAACAATGGTTTTTAGAAACACCTATTGAAACTCAATTTGTACCATCTAGGTATTGAAATAAGTTACATATTTGGAAACTAGACTCTGAGTACTACATTTTATGATTAGTGACCTTTTTGAAGATTCCATCTCTAAGTGCTTCAAATTTTAAGGTCAAATGTGTCAAATTTGAAAATTAGGGAAAACACTTCCACTTTTTGGCCAAAAAGTGGACTCAACTTCTTCCCAACACCTAGTACCCATATACAAAATAGCCATAGAGGCTTGACAAGGGGGATCACGAGAAGTGAGACACCCAAAAATAAAAAGAGAAGCCACTACAAACTAGCCATCAATAGAAAATAAAATAGAGCACATGATCGAACTAGCATGGGACTAAACTAGCTACTGGTCGCCTAGTAGCTTAAGGTCACTGATGGCCTACCACTCTTTATCTAGGACATGAAGTTTCTCCTCGAAGGTGAAAGGCCCCTTGTGATTGGGCTAGGTCACCTCAGTACTGGGTGAGGTAGAGATTTTTCCTTACATTTTTTCTTGGAGTGGCCAACGTCATGACTATCCTCAACAACCCTTTTACCATGAATATTTCTGAGTTCATATTGTAAAACTTGGATAGTGATTGTTGTGTTTTTGATGATCTCCTTGCTGAAATCAAAAATATCCTTAAGGCACTTCGGGGTCTTATCCTGGTTACAATGCATGGTGGAAATTTCCTCTTCGAGTTTCATCTTATCATTCTCCATACCCACAAACACTCTAAGATCTTCAACCTAACTCTCCTAGTTCACCCATTTTTCAAAGGACTCGGTGATCGCAGACAATAGAATCCAATGCCCTTCATCCTTGACCTCACCCAGCCAGTTAACTTTCTTCTTTAACACCTCCTCCAACACCTAAATTTTGATGCAGGAGCATATAGGGTACTAGCAATCTTGCATCACCAAAAAAAATGTTATTTTAATTTGGTTAATTTTCAATAAAGGGCTTAGGGGTTAGGAGAATAAATATTTCAATTTGCAACTTAGGAATATTCCTTGCGGAAAAAATTGTAAATACAAATTTTGAAGAATTATGTTCTAGTAAATTTTTCAAAGGCTTAAATGGTGTAATATTCCATTTAGGCTTCTCATTTCTAGGTGGGACCACTTGGCATGCATGTTATTGCATTTTCATGTTGGCCACAAGCTTTGCATGTCGTTGCATGTCTGGGTCATAATTATGAGACCTTGTCTTAGTACATAACTTTCTCATACAGTAACAAAATTAAGAATTTCAAAATGTTCTAGAAAGATGGAAATGAGACGAACCAAACCCATAAACCATTTTAGAAAATTATGAAAAATGATAGAGCATAGATAGGGAGAAAGTGAAGGGTTTTCCTAGTGGTTTTGTGGAGGTTGTTTTGAGAAACCAATAGTGGTTTCTTCTCATACATTTTTTACATATTGATGCTTGCTCATTTGGTGAATTTGGGGGGAGGGGGGTTTGGAGAAGAAGAGTTTTGTATACTCAGATGCTACTAGAATGAAGCTAGAGTGTTGAGTTGACTATTTTTTTTGTGTAAATCCCATGGTGTATGGGAGCATATGAGCTCCATGATTATGTAATTCATTTTCAAATTTTGAAATCAATATATGTTGCATATTTCTCTTCCATATTTTTTTGTTAATGTTTATTTGCAACATTTTTGCATAGTGTTGTATGAGTGTTTGGTTTTAGATTTGAAAGGGAGAGTATCCCTTGAAATTAGTGGCATCAGAGCAGGAGTTCCTGAGTGTGAAAGAAGAGCACTGAATGTGAGGAAATTTGCATCAAGACCAAGGGGTGGAGTGTGTGTGGTGTGTAGACTAATCACAAAATGTGAGGCAGTCTATACCTGAGAGGTTGAAGTTTGAGAGTGTGTGACAAGTGAGGTTTTAGTAGCAACAAAAGAGTTTAGAAAAATGGAGGACATTGAAGAAAGGGAAAACCAAATTGCAGCAGTTGAGGATGTTGCAATTAAACAAAAGTATGCAGTGATGTATGGGGATCCAGTGTTTGATGAGGAACCTAATGAAGACCAAGACTCTCTTGAGAGAGAGATCATAGAGATAGAGAAGTTGTTCAATGCAACAACAAAGACAATAGCATTCAACAATGAGGAAGAAGATGTTGTGATAGAAGTCATCATGGTAAAATCTAATTTTTATGAGTTTTATAATCTTGAATTTGTAAAGGATTTGCATTGTCAGATGAGAAAAGAGTTAGAAAAGAAAAATGAATCTTGTGCGGATCCATAGTGGTATATAGACTTATACTTGTAGGTAGAGGCTATGGAGGAAGCTACATGAGAGATTTGAAGGAGGTGGTCAGTTTGTAGTGGGTCAAAAACCATGAAATAGGAGAGGAGTATAGAGATTATTTGGAGGAGGATGGTACATAGTCGATACAAGTCCATGAGAGGAGAGAAGAATGGAGTGTAGAGTTTTTAGAGGAGTTTACCTATTCCAACTAAGTGTTGGAAGAGAAGAAAGAAGAATCAATTGCAAGTACCAACTTTAGTAATGGAGTTTTTTGAGGATTGTTTACAATTCGAAAGGGTGGTACTACCACTTAAGTCCATTTTGTGAATCCACATTCATAAAATTTTTCCTACCTCGAGTGTTTGATGAAGGGGCATCTAGGGGTACTAGTGTGCCATATAAAAATGGCCCCTTGTCATTTTCATGGTCTTTTAGGTCTTGTTTCATAGTGTTTGATCTATTTTGCTCTGATTTTATGATGTAACATGGCTTGAACATGCATATTTAGGTACTAAAATTCAAATAATGATGTCTTGTGAAGGTGTTGTGAAGTGTTGTAAGAAATTTATACATTCTTCTAGACTTTATTCAATAAAATTCACCTAAAAATCACCTTTTTAGTCATCATCAAGCCCTATTTTGAAGTGTTGTAAAGTCTTGTAACAAGATTTCATTTCTTTCTAGGCACAACTTCACTATTTATCCCTTTCTTATGACTTATTTGGCCCCTTTATGCCCTCATATTCTTTAATTAAGTGTATTTTTGAATGTAAGCCTGATAAACAACATTAAATACAACTTAATTCTTGACACTCTTTTTCAGGTCCTAATTCCCGACACTCTTTTTTAAGTCCTAGGTGGCGAATGAGTCCCCCTTGGCTCCAAATTCAAAAAATTTAAAATTTCCTTTCGGGTTTTTATTCAAAAATACTTGATGTCAACCTATGATGAGGTATGAATGGTTAACTAAGGCACAAGATTGTATAAATAAGTGACTTTCACCTCATTTTACATCTCCTACAATCCTCCAACATTCACATATCATATTCAAGCAATCTCAAGCATTCAAACATCATGCAACATCAATTCAAGCATTATTCAAGCACTTTGGAGCATCCATTGACATTACTTCAAATTTACATTATCAAGGATTTGGTAATTTGATAGCATTTGCATGTTATTAGTTTTTCATTCTCTTTCATTTCATTATTTTATTAAGGGTTTTATTACCAAAAGTGGGGTTTGACCAAGGAAAACCCCTATTTGCTAACCCTCAACCATTTCCCCCCTCTTGCATGTGTGTTTGCAGACCTAGGTATGTATATTTATAAAAAAATTATGTGTTGAAAAGTGGAGAACAATTCAACTAGGTGCTTCAAGTCAACTCATTCATATTTCAAGCTTGGATAAGGTTTTTTGTTTGTTTCCTATAGAATTGGCTTCAACAACCCGATAATTAGAGATTTCTAGATCTAGTGTTGCAGAGTTGTCTCCTAATTTTTAAAAATTTTGGGAGAGGACTGATTCACCACCAGTGGTGAATGAGTCCCACCTTAGGACTAAAAATCTAAATTTTGTTAGATTTTGGATCCCAACAATCAAAAACCAATTTCTGACACTTTTTCACCAGTGGGAGGACTAATTTGCCACTTTGGGAAAATGATTCCCACTGTGAAATTTCAGTAATTCCACTCAACATTCACAACATTCGATATTCATCAAACATTTCCTAGGTGCACTCTGTTTCATCCTATTTTTTTCTGTTTTGCATTATTTCTTCATTTAGTTCATTGTTTACATATCACAGTGTGTTTTCAAACATAGTTTAAATCTTATTCTTGGATTCATATTCAGTCATTTAAATCATTTAATTGCATTAAGATTAATTCATTTAGCTTAGAAAACATCATACATAATATAATTTTAATGAACCCTTATCTTTTTTGGGTCCTATCTCTCTCCTTTTAGGTGAAAAACCCTAGAAGAGTTAAAGAAGTCTACAGGAAAACCCAAAAATCAACGGTTCAACTAGCAATCTTGCATCACCAATTTTTTATTTATTTTAATTTTGTTTATTTTCAATAAAGGCATTAGGGGTTAGGAGAATAAATATTTTAATTTGCAACTTAGTAATATTCCTTGTAGAAAAAATTGTAAATATAATTTTTGAAGAATTATGCGAAAGTAAATGTTTCAAAGGCATAAATGGTGGAATATTCCATTTATGTGTCTCATTTCTAGGTGGGACCACTTGGCATGCATGTTACTACATGTTCAATTTCTTTATTTGCATGCATTTGCATGTTGGCCATAAGCTTTGCATGTTGTTGCATGTCTGGGTCATAATTATGAGACCCGGTCTTAGTAAAATGGCAATAAATTTATCATACAGTAACAAAATTAAGAATTTAAAAATTATTTGGAAAGATAGAAACAATGCGCACCAAACCCATAAACCATTTAATAAAATTATGAAAAATGATAGAGCATTGATAGGTAGAAAGTGAAGGGTTTTCTTGATGGTTTTGTGGAGGTTGTTTTGAGAAACCAATAGTGGTTTTTGTAGACCATGGTTAAAAGCAAAGAGAGGACGATGGATTATAGAGATGGGATAGAAAAAATCCCTAGGGGCAGACCAAAAGATTGGCCTTGCCTATGTGAAAGCATAGGGGAAACATACTTCAACAAAAAGCCAACGAGCGACCATGGATAAAGGATGATGAGATGACCATGATAAGTGGATTAAAAGATGAAACCAATATGATGAGACAAGATAGACCTAGTGGATAATATAGGATGATGGTGATTGCAAGAAGCTCAGGGATAGGATAGTTTTCCAGATCATCAAAAGATGAATTGGCAGGATAACATGATGGAGAGATGAGTGATGATAAGTGACAAGAGATTGGAAAGATGTGTGGGTATGTGCAGGATCATGGTGTGCCAAAAAGTGGCAATATTTGTAGGGTATGTGGCTGATGACTTTTTTTTTCACCCAAAATTAATGAAACGAAAAGGGTTTTTAGAGGAGATTCTTAGCTTTCCAAAAATATAAATTATGATTTAATTTGAATTTAATAAATAATTATTATTCATTTTCTCTTAGAATTATGACTAAAGTCCTGATCAATAGCCTGATTGAAAAACATCTATAACTTTCAAATGGTATCATATTTTTTGAATCCAAAACATGCGTCACATTCTATGCTTCACATACTATAGGATTAAAAAAAGAAAAATTAAATTTCATGATGTCTTGATGAGTTTTTTATATTTTCTAAAAGTTGTAATAAAAAATTCATAATTAATTATTTACTTGGAAAAAAATTACAAAAAAATATGCATCACATCCGGACATGAGTCCTCTACTTATATATAAAATATTACAAAAAAATATTATCATTTTATTATGGTTAGGGTGGTCGATAGACACCTACTTCTTATTTTTCCCTAAATTTAAGTACTACTGCATTTAAATTTCAAATTTTCACCAAATAGATTTATTTTTTTTAAATAAACCTAGTATTTTAGAAACTACATTCAATTTTCTACAAATTCTATTCTTACATATTTTGAAATAATATAGATAACTTATTCAAATATTTACGTCAAGTTGCCTAACACTGATTTTTTTGAATTTTTTGCCACTTAAGGGCCTGTTTTTTGCATAATGATCCTACACATACCCATGTGAAAGAAGTGGGACTGATGGTGATGAGATAGATGCCATTGGATTCCATGGGGAGAAGCCTATAGCAAGATACCAATGACAAGAGATTATGAGTTTGGATCAGGATAGAGATGAATGGATAGGGAGATAATGATGGGGGTTGGAAGGGATGCTATGATGGGTGGATAGGAAGATAAGGATGGGGAAATGAAAAGAATTTTTGGATGGGTAAGGAGATAGGGATGGGGAGAAGGAAGGGATTGTTTGGATGGATAGAAAGATAAGGATGGGGAGATGGAAGGGATTGTTTGGATGGATAGAAAGATAGGGATGGGGAGATGGAAGGGGTTGTTTGGATGGATAGGGATGGATAGGAAGATAAGGATGGGGAGATGAAGGGGATTGTTTGGATGGATAGGAAGATAAGGCTGGGGAGATGGAGGGGATGATATGATGGGTAGGAAGATTAGGATGGTGAGATGGAGGGGATAATATGATGGATGAAGTATGTCTTCAAGGACTATGTCATAAAGAAGGAGGTTCCTTGCTCTAGATATGTCATGTATAATGAGGTAGGAGGGATGGAAGATAAAAGGAGAGGAAAATAAGGGAGTGAGATGGACATGGATAGGATGCATGGATAAGGAAGGGGGATTTATGGTAGCATCATGGGTGGACATGGAAGGTAGATGGATGTGGATAAGGAAGGTAGATGGATGTAGATAAGGATTAGGATAGTTATAGGTGAGGGAAATGTATGCCAAGAGGTTTCTAAAGCATGTATATATGTTTGCCCCTATCTATGTCAAGATCAGAAGAAGGATGGAGGGGTTGGGATAAATGGGATATGCCAGGCATGATGTGGAAGATAGGTGAGATGGAGGAAATGGATGAAGGGGATGTGGTTTCCCCCAAGTTTGGAAGTAATCTAGATGGGGGATTTACACATGATTCATTTTTGCTAGGTTTTCATCATGGTACTTATCCAAGGTGCTTGTTTGCCAAGTTTTCACCATTGGTCAAATTATTTTCTCTTTACTTTTTTTTTTTTTGGATTTTTTGTATTTTTTTTATATAATGTGAATGGAGATGGATAAGGAAGGATAGGGATGTGGATAAGTGGATTTAGAATACATGTGATAAGGAGATGGATGGAGGACTCAAGCTTCAAGTTCCTTAGGTGGTAATAAGAGCCCATGTTTGAAGTGACTATTGGATGTTGGTATAACCAAGGTTATCAAGATGGATGGATTATACAAAGGAATAGATTAAAGGGATTGGATGAGGGAGATATGTGGGATAATGGATGGGATGTTGGAAAGTGTATGGATGGAATTATGGGGTAGGCATGTAATGGGGAGATGTTTTAGGACCAACATTGGCACATATGGTGGTGGATGTGAAAGGATAGGAGGATTAGTGGATGGATGATGTAAGGATAATGGAGGAGTTGGGGTAGTGAATTTTGGTACATAAGGACCCAAAATAGATTTAGGAGATGGAGAGTGTCTATGATTAACTTTTGGATTAGAAACTTTGGATGTTGTTATAGATTTTTCATTTGAAGGCATTACATCATTTTTCTTTGGGATCCACATGGTTTTGATTTTTGCTTTGATGGGCCTTTGTGGCCTATGGGTTTGATTTAGATTTTGGATTTGATTTTTCTTTTCTTCAACATGTATTTTTAAGGGGACATGAGTAGCTTTAGATTCATATGGATGTTTAGATTCATGCATTTTTACTTTATCATCCAAAGTTCTTTTAATAACAATGGGATGGGTGCGAGGGGATGGATGATGTGGAGGAAACATAAATGGAGTGATGGAGGTAGGATTTTTGGGATGATTTGTGGATGGAGGATGTGTAGGTATGTGCCTTCATTGATCCTAATTAGGGAACATGAGAGTGGGACATTTATGATGGGTGAAATGGATAGGTGATTGATGGATAAAAGGATGAATAGGATGAGATGGAGGAGGTGATTGTGGGGTATAAGGTCCCAAAATGGACTTAGTAGCTAGAGGATGCATGATGGTAGATGAAGGGGAATAAGGACCCAAAATAGATGGAGTAGATGAAGAAGGAATATGGATGGTTGTTTTGAGGTGATACGATGGAGGGGGGATGGCAGCAAATGGTTTTTTGGAGTGACGGGAAGACCCTATTATTCTTTTAGAGGAGGCTCATTGAGGACGGATAGAGGTTGTACCAAATTTTTTGGATTGCAAGTATTGAGAGATATATCCAAGACCTTGTGTATGAAAATTTTCTTTGACATAGATGGGCTCTAAAATACCTTGCTCATGAAATCCTAAACCCTTTCCTTGATAGTTCATGATCTTGAGCATTTGATCTATAGTAGGATGCTTGTTATTTTGGAAACATTATGCGAGTCCATTATTAGGTGGGGGAGGATGGGTGGCGTATATGCTCAATTCCTCATCTGCAAGGAAACCACCATAGATGAATGTGAGAGTATCGAGGGAATATAAAAGTGGTGTGGGGATAGTAGGATTAGGCGATGATGGAGGATCATGAGATGGAGATGAAGGGATAGCCACATCTTGATTGGGAGGAGTGAGTGGTAAGGGATTAGGAGAGGGATTAGGTGATATGATAGGATCTTGATTTGTAGTAGTGGGTGATAAGGGCTCATGATATGGAGTGATTGGATCTTGAGTGTCAAGGTAATCATGGGATGGAGTGGATGGAGGATTGTGATCTTGAGATGGACTAGATGGGACGATAGGATCTTGATGTGGAGAAGGGGATATGTTGGTATGCTTTGGATCAAGCTCTTGGCATGAATCATCTTGTGTGGGAGGCATGATAATGGAGTGTTGGAGGGACTCTTCAAGTGGAGGAGATGGAAGGATGGGGAATTCATATAGTTCATTCAAATGGATTTTGGTGATGGTAGGAGTGGGAGGAGTGGATTGGATTTGGGTGTCATTGATGGATTGGATGGATCTAGGAGTAGAAGATAGTGATTTGGTTTGGTTATCTTTGATGGGTTCAATGAATCTTAGAGTAGGAGATGGGGGTTCAATGGATTTAGTGGATTTGATGGTTTCAATAGTTTGAGTGGTGCTAGGGGTGGTAACAACAATGATAGGTGTGGGATGGAGAAGGGTCTCAACACTAGTGACCATGGATGACAGATTGGGATGGCATGGTTCCATGACTTAAATATGTGGATTTGGGGAGGTATTATTTGTCGTGAGTCCTTGGAGGACTTCTGGAGTGAGAATCATACATATTTTAGGCTTAGCTAGGGTGATGGGAATAGATGAAGGATTATTGGTTGGCAGAGGACTGAGATTATGGATTGGTGGACTAGGATTAGATGGAGGAATGGTATTGGATGTAGGACTGGGAGTAGATGGAGGATTAGGACATGGTGGAGTGGAAGATGGAGTGACATAGGAGGATATGGATGGTGGATTAGGACAAGAGGATGCGGCTGGTGGATTTTAGTAAGGGTATTGGGAAGGAGGATTTGGTTGGGAAGATTGGGATGGTGGATTAGGATAGGAAGACATGGATGGTGGATTGGGTCAAGAGGAGGCAGGTGGTGGATTGGGATAAGAGGATGCAGGTGGTGGATTGGGATAAGAGGATGTAGGTGGTGGATTGTAGTAGAGGTATTGGGATAATAGATCAATATGGGAAGATTAGGATGTCATATTAGGATAGGTTGATGGGGATGTAGGATTAAGGTAAGAAGGGGTGGACGATAGATTAGGATTAGTAGATGGGTATGAAGGAATAAGATAGGGGGACATGGATGGTGGATTATAGTAGGAGTATTGTGATAGTAGATTAGGGTGGGAAGATGTGGATGTTGGATTAGGATAGGTGGACATGGATGGGGGATTATAATAGGGATATTGGGAGACTGGATTGGGATAAGAAGACATGGATGTTGGATAAGAAGATGATGTGGAGGAAGGATATGATGAAGATGCAGATGATGAAGATAATGGATATCCCTCGTCAAAGGTGGCATAAGGAGTGTTATTAGGCATGGATGAATATGTGACAAGATAGCTTAGAGGAGTGATTAGATTTTGGAAAGTGATTGGGGAAAACTTACTAGAAATGATAGTATCAAGGGGATATATGCCATATAGCTTTTCATCAACAAGACTCTCATTATCATCATCAATGTAATGAGGGTTTCCCTTGACTAATACTTTTGGTTGCATTGATGGAGGATAAGAATTCATGATGTTAGACTAGATGGATACAAATTGAAAAGATGTGAATGGAAAATTAGAAGGAAAGAAGAGATGATGAAAAGATAAATAGGATGGATTTGAAGAAGATGGAAGAAGTGATCTTAAGATTTTTTTTGATATCAGAAGATCTTGGATGCAGATGGAATAAATCTTAGATTGGTATTTATGTCAAGATTAGATTTAGATTAGATTAAAGCTCAGATTTAGATTGGATTGAAACTCAAATTAGGATGATTGGAAAGGGATGTTATTGGATTAGATTGGATAAGATCGATTGATGAGACAATTGATAATATTAGATGATGGATTAGATAAGATGACAAAGGTGATTCTAAACCAACTTTAGAAATCACCCTAGGTGACTTAAGGTACTAATTGATCAGATTAAAGGATAGTTGGATGATTACAACACCAAATCCACCTCAAGATAGAAGCAGATTGATTTGACCGAAGATGATAACTTATTCAAGATGGATGAAAATCCTAAGCAGATGTGGATGATGATTAGATTCAAACACCTAGGAAAATTCAGATAATAACCTCTAAAATGAAGTTTAAGGGATTCAGATTGAGAAAATGATGATGGATACATAACCTAGAGTTGATGTTTCTAGATGATTAACAAATGACTTGCAAATGGACTAAAGTGGAGATTACAGATGAAAAAAAGGTGATAAAATGTTTCAATCATGACAAATGACCAAGAAAACATTAAGAAAGATTCACCCAAACAAAGTGTAGGCTTTCCTATTCAGTGTGCAAATTCACCCAACTATGCAGCAAATTCGCCTATTTCAGAGGTAGGCTCACCTATTTGCAGAAAGAAAGCTCACCCAAGTCAAAGGCAGAGTCACCTATTTTAGAGGCAGGCTTTCCCAAGTCAAAGGAAAGGTCCCCTATTTTAGAGGTAGGCTCACCTTTTTGAAGGAAGCAGGCTCACCCAATTCAAAGGTAGGGTCGATTGTTTTAGAGGTAGGCTCACTAGTTCAGAGGTAGACTCACTTTTTTCTTGAATAGGATGGATGTGGACATGATTCATTTGAAAATGGGATTGCTCAATGGACAAACAAACTCACTAGAAGGAAAAAGAGCCTAGCTAACAGATAAACAAACTTGACGGACAGAGAAATGGACTATCCATATGTGTAAACGGACTCTCCTAACAGGTAAACAGACACTTCAAATGGGAAAACAAACACTCTAAATGGATAAATGGATGCACTAAATGGATGAAAAAAATCTCTAAATGGGAGAATAGACCCTATAAATGGGAAAAAAAATGCTCTAAATGGGAAAGCAGATGCTTGAAACAGGAAAATAGACTGGCTGAATAAATAAACAAACTGACATGTCAGATGAACAAACTAACTGAGGGGAAGACAGGATTGGTTGTTTAGAGGGTAGATTCACCCAAGAATATTGCAAATTCACCTATTTCTAGGGAATGGATGAATATGATGGCTCAAGAGATTGATAGGGGATTGGAACAATAAGAAGAATTGCCCCTTTAGGGATCAAGTTTGCCCAAAATAGGTGCAAAATCACCCCTTTTGAGGAAATAGGTGAATGTGATGGACTGACTTAGACATGAAGTAGAATCACCCCTTTAGGTGTTATACTCACCTAACTCAATGATAGACTCACCCAACCAAGGTGTAGACTCACCTATTTTGTGAAGAATGGGCGAATTTGACAAGAAACGACTGAGAAAAGTTTGAGATAGAAGGTAGGGTCACCCCTATGGATAGTAGGTTTATCCCAAACAGTAGCAATTTTTCCCCTGACAAAGGAAAACTTGCCTAAATGATAGACTTAAACTTTTTTTGGATAAAAAAAAGCTATGGTAAAGGAAAAAAACATAACAAACAACAAATAGAAGGTAAGGATGACTTAAGTAAACAAAAATGCATTGGTTTCACACAAAGAAGATAGTTCAAGAAGCATAATCCTAAGATTAGTGATAAGGGTATGGCCAACACGGTCCTCTATCCAAGCTGAATAAGGTGATCTAGGGAGTCCTTGATATATGCATAGTATGTGAGGAATACTCATGAATAGTAGCTCATCACAGGCATGAGTTGGGAGCCCCAACGAGGTGCTGGAAACTTAGACCAACTCATCATGTCCTATCTAGGTATCACCCTAGCTTCGATGCTTTTCCAAACACAACATGACTGGATTGGGGTATAACTTTAGCTCTCCTACATTTATATACCTTATCGGTACATGTGGTTGGGATCATCCCTTGGGGTGATGAAATCCTCAAGTAGGTCTCACTAAAAGAAGACACTAGATGTTTTTGGCTTATCTCTAGGCTCACACAAAGTGCAAGGGGAGAGCTTAGACGTTCTAGTATCTCCTAGGTAACACAAATGGAATAAAGTGGACTACGATTTCTCATCACCCAGGATCTCTAAATGGTGAAAGGGGATTGGATACATTAACAACCCACTTAGAAAGCATGACAAACAAGTGTATTAACTCCCTACTTAAACTATGTGCCTAGATTAGTAAGTAAAAATGATAGAAAAACTAAACTAAATTTCTTGAACCACTCATTCTACAAGAAAATGTTAGTAATTAGAACCTCCAGCCTTAGACGAATGAAAAACAGCTGTGCAAATGTTAGAAAAAGGTAGATACACTCACAAGCAGCCAAGTTAGGGAGTTAGTACTTGAAATTGATAAGAAACGACCACTGAAACCGAAACTTAAAGTCACTATTTTACCTTAGAATCACCTTTGTTTGATGCAGAATCACCCCTATTAGCAGTAGAAATGCCCCTATTCTAAGAGTAGAATCACCCCTGTTAGGAGAAGAATCACCCCTGTTAGGAGTAGAATCACCTTTTTCAGAGGTAGGCTTACATGTTTTTAGGAAGCAAGCTTGCCCAAGTCAAAGGTAGTGTTGCCTATTTCAGAGGAAAGCTCACCTATTTGTAGGAAGCAGGCTGGCCCAATTCAAAGGAAGGGTTGCCTTTTTTAGAGGCAGGCTCGCCTGTTTGCAGGAAGCAGGTTCACCTATTTTAGAGGTAGGATCACTTGTTTGCACGAAGTAGGTTCACCCAAGTCAGAAGTAGGGTCTCTTATTTGAGAAATAGGGAGTATATTTTCCCCTATTTGATAGGTGGGCAATTCTATGAGTGCATAATCGCCTCTGTTGAAGGAAAGCTCGCTTGTTCTGAGGGAAGAATCACCCTTGTCAGCTATATAATTGCCTCTATGGGTAACCTAAACCTACAAAACTTTAAACAACATAGAACCTAAAAAGAGCAGACCTGTTTGTGGGTCCCACTGGGCATGCCAAAAATGTGTGCAGTGTTAAATCTCCTATTCTACAATGCAAAACAAAAAGAAATGCAAGCAAGGGAAACAAAAAAACACCTCAAGACTAGCCTAGTTGAACTTAAACAAAATGAAATACAAAAATAAAGTATGTTACCTTGTCCAAGTTGATTGTTTGGTTGGCCTTGTTGATAGCTTGATGTGTGTGCTCTACATTGATTTTGGTAACATAATAGCTTGTTGTAGCATGATTTGGGTGCAAGGAGGAAGGGTTTTGGATAAGGATGCAAGATGGGTAGCTTGAAATATGGAGATGGTGAGTGCTTAGGATTAGGGTTGGATGAGAAGAGATTCTAAAGAATGCAAGAATGAGAGAATAATGCTAGAAAACCCACAAAATGGCTAAGTGTTAGCCATTTAACCTAGGAAGATCAAATGGATGGGGGAGATTGAATCTTGGGAGAGGACAAGAGATCAATGGCTAAAATAAAGAGTTGACTAAAAGAATTAAAAATTTCTTTTTAATGTGCATGAGGAGGATAAAAGGAATGAAAAATTCCTTAGAAACCTTGGATGAATAAAATGGAATTTAAAATTCCATTGGGAAGGATATAGGCATTGTAAATGGAATAAAAAATTCCATGAGAGGACCTTGGGAATACAAAAAAGAATTAAAAATTCCTTTGGAGATGAGAGAGGAATTAAAAATTCCTCAAAAAGGACCTTGGGAAGAAAAAAATTGAATTAAAAATTCCTTGGGGGGATGGGGAGAGTTGACCAAAGGGGTTGATTACACTAGCTAATCAATGATTAGAGGACAATTAGGTGGCTAATGGGGATTAGGAGCCAACTTGCAAAAGTTGGAGGATGTGACACATCCTAATCATGGATTAGACATGTGCACACCCCTAATGATGGGATTAAGAGGTGGATTAGGATTAAAAAAGTGATGGAGGATGTGACATGTGATGGAGTAAATTAAATAAATAGAAATTATTTAATTAATTTATGGGATAGAAGGGGTAAGGTAGGATAAGTAATAAAAGTATTTAATTATTGAGTTAAATACCTTAGGGATTTAGAGGAATTTAGGGGCATTAATTAAATAATAGTAATATTACTTAATTAATGCAAATAAGGGGATATTTAGATGCAAAATGATAAATTTGACCAAATGTAAGTGGTCAAATTCAGATGTCTATAGTTTCTTCTCATACAATTTTTATATATTGATTCTTTCTCATTTGGTGAATCTGGGGGGGATGGTTTTGGAGAAGAAGAGTTTTGTATACTTAGATGTTGTTGGAATGAAGCTATAATGTTGAGTTTCAGATTTTTTTTTCTATGTAAAGCCTATGATATATGGGAGCATATGAGCTCCATGATTATGTAATTCATTTTCAGATTTTGAAATCAATATATATGTTGCAAATTTCTCTTCCATATTTTGTTGTTAATGTTTATTTGCAACCTTGTTGCATAGTGTTGTATAAATGTTTGGTTTTATATTTGAAAGGGAGAGTATCTCTCGGCATCAATTTTTTTCTTTGGTTGTGATGAGCTAGGCCAACAACCATTTTAGGGTATAATTCTAGACATTGACGGATGTCGAGAAATCATTCAATTTATTCTTCAGAGGAACACATTGATCACAAAAAATCTTTGTCCAACTGGGCCTCAATAGAGGTGTTCACCAGATTAACAAAAAGGTTGGGGGGATCTTTGAGGACTGGGGGGATTAATAGGGGAAACCTCAAAAACATCATCATGGCTAGGGGAACTAGTGGAGTAATTAGTAGGGGTTAATAGGGAAACCTCAAAAACATCATCATATGTATTATTGTTAATTTCTTTATTCATTGATGATTCTTTATACTTTCAACAATGAATGCCACTAGTATTGTGATTTCAATTTTTTTTCCTTGTGTTAATTTTGTAATGGTCCTTTTTTCCTCAAAGATATAATGTCATTTAAATGGTTTTTATTGGAGTTAATAGTTTCCTTTCTATTTTTTTGATTATACTTAGTTTCTCTTATGAGAAATTTATTGTAATTTTAGAATCTTGATTTTTACTTTTCTTAGTTTTGAGGCCTTCTAATATTTTGTTCTACTGACATATGTGGCGTAATGTGAAATTTATAAATAGCTATACCTAGGAGGGATCCTTGTGAGGTAGTATAGGGGCACAAATGTGCTTAGGAATTTATATTGTTAGGATAGGGTTACAAGTGGGACAAGTATGGGACAATGATCCATTTCCCCTAGCTCTTATGTGTGATTCTTTGTGTACCTTCCTTCTTGGAGGCTAACCCCCTTACACAAACAAGGGGAAGGTACTAGGAAATGTATGGAGGGGTTCTAAAAAGGTGGCCTCGAGACCATATATCCTAATATTAGCATGATTCTATAGTTACTCAGTGATGGCATAATGAATTTATAGGTACATGGTATTTCAGTTCATAGTGATAAGGCATATAACTATTTAGTGATTTTTGGAATCATTACTCCTCATAAATCCCATCCCATGAACCTTGTGGTATGCTAGTTTTGTGTTGATAGCATGTGTGTTGGAAACCAATTTTTTGTGATGTGGAATGCTTATTAATGATAAAAAATGATGTTATAAAAGGTAGTGAGTGTTTCCTTGAGATGTGACTTGTTTTGAGAACTCAATAAGCATGTTATTATGGAATGTTGTATAGAATTGTGTAACTAATAATGATTTATGTGAAATGCACATTTGGAAATATATGTGTAATGTGGTTTTTAATAACCATATAATTAATATGAAAATTAATATGAACCCAACCTCCACCTATTTTACTGATTGTATTAATATGATTATAATGTAGATAAAATTAACTCTCTTAGGTTGTATTTGTATATAATAACAACTAATATCAAGGTATACCTCTATCCTATCCATCCTAAGCATCTTCTCATGAGGTTCTTACACATCCCTGCTATTGTGTTGTTGCCCGCTATGTGGCCATTATAGCTTTACTTTCTCATTGTCATTCATGGTCATACACTATTGTGTGTAAATTATCTTTCTATAGTAGTGACACAATAGTATCTTGCATGATTATCCTCCCCTATATGCTAGGGGGAAATGATAAATTGTTCTGAAGATGTGTATACTTCTTAAGGAACCCATCTATTCTCTCTATCTTTCAATTGGAGCATTCCTTTGAATGGGACCCTTTGTGTCTTGAAGGGTTCCCTACCGAAGGAACCCCCTTTGAAAGCTTCTCCTTCAAATGAATTCATTGGCATCTAGCTTGGGGGAAGCCTAACTAGACCTATTTCATATCCTCCCATCTAGCTTGGGGTAGTGTGACTAGACCTATCATTTTTGTGACTATGTAACAATGTAGTTTGTAGCAGCCACATGTTTATCTAGTTAATCTTGCTCTACATGATTGATAATGTGTAGAGCTTCTTTGCATCAAGCTCTCGTTGCAAGACTAATCACCTATGAGGACCAATCAAACTCTACGGAGCCTTTCACATCTGGCCCCCCTAGGACCAAGAACATGTGGCACCTCCTTTGTAGGACTGTGCACCTGTAAAGTGCTTTCTCTCTACAAGACCAAGCACTTGTAAAGCCTTTTGTTCACATTTTGTGGGATTGAGCACTCGTGGAGCAAATTCTGTAGGACCGAGCACCTACAAAATATTTTGTTCACCTTCTACAAGACCAAGCTCCTACAACAATTTTGTTCAAATTTCTATTGAACCAAGTACCTGTGAAGCCTTCTCTCTTCTCTTCATGTTTGGATATATACCAGATTGAATACTTGCATCTTCTTCATCCTTTGTATATAATTCTTTCTCTCCTTGACATTGGTTTCTTCCCTAACTTTTGGGTGCATTCTTCTCTTAAAACAATCGATCCTTACATTCTTATCTCCATTTAAGAATTCCTCTATGTTAATTTCTTAATTTTGGGACAACACATAGTACTAATACAACTTTATACATCAAGGTCTCTCTTACTTTCCTAACTCAAATCTTGTTAGTTTGTTATGTGCCTGTGTGTATGTGTTATTAGATGTTCTAACCGTATCATGTAATGGATTTTTATGTTCTAACCTTTTTGTCTTGTATAGATATTTCTTGTTTAATGCATTTATTTTGTAAGTATTTAGCTTGGGGGCATGCTTCCTTGGCTCAAAGAGCTATCTTCTTCATCTATAGCATCCTTTTGGAATCATGATGTTATTTATGTTTAGTAGATTTCCTTTAGCATGCATATTAGTGTATATTCATATTCCAGCTAAAGTGGGGGTAAAATGTAATGCCATAAAATTGTACCCCTTGCAATTTCACATGCATTCTTGTATCCACTTTAGTGTCCACTCCCTTATCATTTATGTAGGCTCATTTTGGCCATTACATCAGCCTTTTCCCCTCTCAAGATGCTAAGGACCACTTTTTAGCAGCTACCCTTGTGTGTCAGCTTTGCATCAAACATTTTTCTTTTCTCATTCTTATCATTTTGTAGCATGATGCGTCTCGAAACTAGCAGGCCACATGGAGATTCGTACACCACGCTAGCATCCCAAAACATTTTTTTGTTCAAACGATCATTTATGAGTGCCTTTCCACTTGTCATCTACTTTTATCAATGGTAACGACTCAAGATTCCTTGCAATGCCTTAGGAAGCTTATTTTCCCTCCTCTTCTCTCTTTAAATGTGATATTTTTAATTCATTTGAGCTTCTTCTATCTTCTCTCTAGCTTCTTGGCTTCTCTCTTGGACATCCTCTCTTGTCTTTCTCTTTTTCTCTCTTTTTTACACAATTCTTTGTAGTTTGCTATAACAACACTCTCACATTCTTTTAACACTCTTTGCAAATCTTGGCTCTCATAGTTGTCTCTTTCTCTCTTTGGCTTGCTTAAGCCTTGCAGGTGATATTTTTCTTACCTTGCCTTGTTGAGCATCTTGGAATTTCTCACATCCTTTATCTATTGCATATCTATTTTGTGATATGGATTCTCCTCCTTGAGTTGGGCTTACTTTTATCACTCTTACATTTATTTCATTTATTCTTAATATTTATCTCTATCTATCTCATTTTTCATGGAGGTGGGAACACTGAAATGGGGGTGTGACTGGGGTAAGCCCCTAAATAGCCCCAACATTTTTCCTTGGTCTTATGTGTGTAGGTATTGAAAATATTTACTTGTTGGAGACTTCATTAATTGTATTATTGTGAGCACTTTCTTTATCCCCTTTATTCTTATCATTTAATTTACCTTATTTTAGTTCTATTACTTTATGTTATTTTCATATACTCTGGAAGTTCTTAGTAATCAGATTGTTAGTAGTCACTTTAGTTGTTCTCTATGACATCCTCATTTTCGGTCCAAACAAGACGTCAATGATCCTCTGAGACTCCAACACGTGTTGTTGTTCGTATTTTACGATGTTGTCCTAGGCCAAAAAACTTGCTAGTTTGTCTAGAAAACCTCTATGACCCACTCTTTCTGATTTTGAAACTTTCACTCCATTCCTTTAATATGTAGTTTAGGGCAGTTCACTCCCTAGAATTCTCTTCAGAATAAAGAGACTCATTAGGAATGAATCCCCATTCTCTACAAATACTATAACTGGTTATAATATATCGTGAGCTAATCCTCACCGTGGTTTTTCCCATTTTGGGTTTTCCATGTAAAAATCTTGATGTTCATGTGTTATGTGATGTTTTTGGATGTTTTCATGCTTTCCTTCATTACTATAATTGAATATGTTATGAGTTGAATTGTTAAATGTTTAATTGGTTCAAAAGAATACTGATTCACCCCCCCTCTCAGTATTCTAGGTGTTCAACATTTATCTTCTATTTGAGAAAGAGCATGATTTGTCAAGGCTTGTCAAAGCTTTCTTGATTACTCTTTCTCCTCCAACATATAAAATATTTTATAAGAACAAATATTTCTATGCATATTATTGGGTGCATGGTCATTCCATGAATGAATGTCAATCCTTGAGTAATAAAATACAACTTATTTATTGTGGTGCTCTTCCTTGTGTTGAAGCACCTACTAATTCTAAAAGATAATCTCTCTTGTATGGTGTTGTTCCTCACTATGTGGCATTTGAAGCTTCATATGTTTTCTCATTATCATTTATGGTGGTACAATCTTGTGTGCAACCATATTTATTTTTGTGGTACCAATGTGATAGTCTCTTGCAAGGTTTTCTTTACCTTTGTTCTTTGGAGGAAAGGATAACTAGTTTTGTGAGGTGTGTATTCTTTTGAAGGATCTCCTCTTCCCCTTCCTTTCTTTAAAATATCAACATATGAAGTATATTGAAATTTTAAGGGGGGCATTATCACCCTATCCATTCCATTAGTGTCTTGTGCATTTTGACTTATTGACATACCCATATAGGTGGTGGTGTTATTGTAATGCCCCCTAAGGTGTGGTTATAATTTTTCCCATGTGACATTAAGCATCAATTTGTCCCCTGTGATGTTAAGCATTTGTTCATCCCTCGTGATGTTAAAATTTTATGCTCTCCCTTAAGCTTGATTTGCATAGATCTAGCATAACGCAACTTGTTGGTCCCATGAGAGCACTCTTATGTATAACATTTTTTATGGATGATGTTTTTTAATGGAGACAAATTTAAGATTAAGGTCTCTTTACCTTACTGAATGGATGCCTTTTTAGCATACTAACCTTGTGTTTTATGTTTTATTTTATAATGTATTATGAGTTTTCCTTCTATATTTTGTGCGTTTGATCCATGTATTTCATGTGTATTAATTTTGTTTTCTTTATGTATGCTTCATGTATTTTGTTAATGTGTTCTCATTGAGTTCTATATGTATGAATGAATCTCAAGACTTGTCTTGTGTGTAATAAATATACTCCATATTTTTCTTAACATTGTGGATTGATATGATCCTAAGTTGGGGGATTGTGCACCCATTAACTTTGCTTCATCCTTTGTATTTGATGTTTTGATATAAGAATCTATTCTTTTAGTGTGGTTATGAACATAAGATCATATTCTCACTAAAGTTGGGGCTAAATGTAGCATCATAAATTGTCACCCCGACAATTTAAAACTAACTTGAAACCCTATTTTCCTACAACATTAATAATAATTATTTATTCATCTTAGGCCTAGCTTGATAAAATATAATTAAATCCCCAATGTCTTAACAAGTTTGAGAAAAATTCACCTAGTCAAGGTCATAGGAACCCTTGATTGTAAAGGGGCACTATTTTAAATTTAAATTTTAGTATCGGTCTTTGGAGAATTAAAAAGATCCTAGGTTGACCTATAATCAAAAATATCAATTGTGATGAAA
Organism: Sequoia sempervirens; assembly: GCA_007258455.2. Taxonomy (NCBI): domain Eukaryota; kingdom Viridiplantae; phylum Streptophyta; class Pinopsida; order Cupressales; family Cupressaceae; genus Sequoia; species Sequoia sempervirens. The sequence goes on from VDFB02379711.1 coordinate 127,285,186, forward strand.
TAAACAAGATTGATTCTTATTTTAAACATTAGAAATAAGATGATTAAGAACTAGGTGCAATTATGATCAAATTATGAAGATTTATTGAGTTATCCTCTACATGCTAGTTACAATAATCTAAATTATTTTTTGGGAACTAACCTTTTGCAAGTCTATCAAGCAATCAAGGAATCCATAAATCAATATTTTATGGCAACTTGTGGTGTGGAATCACAACATTAATGATTTCATACCAATGTAACATTATCCATTTATCATTTATCTTTTCAGTCAATTATTGTTTTGGCCTGTAACTGACCTTGGAAATGCTTGGGCCTTGATCATAAAAATTTGTTGTAGATGGAGGTAAAAATACCAAAGTGAGGTTTGACTAAGGAAAACCCCTATATAGAACAAGCTTTCCCCATCTTTTCATGCGTGTAGGACATATCTAGAAGTTTCATTAGTAGACAAGCACATGAATCTGAGAGAAGACTACAACTTCCATTCGAAAGTTTTTAGATCCCAAAAAGGAAGAATCTCATGTCTATGGTACCCATGCCATCATACCCACATTTTAGGCTACATTTTTTATCATAGGTTCCTCTTTGTATCTCCTTCTTAGATCTACAACTATTCTTATAGTTTTCATTTTGCTTTTTGTGATAAATTACATTTTTAGATCTAGGGTCTATGTCAAATAGGATTGTTAAAACACACATTGAATTTCTCATCTTTACAAATTAGGGTATGTGCAGGATCATGATGGGCCAAAAAGTGGCAATATGATGGGTATGTGGCTGATGACTAGTTTTTTACGCAAAATTGATGAAACAAAAAGGGTTTTTAAAGGAGATTCTTAGCTTTCCACTGATATAAATTATGTTTAATTTGAATTTAATAAGTAATTATTATTCATTCTCTATTCAAATTATGACTAAAGTCCTCATTAATAGGCTGATTGAAAAACATCTATAGCTTTCAAGTGGTATCACATTTTTTGAATCCAAAACATGTGTCACATTCTATGCTTTGCATACTATAGGATTAAGAAAATAAAAATTGAATTTCATGAAGTTTTGCCCAAGTTAAGGTGGTTAGACATACGAGTTTTTATATTTTTTAAAAGGAACTGTAGTAAAAAAATTCATAATTAATTATTTACTTGGAAAAATATTACAAAAATATGCATAACATCAGGGCATGAGTCCTCTACTTATATCTAAAATATTATAAAAAATATTATCATTTTATTGTGGTTAGGGTGTTCAGACAGACACCTTATTTTTTCCCTGAAGTTTAAGTACCACTGCATTGAAATTTCAAATTTTCACCAAATAGATTTTTTTTTTTTTTTAAACAAACCTAGTAGTTTAGAAACTACATTCAATTTGGTATTCTTACATATTTTTGAAATAATATAGATAACTTATTCAAATTTTTACGTCAAGTTTCCTAACTCTAATTTTTCTAAATTTTTTTGCCACTTAAGGGCTTTTTTTTTTCCATGATGATCCTACACATACCCATTAGAAAGACACAAAACCTAGGAGGTTGGCTCTCCCTTGTGGTATCAAGTTGATTATCAATCCTAGTTGGTTTTGTGTCTAAATGTGGAGTCAAGCAAAAAGAATCTATTCCTATTTGGATCTAGGATCACTTTTCCTAATTCACATAGACCTTGAGCACAAAGAACTTTACAAATTATAACTCTAGGAAACCATTTGACCATGTACTATTGACTTATATTCTTAAGGTAGTAGTTGTTAAGGTGGCCAAACTGATCATGCCATAATTTTACAACTTCATTTGAATCACTAAGCAAGGTTGTAAGAAAAAAAAATAGTGCAAAATGTGAGGTGTATAAACTAGCTTTGTGATTTTCCCTTCCCAAAGCTATCAATTTATTTCTATCTAAGTCTCTAATCTTAAATGAATTTAGAGAAAGCCCAACTCTCATACTTTTTCCTATGTGAGTAATTTGATACAATGATAGGTTATTAGCTGAAACAAAAGGTACAAATAGAACATTTGTGAATATATTAACTTTAATTTCAATATAATCTCTCTATAAAATTGACACTAGAGCTTCATCACCCATGAGAATAAAATACATACTATAAGGCTCTAAGGAATAAAACTCAACTTGAAAGGAACCCATGTGATGTGAAGCACATAAGTTAATGATCTGAGATGAAAGTTGATGAATACTATGTAGCAACTAAAGCCTTTCCCTTATGTTTCTATTTTCATTTATCGCTTTCCTTAGTATTCAAGACAAAGATTCTAGCATCCAAGATTCTCTTGCAATTCTAGGGTTTTTCACCTAAAAGGAGAGAGGTAGGCAAAAATGGGCAATGTCTACACTCAAGATTAATGAAAGAATGGATGGAATATGTCTAGGTGCACTGTCTAAATGCAATAAACTAATAGAAAATGTTGATTATTAATGCAAAATCTAAGAAATGGAAGATTTTTGAAAACACAGTGTAGTAAGTAAAAAGACCTAGAAAGATAAGTAGAAATGCAAGTAAAACAAAATAGAATGCTATGAAACTAAATGTATGCACCTGAGAACTTGTTGGAGACTAGAAATGACTTCTAAAATGTCACTGACCTTTAAAAATTTAGCCTATAGGGACTCATTTTCCATTCTGGGTGAATTAGTCCTAGATCTAGGAAATTGTTCAAAAGCCCATTTTACAAAATGGGTATCCAAAATTGTAGAAAACACTTTTCAGGCCTAACAGTGGGACTAATTCACCACTAATGGAGAATTAGTACACCTTTGAATTTTTGAAAACTTAAAGCTGGAAACTGAAGCTTTCTGCCTGCTCTTTCTACTCCTCAGATGTCTGAATCAGAAACTCTGATTTACGACACTTTGGATGACTTTTTGTGGATGATTTGACCTAGTTGACATGGAGATGACCTCAAAAAACTTTCAACCTATTTCTTCAATGATCTCCAAGCCTTCAAGGTACCTAAATTTGCAATCACGCAAAGAGGAAGAGAAAAATGTTGAATGTTAGGGCATGGAGGTTTGCCTTGGTCAAACCCCTTTTTAGGTAAATAAACCTAAATGATGAAACAAAGTAATGAAACATGAAAGAATGGAATACAAACCTTTCTTTGATGATTGATCTTGAATTTCTACAACAATGGATGAAGAATCTTCTCTTGAATGTCTAAAAAATGATCTTGAATGTTATCTTGATGCCCTAGCTTGTTTGAGAAGAATGATAAAAGATGAATGAATAATTAGATGTCTGAATTAGGGTTTAAAAGCTTGCATTTATAGGAAATCATCATAATTTACCTGTTAATTTGATTTCCAAGGCCGACATGAAAATGAATTAAACATAAAACCTAATTTTTCTCACTTAAACCCCAAAAATGGCTCAAATGGGATGCATTCACCATCAAGGGTGAATGGGTCCCACCTGGATGGGACTCATTCACCCCTAATGGTGAATGGATCCCACAAGGGCCATTCTACTAACTGGAATGTCGAGAAGTAAGGAAATCAGGTTTATATGGTGACTTTGTTGGGTATTTGATCAATTATGCCTTGGGATGCCCAATATGGGGTCATAAGGGCCTATTCATTATGATATAAAGGGTAAATGAGGCCAAGGACACAAATTTCAATGTGAAAGTGTGATTAAATATACTTTAGATCATTAAAATGGGGTCCATATAGCCTAGAAAGGTACAACATTCAATGTGAATCTGTAAAACATATTACAACACTAGATTAAAGTCAAGTTTAATTTACATTCCTTCTATATTAATGTGATAATGCAATTAAATATATTTTACAATATTTAATTAAGGGAAAAATAGGTCCATTAGACTTAAATACTTAATGAAAGTCTAGAAAGGTGTGAAAGTGATTCACACCACTTTACCACACCTTTACAAGACATCAATAGATGCATTTTATTCTATTTTCAAGGGTCCACAACCTAATGTGGATGTGTAAAACACCTCACAACACCAAATCAAGGCCCCATTAAGTCCAATTATAATCAATTGTTCCCAAATCAAGCAAGGACAAAGCGATACTTTTTCTATACATCCATAAGTATATTCTTGAGTGGATGATGATGACCGGAAAGATTTAGGGACTCATATATTATTCTTTTCAAGAAGATGAGTAAGGTGGTCTATTTGTTTCTTCATATACTTTTTCTCATCATCTAGAAGAATGATGAAACTTGGTCTTAGTGGACTCATTTTTTATATGTTTTTTACTCTTGTCCTTTTGAGTTTTTTTATTCTTTCCTTTATTGTTTGAAGCCTTTGATTTCTTATTGCCAACAACATGGGCTTGATATTTTGAATACTTCGTTAGACCCATATGAATTGACTTATTCTACTCCCTAGTCAAGTTAGAAATAACTTAGTCATCTAGAGAAGGTGTTGAACATGTGGCTTCAATAGCCCTTTTAGTGGAGTAGAAGGTAGAAATGAACATAATATATTGAGAACCTCATTTGAATACTATATAAAGGACCAATTGATCATACTTTTTCTCTATCCCACATTCTTTTAATTGTAGCCTTAAAGAATTAAAATTCGTGAAAAAATCTTGTAAGATATAAAAGTTCCTAGGGATCAAACTTATGAGTTCATTCTATAACTCATGAATCTTCATCTCATCTAGCTTCTGAAAGAGTTTTTCTACATTTTCCAAACTTCATTTAGTGTATTAAAATCTTCAATATAAATGTGAAAAGAAAGGAAAGAAACTATAGGAGTTAGAAATCCAAATGCTTGATCACATTTTAAAACCATCTTTCTTTAACCTCGTCATAAATAGCTTCAACCTTAGTACTCATAGTTAACCTATATAGACCTTTATTCCTAAGCATAAGTTATACTTTAATAAGTTTCCACTAGTGATAGTTAAAAGGAGTTTTAAAGAAGCAACTACTTTTTGCAAATTTATTATTGTAATGAGATTTTCTTGCAAAAAGAAAATACATAATACAACATGATACTATTGGAAGAATGAAGAAGAATGGCCATCTCTATAGTTTTGTGTTTTCATTGATTTCATCATGAACATGTGATTGCAAGTTGAAGTCAGTGCTTGATCTAGTATTTTAGTCTAGTATTTGAATCAGTATTCAAGTTGCATCCTCCTCTATTCTTGTCTACAATCCTCCACAATTGATTTTTGTTGCTTGCACTTTTCAGAAAAAAAATTATGATTTTTGAAATCATATATGTTCAAAATCTCTTGTGCTCTACTACTCATATGACATATCGACATTATTCTGTTGATTGCTTTTTGTAATTAAGTCTATTTCTGGTTGACTTCTTGGATAAGTCATGATATGGTGAATTATTTTTTCTTATGTGGATATATGTGTGACATATCTTAGGTCCATGCTGACATGATGTAGTGTGTTGGACGTTTGGATTGCCTTTTGCAAAGATTTTGTCAATGCATCTTGTAGCCAACAAGTTGGTAATTTTTGATAAACAAGGAAATGCATCTAATTAGGTTGACCTAATTAATGCTTGTGGATGAATTGAGTATATATATTGGATAGGGTTGAAGATTAAAAAGTTTAATCGATGAGGGAGTTGTGAATATGAAGTTGAAGAAGAGTGAAAATGATGAAATGTATTAAGTTTGTCTATTGAGCATCACCAGAATTGTATTAGCACCTGTTAGGTGCACTCTTTTTTGTTCATTTTGGCTGTGAAACCCAATTTTGTTTTGTAAATCTTTTTGTAGGCAGTTTGCCTCCTTGTAAGTAGTGAGATTTTGCATTTGGACACTGAGTCCTTTCAGGGAAGTGAGCCCTTTACAATGTGCCTTATACATTCAATTTTGGAACTTAATTTATATTGTGAGTTAATCCTCATTGTGGTTTTTCCCTCATTGGGTTTTTCAAATAAAATCTAGTGTTTAGTGTGTTGATTTTACTTTCTATTATCTACATTTCATGATCATGCTTAATAACAGAATTGTGTAGTTGTGAAATTGATAAGTGTTGAAGTTTTGAGGTTAAATTTGGTGACAACTGATCCACCCCCCCTCTCCATTGTCTTGCACCTATTAATAATTGGTATCAAAGCTTTGGTTCCTTGGTGTAGAGCTTAATTGCTTGAGGAAGATCCTATAGGTTGATCAGATGGATGATAAAGAAGAAATATCAATTGCACTTGAAGATCTTGATAAGGCAAAAAATTAAAATAGAGACTTGAAATAGAATCTAGATTTGAGGCTAATGAATGTGTCTAGAAGCTGAAAGAACAATTAAAGAAATTGAAAGAAATACACAAAGATGTAAGTGAGCAATAGAAACACGAGATCATTGGACTGAAAGTGCTTGTAGAAGAAATTAAGAGAATTGAAGAATTTCTGAATACAATGGTGCAGAACAAATCTAATGAATGCTCTAAACTTGAACAAGAGATAGTAAACTTGAGAGTTGAGCTAGAGAAGGAAAAAATCTTTGAGAACAATTTTAGATCTAGTTATAATAAGCTTGGAGAACTACTTGTAGGACAAAAACCAAGTAAATAAAAAGGTGGCTTGGGAAATGAAGTGGGTGAAAGTTCAAAAGACAATCAAATGACTTAGGACAAAGGGAAGTAGAAAAGAAAGTTTTCAAGGAGACTACCTGTGAGACAATCTAATGCACAAAGGTATCCCTCTTTCAATGGTATTTGTTTTTCCTATAATTAATATGGTGAAAATGAAATAGAATGCAACAACAAGATGAATCAGTTTCCTATTTCTTTCTCTAGACAATGTTTTTTGGGTAAGAAGGTTGGACATAAGCTACTGAATGTAGGATGAATCAATTTTTTAATGGCTACTGCTATACCTGTAACAAATTTGGACACAAAGAAAATCAATTTAGATCAAGAAGTAATGAAGGTTAGACTAATCATAAAAGTGTTTTCTACTATAATTAAAACAAACATGGACATATCTCAAAGGTTTGCAGAAGTAAGAAAGAAAAGCAACTTGCTCTGGTAGAGAAGAATGAACTGGTAAAGAAGATTGAAAAATAAGAGATGAAGCAAGGGATGAATAAGATATGGAAGAAGAAAGAAGAAGAATAACCTAAAACTATTGACTTTCTGTGCCCTCATCCGGTATGAACAATTCCCCTAGGAATTAAACCTAGCATGGTCTTAGGGGGAGCATTATCAGAAAATTGTAAAAACCCCCTGGATGAATGGCATGTCAGAGGGTGGCACAAGGATGGAATGTGAAGAGTAAATAATCAGAGGTTTTGGAAAAGGAACTGAAAGAAAAAAAAATTACATATTGATTTGTGGATCAACTTAGGGTTATCTATGTTGAGAAGAATGTTTTTAGTAGCTTTTTGATGTTAGCCACATTTAATATGAATTAGGGAAAATTGATGGTGTATAAGGTAAAATTTGTAAGCCTCTTTGATTATTTGAGTACTTGAAGAATTTGAAAAGGCATCTTGGATCAATCTCGAAGTGATCTAATACATTTTTGAAGAAGTTTGACGAAACTATTACGAATACACAGGAATTATTATTCATTCTACAAAGGAAAAGAAGAAGTCTTGATTGAAAATTAACGAATTCAAGAAAGTTAAGCACAACAATGGATAAAGGATTGAGTGGTGACATTCCACTAAATATGAAAGGAGTTGAATTGGAAGAATTTGATCATAGGAAGATGAAAGATATGGAACTAGGGCTGAAGGAAAATGAATTATAGAGCATAAAACCCCTAGGTATGGATTTATGGGGAGAGTTTCCTTGGTTTGCTAATAAATATTTTGAATCTTTTTCTTGTTGAGTCATTTCAAGAACAAAAACATTGTATTGAACAAATCTTACCTAATCACAAAGGAAGCGATCAAAGCGATTACTGGCTTATGTAGTATTGGGGATCTCCCTAGAAAGAAAATTGTGAAATACAAAGATGTGGAGGAGCTTACTAGCATTAATAAAGACCCTCAAGCTCTATTGATAAACACTCTTGTGGATTCAACTGTAAGGTATGTTGCATATGGAATTTCCTATCAAATCTATTTCAAAAATCATGAAGGCTCAACATCAGATATTGTTGTATATATTGCACATATGATGGTTAAGGAAAATAGGTAGTTTGATTTGTGTAGCCTATTACTTGAAAATCTAAGTGAGAATGTCTGAATGTCATTGGTTGAGGGTTATCCCTTTTGGTTTGGATATTTTCTTGTGTGCTTGGCCTTTTACTTTTTGAACTCCTTACTGGGAAGAGAAAATGCAGTGTGGGAATTTGGTATTCCTATTGGGAAACAAGTCTAGAAATACTTGGAATCATTGGTGGATAATGTAAGTGTGCAAATCATATTTCACATCCTTAAGAACAAATCTATGCTCTGGTATGTCAATACTGAGTCAATTTGAAGTGGGTTCATCCTCCTATAAGAGAAAGCTTGAATTTATCATTGGTGAGTCTCCTCTAGAATTGAAAAAGAGTAAAAATATTGTAATATGAATGAGACAAAAGAATGCATCAAAGAAATATCTAACATTTACAGGTATTGTCTTTGGTGGCTGCAGTTGTTGATAATTTCAGAAGTAGGATTGAAGCTATTGAAGTTGATATGAATAGTATTGGAAAGAACTTTGATTTCTTCAAAGATAGGGAAGGAAAAAAAAGAATAAGAGTTGGAGAATTGCAGGTAGAATTGCTGACTACTCAAAGGAAAAGAGAAGATATGGTTAGAACCTTCTGGTTGGTAAAGGAAGTTGCTGAGGTTTAGTTAGATCATCTCTCTAGAATCCTCTATGATGCTGAGAATTGTGAATGAATATATCTGTCTTCTTATCAGGAATCCTCCTTTACACAGTTATCTTTGTTGGAAGGTATGAGCATAAGAATGAATTCGGTTGTACTTTCCTAGAAAAGAATTCTTCCAATCATAAGAGAGAGGTATAAGAAAATATTTCATGTAAAAAGTGCCATTCTTGTTTGAATATTTGAAATGGGAAGCTAGAATTCTTGTGTCCTCATATACATCCTACCTTTTTGATTGCCCTTTGCCATTGATGTCAAAGGGAGAGAGAGTTAGAGTATAAAGTTATGGAGAGAGATTCATGTGAGCTGGGAGAATGTTGTATTTTGAAAATTTTGGAACATGTTTCCATCAATGAAAAAGGGGTAGATTGTTGGAAGAATGAAGAAGAATGACCATCTCTATAGTTTTGTGTTTTATTGATGTCATCATGTTGTGCTTGCAAGTCTATGTCAGTGCTTGATCTAGTATTTTGGTTTCTTATCTGAATCGGTATTCAAGCGAAACCCTCTGTGATTCTTGTTTGCAATCCTTCGCAGTTGATTGTTGCTTCTTGTAGATTTGGGAAATAGTTTATGATTGATGAATGCATATATGTTCAGAATCTCTTGTGCTCAGGTGCTCATACGGTGTATCAACATTATTCTATTGATTACTTTTTACAATTAAGTCTATTTCTGGCCAACTTCTTGGATAAGTTGTGATATGGTGAATTTAATTTTCTTATGTGGATATATGTGTGACCTATCTTAGGTCCATGCTAACATGATGTAGTGTATTGGACATTTGGATTTCCTTTTGGAAAGATTTTGTGAATGCTTGTAGCCGACAAGTTGGTATTTTTTTATAAACAAGGAAATGCATCTAACTAGGCTGACCTAATTGATGCTTGTGGATGAATTGAGTATATATATTGGATAGGGTTGAAGATTAAAAAGTGTAATTGATGAGGTAGTTGTGAATGTGAAGTTGAAGAAGAGCAAAAATGATGAAGTGTGTTAAGTCTATCTATTGAGCATCACCGAAACTGTATTAGCACTTGTTAGGTGCCCTCTTTTCAGCTCATTTTGGCTCTGAAGCCCAATTTTGTTTTGTAAGTATTTTCATAGGAAGTGAGCCTCCTTGTAAGCAATGAGCTTTTGTATTTGGAAAATGAGTCCTTTCATGGTAGTGAGCCCTTGGTAGTGAGCCTTATACATTTAGCTTTGGAACTACTTTATATTTTGAGTTAATCCTCATTGTGGTTTTCCCTCATTGGGTTTTCCACGTAAAATCTAGTGTTTAGTGTATTGATTTTACTTCTTTTTATCTGCATTTCATGCTCATTCTTAATAACAGAACTGTGTAGTTTTGAAATTGATAAGTGTTGAATTTTTGAGTTTAAATTTGGTGACAACTAATTCACCCCCACTCTTAGTTGTCCTACACCTGTTAACATATACATCCCTCCTTGATTAAGTATTTGATTCATATTAGCTTGTGGAATTTTATATTTTAGTGCATAGGCTTGACTAATTGAACCTGAAAAGAAACTTTATAATTAGTGTATAATCATGTCCAATGGGCTCAAAAGAACATTACCAAAAAATATATTGCAATCTCCTTGGTTTTCTTGAAATTCTACTCCAAAAATTTAAATCCACTCATTTGGATATTAATAGTGCCTCTATTTTAGCAATAATATTGATGCACGATGGGAAACAACGAATTCCCATAAATTGATTATTTTATAGTTTTGAGTGTGCAAAAGAGCGTATAACATGACCAAATTAGTGAAAAGAAACTTACAACCATATATGATAATTTTCACATAACCCAAATAGAGAAAATCATGTAAAAAAATATTTAAAACCCATATGTAAAATAATAGATAAAATACCATGAAATATGACATAAGATATACCCTAGGAAAACCTTGAAGAGTGGAAAACCTAGCCCCCAAAAGTATCCATCACTCATTTATTATTAGTGATTTTTAAACTCTAGGCAACCTTTTGACCATGACTTATTGTTATATTCTTAGGGTAGTAGTTGTTAAGGTGGCCAAACCATTAATGCCATAATTTGCTAACTTCATTTGAATTATTAAGCAAGTTTGTAGGAGAAACATATAGCCCAAAATTTGAGGTGTTAAAAAAGTGGTGATTTTACCTTCTTGAAGCTATAAAATTATTTATTTGTAAGTCTCTAATGTTAAATTAATTTGGATAAAACCAAACTCTCATTCCCTTTCTATGTGAGCAATTTTATAAAATGGTAGGAGATTAGCCAGAAAAGAAGTTACACTTAGAACATTTGTGAATGCCCCACCTTCACTTTCAATTAACCCTCTCCCTATAATTGATGCTATTGTCATCACCCAAGACAATAAAATACATTCTAGAGGTATCTAAGGAATAAAACTCAACTTTCAAGGAACCCATGTGATGTTAAGCATCTAATTCAATGATCTAAGATGAAGTTAATGAAGATTATGTAGCAACTAAAGCCTCACCCATAGGTTTCTCTTTTCCTTTATCCTTTTCCTTAGTAGATTCTTGAGTGGATGTGGATGGTCTAAAAGATTCAGGGACCCCTATATTATTATTCTCAAGAAGATGAGTAAGGTAGTCTATTTGTTTCTTCATATAATTTTTCTCATCATCTAGAAGAATGATGACACTTGGTCTTAGTGGGCTCATATTTTTTATGTTTCTTACTCTCCTTGTCCTTATGAGTGTGCTTATTCTTTCCTTTATTGTTTGAAGCCTTCGGTTTCTTGTTCCCAATAATAAGGGGTTGAGGTTTTGAATAATTCATTGCACCCATATGAATTAACTTATTCTACTCCCTAGTCATGTTAGAAATAATGTCATCTAGAGAAGGCATTAACCATATGGCTACAACAACTGTTTTTGTGGATTAGAAGGTAGAAATGAACACAAAATATTTAGAAACTAATTTGGAGACTATATAAAGCACCAATTGGCCATCCTTTTTTCTATCCCACTCCTTTCAACTGTATCCTTAATGAATTAAACTTGGTGAAAAAGTATTCTAAGCTATCAAAGGTCATAGGGATCAGACTTATGAGTTCATTCTCTATCTCATGACTCTTCATTTCATCTAGCTTCCCAAAGAGTTTTTCTAAATTTTTCCAAACTTCATTTAGTGTATTAAAAGCTTCAATATGAAAGCAAATTTTGAGAGAAACTATAAGAAATAGAAATCCAAATATTTGATCACATTTGTTAAACTATATTTGTTTAGCCTCATCATAATTAGCTTCAACCTTAGTACCCATAGTTAACCCATATAGAACTTTTCTCTCAAGCAAAAGTTGTAATTTAAGTTTCCATTGGTGATTGTTAAAAGGTGGTAAAGGAGTAACTATTTGTTGTGAATTTATGCTTTTAATGAGATATATTTGCAAAAATAAAATACATAATAAAGTGCAAAAGGAATGCTAAACTACACATAACACAACATGATACATGCCCACTTGAATGAGTATTTGATTCCCCTTGAATTGTGGCATTTTGTAATTTAGTGCATAGGCTTGCCCAATTGAAATCTAAAAAGAGAATTTATAATTAGTGCATAATCATGTCCAATGGGCTCAAAAAAACATTATAAAAAATATATTATAATTTTCCTATTTTTCCTAATTTACACTCCACAAATTTAAATACATTTTTTTGGATATTACTAGTTCCTCTACTTTAGAAATAATATTGATGGGTGATGGGAAACAAAGAATTCCCATGGATTGAGTTTTTTTAATATTTTTTAGTGTGCAAAAGAGCTTAAAACAATACCAAATTAGTGAAAGGAATTTGTAGTCATATATGAAAATTTGCACATAAAAAAATAGAGAAAATCATGCACAAATATACTTAGAACCCATATGGAAAAAAATAGACAACATAACATGAAAGGTGACTTAAGATATACCTTAGAAAACCTTGAAGAAGGAAAAACCCAATCTCCAAAAGCATCCATCTCATGTATTATTCAATAATGAAATCATTACAATTCATTTTCAGATTTTCCATGAATACCTCTAAAACATGAAGCTCTCTAAATGAACTCCATGTGAGCAATCATGTAACCACATCCATGCTATGCTTTAAATCCTCATATATGCAAGCTACAAGAGATGTTCAGACTCAAGCCCTTTAGTCAAAGTAGCCAACCTTAGACAACTACACATGTGCTTTATTTAATAGACATAAAATTACACAAAAGCATCAAGTAGTATTACATAAACCATTTGGCTAATAACATGAGCTTACAAAACCACCATTGCGATTAAACATGGGCGGGACTATGGAGCACAGGTGAGAAAAGAAGGATTTTGAATCTCTAAACAATGGAGCAAGATTTGAGGAATCCCAGGTAGAATCGATGCATGTTCTGAGTGAGGAGAAAGGTAAGGATGAAGTCGATGGGAAGGACACCGGAAATAAAATTCAAGTGGACTCGGGAGGAAAGAAAAACTTGGAGGGGTCCCCTGAAGGAAAAAATGGTGAAAAAGGAGAAATCTCCAATGAAGTGGTAGGGACCGCTAATAGGGAAGGAGCAAAGCAGAAACCTTGGTCTTGGTTGTTTGCTGTTAAGCCAAATGGTAAATCGAGTTTCCCTCTAGTGAGTAATTTTTCTGACCCAGTGAAAGGTGAGTTTTCCATCTCTTTTCCTGATCCTATTATTGATCATAATATTGATTTGATGGAAAATGTACTAGTTGGAAAGTTCATGGGCCTTAGACCAAATGTAGAGGTGGCTAGGGAGTTTGTCAAAAATAAGTGGAGAACTAATGCGAAGATTATGGTGGCTACTCTTCCTAGAGGTTTTATTACCTTTGAGTTTACCTGCAAGGAGGATATTTTGGTTGTGAGGAGTGGTGGACCTTGGGTCATAGGAAAATCTTCCCTGGCTGTCAAGAAGTGGACCTCTCATCTGGATCTCTCTGACTCTATTTTTTAAAACATTCCAGTTTGGGCTAGACTCCTGGGTCTCCCTCTGGAATACTAGAATGAGGACATTTTTAATGGCATTGCTAGTTCTTTTAGAGAGCTCCTATCTATTGACCCTATGATAGCAGCTAGAAAGTGGTTGGTGTTTGCTCGAATCTGTGTGGAAGTTTCACATAATACTGATCTTCCTTCTTCAATAGATATTCAGTCAAAGTTAGGAACTTGGATGCAAAATATAGAGTTTGAGTCCATTCCCTTTGCTTGCTTTAAATGTAGAAGAAAGGGGCATTGGGCTAAGAAATGTCCATTGAATGATAGTAAAGAAAAAGAAAACCACCAGTCCAACCCTAAGTCTATCTGGAGAAAGAAATTTGATGGGGAGGAACAAGTGAGCAATACCAATACCCTTATTGAGGAGTCCGGAAGGAAACATGAAACTCAGAGGAATACCTCTGACTTTAAGGATGAAACAAAAGACAAGGATCTTAATGTGCAAAAGAATCAGCAAACAAGGGAAAAAGATAATGTTGGTCCTAAGGAAGATGATGAAAAAACATTGGAGAGTGCGGGGAAAGGTAAAAGGGATGAGGAATTTGTTTCCTCCACTCTTAAGTTCTTATCAGAAGGAAAAGAAAATGGGTATCTCGGGTTGGAGGATATTCCTATCCAGGGTCTATCTTTGGATATTGGCATTCCTATCCTGAATACTACCTCTGTAGAATGTTCCTCTATGAGTGACCCTCTTACACTTGGGGAAAAAACAACTCTAGATTTCATCAAGGAAACCTTTGAAAATCTAAGCTAGAACACCGAATGTTTGAGTGATAATCTGAACCAGATTAGGAATGGCCAGATGGATACCCTCCCTTAGGAGGAAAGAAGAATGTATGATAAGGAATGGGAATCTGGTAGAGAGATGGAGAGCCAAGAAGATACTGACTGGGAAGAAGTCCTCTCTCATTCTAAGAAAAAGAAGGAGAAAAGCAAACATTAGAATACTCTGAGTGGAGTTGTTACCAGAACAATAGGAAAGGAGAATTGTGGATCTACTAAGCTTAGCCAAGGAAGAAGATCGAGCAAATGGTAGAGAGAGTATGAAAGCTTTCAGGACATAGCGGATGGTGCTCAAAATATCATTCAGGAGACTCTCCAATCCCCTGGTAAGATATGAAGATTATGTCTTGGAACATAAGAGGGCTCAATAGCCTTCACAAGAGGGATGTTTTGCACAATTTGGTTAGGGATCATAAACCTAATATTCTCCTCATCCAAGAAACTAAAATGTCTAAAGAAAAGGTGGAGAAGATCAAAATGTTTTAGAATTTTGGGATCCAATGAAATAGTTCAGATGGTGCATCAGGAGGAATTGCAACCTTTTGGAACCATAACCTCAGTAAAGGGGGAACCTTTGCTAGAGAGCAATAATCATGTGGCTAATAAATTCACATATATTAGAAACAACTTTAGCTAGATTTAGTTGAATATCTATGCTCCCAATGGGAAAGGAGCTACAAAATATTTTTGGAATGAGCTCTCTTCTTTCCACAGGATTTTTGATAATGACCACTGGGTAGTTATGGGTGATTTTAACACCTCCCTTCTAAATGAGGAGAAATTTGGAGGCTCTTAGGTGAATTAGAAGAGTAAATCTGATCTTTTTTACTTCATCAACAATAAGGAGTTGATTGACATGGACTTGCAAGGGGCCCAATATACATGGTTGAATAGAAGAATTGGTAAGGAACTTATTCAAGTAAGGTTAGATAGAACTCTAATTTCTCATCAGTGGCTTATAAGCTATTTCTGCTCTCTTAAAGCTCTCTCTAGAGTAGGATTAGATCACTTTCCCATAAGTTGTGGCAAATCCCATAAAAGTGAAGAAAAACTCTCCCTTTAGATTTGAAAGAATGTGGCTATCCCACCCTCTTTATTTTGATGAAATCAAAAAATGGTGGAATATTGGTGTTCTGGGTACTGCAATGTTCAGAATTGCTAAAAAATTGAGAGAAGTCAAACACAATTTAAGAAGCTGGAAGAAAGAATCCTTTGGAAACATTTTTGGGATTAAATATGAACTTCAAATGGAGCTTGTGGAGATCCAAGACAAAATTCAGAAGGAACGATACATTGAAAATAATAAGATTAAAGAAAATGAGTTGCTAGTGAAATTGCATAACATAATAGCTAAAGAGGAGGAGTTCTGAAGGCAGTGATCGAGGGTGTTGTGGTTTTTAGTTGGAGATAGAAATAATAGGTACTTCCATTTATTTGCTTCTAAACACAGGGCTGCCAATAGAATCTCTCTCATAGAAGTTAACGGTACAAGATTTGAGGAAGAGGAAGACATCAAAAAGCAAGTTGCCCTCTTCTATAACAACCTTCTTTTGACGAATGGGGAAATCAATCAAAATAACCAATATTTTTTATTAGAGGCTTTCCCCAAGGTTGTTGAGAGGGAAAATAATAAAAAGATTGTGGCCATCCCCTCTAAAGAGGAAATCATGAAAGTTGTCTTTTCTTTTGAGGGAAATAAGGCCCCTGGCCCTGATGGATTTCCTATCTTCCTTTTTCAATGGTTTTGGGATATTGTTGAAAATGATGTTGTGAATGCTATTAAGGAATTATTTGGATCCAAAAGGCTCCTTAAGGAACTAAATGCTACTTTTTTTGGTCCTTATTCTTAAGAAACCAGTGGCTATGGAGTTTGAGGCATTCAGACCCATTAGTCTCTGCAACTCTTTCTATAAAATCATATCAAAGGTTTTGAATTCAAGGATCCTTTCTATCCTTTCTATCCTTCCTTCGTTGATCTCTCCTTAGCAAAATGGCTTTGTTCCAAGAAGGAAAATCTTAGATTCTATTCTCACAGTCCATGAGAACATCCATTCACTTGTGAAATCTAAAATTGAAGGGTTTCTTCTTAAGCTAGATATATCCAAAGCTTATGACCGTGTTGATTGGGAGTTTTTATTTAAAATTCTAAGGGTGTTTGGTTTTAGCAGTAGATTCATTTAGTCAGTGAATCATTTGGTTACTATGGTTTCCACATCTATAATTATGAATGGATCTCCTTTCAGATTCTTTCAAAACTCAAGAGGTTTAAGACAGCGTGATCCTATCTCACCTATTCTTTTCACAATAATGGCTGAAAGTCTGGGATGGAATCTTAAAATATTGATTGAACAAAGGTCTCTTGCTGTCTTAGTCCTTCTTCCACTAATATGATTTGTTCTCACCAACAGTTTGTTGATAACACTATGTTGATGGGAAGATCTACTATGAGTGAGGCTAAGACTTTGAATTTTTTTTTGGATGTGTATGAGAAGGTGATTGGGCAGATGGTCAATAGACAAAAGAGTTTCCTTTTCTTCTTCAATACCCCTAAGCATAGACAGGCCAAGATTGCAAAAATTCTTGGTTGCGGAGTGAAATCCTTACCTTCTTCTTATCTTCGACTTTCATTATGCCTTAATCCTCTTGATTCTTTTTGGTTATCGTTGGTTGACAGGTTCTGAAAGAAGTTGATAGGATGGAAAGGAGCTCTTTTGATCCAAGTTGGAAAAATTCAACTTCTTAAAGCTTCTCTTCAGAATCTCATGATTTATACTTTAAGCCTTTTCAAAATTCCTGCTAAATATGTTGAGGCCATTGAAAAGATCCAAAAAATATTCCTTTGGTCTGGAGTGGAGGAAAGAAAGAGAATTCCTCTTATAGGGTGGGATTTGGTTTGAAGACTGAAAACCCTTGGGGGTTTAGGTCTCAGAAAAATCAGAATCATGAATAAAACTCTTCTAGCCAAACAAATATGGAGATCCTTCTCATTTGGTGGAGAATGGAATTTTTTTTTAAGAAGTAAATATATGGCCAACTATATGTCCCTCAAATAATTTTTGGACTCTCCTATTCTACCTTGTGGATTAGCTTGCTGGAATAATATAATTACTAGTAGAAAAATTGTGGAATCAAGGATATGACAGCACATAAGAAGTGGCAATCAAGCTAGATTTTAGGAGGATAGATGGCTTTTTAAGGAACTCCTCATCAAAATTGAAAGATTCAATAGATGGGCATAATTATGTAAAGCTTATTTCTAGGAGCTTGTCAAAGATTATTGGTATGAAAGAGACTGGGTGAACTCATGTGTGATTAGTCAGAAGTTGGCTCAGCTTCAATCCACCTTAAGGGCTGTCAATTTGGGATAGACTCAACACAATGATACTCTTGTTTGGATAGACAACCCTTCGGGTAACTACTCTATCTCTTCGGTTGTCTCTTTATTGTCCCTTTCTCAAGATCACCCTCCATTCTGGTCAAAAGCATGGATAAAACACTTGACTCCTAAAGTCAATATCTTCTTCTAGATTATTCTTTAGAATAAGGTGCTTATAGTGGACAATCTTTGTAAATGGGGATTTCAAATCCCCAGCAGATGTTATCTCTGCAAGTGTGAGGAAAAGTTAGCTAACCACTTGTTTCTTCATTGTCCATTTGTTTCCATAATCTGGGGAAAGTTATTAGCCCTCTGGAATATCTCCTGGGTGTTCCCCTAGACCATTGAAGATTTCCTTTTATAATGGAAATCCCCTACTCATAATTCCTTCATTCGAAGGTTATGGGATTTTATATTCCCTTTTGTTGTTTGGGGATTGTGGAAATAATGTAATAATATAATTTTTAGGTATAAGGACATGTCGAAGAATAATGTCCTTAAGAAAAATTTTAGGCTTATAAAGGAAAACTTCAATGTGATTCCCGAAAAAGCTCTTAACATTGAAATAGTGGTGTGTACTCCCTATGATCTATTGATAGCAAAGGAGTGGAACATTAAAGTGGAAATTTATTTATCTTTCAATCCAACTAAGAAAAGTAGGGAGGGTGTGTATTGGACCTTTCCTCCAAATGGTTGGTATAAGGCCAAATTTGATGGTGCTGTGAAGGGAAATCAAGGCATGGCTAGAAGTGGAGGTTTGTTAAGGGATTCAAATGGTAATTTTATAGCGGTTGTGGCCATATATCTAGGTCATAAAACCAACCACATGGTAGAGGTATAGGAGCTTTTCAAGTCTTAAAGTTATCTCATAATTTGAATAGAAAAAAATAATGGCTAGATGGGGATTCTAAAAATATCGTTGATTGTCTCTTAGGAAGTACCCCCCTTGGTTGATAAAGAATTGGATTGATGAATCAAATAATATTCTAGACAAGTTCGATAACATAAAAGTATCACACATCTACAGGGAAGTTAACAGCATGGCGAACTACTTCGCGAATGAAGGGGTTAGGAAGCAAGGACTGAACACATGGCAGAACTGTAGGGACTTCAGAGCTGAAGTAAGGGCCTGACTAGATTATGATGTTATGCATGAGAAAGAGGAAAATTTATTTAATGATTAAAGGGAAAGGGGCTAAGTACATCAAAATCAAGAGATTTGATAGGGTCACGTCATATTACTTAGTTGGGAAGAAAAAGTGGCATGCTTTGTGGGTACATTGGAAATGCTATGTAAATCTACAATAGGCGCTCAGTGCTAGTAGAGTCTACTGTAAGGTGCAAGCAAAAATGGGGGGGACATGAAATGAGTTGAGCCAAAAAGCTATCAGGTGCACACGAGGAATGATAAGGTCTGGAAGTAGATTGTAAGAGGTGGGCTGGTTCCACTTCTGGAAAAATTTCATGGGCCTGATACTATGGCCACAAACTATTTTGAGAAGAATTGGAACAATGGTGAAATAATCCTTTTTAGGAGAAAGGTGAAACTTGATGAGAAAATTATAGGGGAGGTGACTGGAATGTCTACTAAGGGTGTGAAGTTTTATTGTAACAAAAGGTTTTCTGATGAGGTGGTAATCAAATTCTTCTAAAGTATTTTAATTTTCCATCTATATTTTCTATTTAAAGGATGTCTATTGAGGGTGTGAAGAGAGACGATGGAAAATTAATTTATATATTATTATGGATAATTAGATGGATAGATCAAGCATATTGATACATATGTATTAAAGTTAAAGAAAACCTATTATAAATCAGTTAATTTTGGTGAGGAGATTATTTTATATGTCTTCATTTAATTCGAGCATTGTAAAGCATTTTAAACCTCATGTTATAGTCCACTTCTCCATTCTTATCTGGCACACAATGCATGCGAGATTTAAAACTATTTGCATAAAATGAAAAATTGATCTTTGCGTTTCCACATCAAATTTTATAAGTTGGAAATTGATTATGAAAATGTAAAATAAAACCATAGGTCATGTTGAACTAATCCTATTATTTGCAATGTATCCATTAATTTTAATTTTAAGTAATTAATCATGAATATCTTTTTATTGATCTTAATTAATAATCTTAGGAATCCACAATAAATTAAATATCAATGAGAACAATTTTCTTATAAATTTATTCTTAAAAAATTACAATTGGAAAATTAAATAAAATTTAATTTTTTAAATAATTAATTTTTTTAATAATAATAATTTCTCTCCAAACTTTAAGGTATGACATAATTATATCCCTATTTTAGTTTTATGTTAATTAGACCTAGATGCACATCTATATTTGACCTTTTTGTCTAGGTTAATCAATCAATTAATTGATCATTCTTTAATTATCTTAAGATACATATGGATACAAACACTTGCAATAGAAGACCTTACCGAAAATCAAATCTTCAATATTGTATGTTGATCCTCAAATAAAGATGATAGATCTTGTAATGAAAAATGTCATAGAAGATAATTAGACATTGGCTATCATATATTTCACCATAGATTTGAATAATATTTATGAGAAGTATGGAATATTAAAGGATTCTCCTTTTTTAAAGAGTTATTAGTCATGCCTTTAATTACTGATATTGAACAAAAAAGTATCAAGCAATGTATGTAACTCTTGGCTTGTCAATTCTAAATTCGAGCTACATTATCTGACACTCAATATTATAGACGAATAGGAAAATTTTAAAAGAACTATTAGAAAAACATACATACATACATACATACATACACACACACACACACACACATATGTGTGTGTGTGTGTGTGTGTGTGTGTGTGTGTGTGTGTGTATTACATATATATATTGTTGGCATACGGCTCTGAGAGATATTTTTTGCTACTTGTGTTGTCATTGATGGAAACTAGAGTTTGTAGTATGATCTATAGTATTAGCATTGTTTATACTGGCAAGGAACTTAATATTTTGTATTCTATCGATAGTTAGTATGAAGAAGAGGACATTCGGTTGGCAAGTTGATTCGACCACTTTACCAGATTGCTATTTCATGGTGTGGATCTCCAAGAATAGATTAGTTGTTTGAGGGAAGAATAAATTTGGTATGCTAAGCAGTGTAGAGCATAGTAGAGTAGAAGTATGATCCGGTCAAGATATCCAGAATCTGATCATGAGGCTCAGTGGAACTGAATCTTGACATTTGTTGATGTTATACTCACAGTTCAATTTTTTTTGTAAATTTTATTATCTCTGTAAGGTAGTGAGCCTCTTTCTTTTGAGCAGTGAGCTCTAGGTAGTGCACCTAAATGCAAATGCATTCCCCTCTTTTATTTTAATTTTAACAGAGTAAACATTGTGGATTAATCTCTACCATGGTTTTTCCCCTAACAGGGTTTCTATGAAAAAATATCTAGTGTTATGGTGTTCATTAATTTGTGACTATGTGTTTTTATCTGTTATGTGTCAGAAATGCTATATGAAGTTCTATTATTGTTGTTGATAGTTTTAGATCTATTTTGTAAATCAAAATCCTTGAACACTAATTCACCCCCCCTCTCAGTGTTCCTAGTGTCCAACAATTGGTATAAGAGCAGGTTCCTCTTCAGAAGTTTAATAGCTTGAGGTGAATCTTGAATTTCAATAGATGCTAGTGGTGGCACTTGATGATCTTGATCAATCTAAAGCGGAAGTCATGGAACTAAAAGAAAATCTTGCAGATGTGAAAAAATTCATTCAATCACTGAAGGATAAGATAAATGGGTCAAGGGAAAAGAGAAAGGAGTTGTCTGATTGAAGTTGAAGCAAAAAGAAAGAAAAGATCTAGATGATGTCGATTTGAATCAAACCCTAAAAGAAATAACATAAGAATGTGAAAAGCTATCCAAGGACAATGCAACTCTAAAAGTTGAGATGGAATATGTGGCAATGAAGTTTACCAAAGAGATTGAACAAAGAAAGAAGAATGAGGAGAATCTTTCCTAGTCCTTGAAAGAAAAATCTAAAGAATGTAGCAAAATTAATAGTAGAACCATTTAGCTAGAGGTAGAACTGCAACAAGCCAGAAACTATGAACATGAGATTGAGAGACAAATAGTTACTCTTGGAAATGAGCTTGCTACAACAAATGAATTCAAGGAAATTTTTAGGATAAGTTATGCTAAACTTGATGAGATAACCAAAATTCAGAAAAATACAAATGTCAAGCGAGGTCTCGGCTATGAGAAGGGTGAAAGCTCTAAATCTAAATAGAAGAACTCTAAAAAGAAGAACAAAAGAAGAAGATATATGGTAAGGCAACCTAGTGCTCAAATATTTAATGGATATTTCTTTACTTGTAATAAATTTTGACATATGGCTTCTCAGTGTAGTAGAAGGATAAACCCTAGTACTCCATCATTTTCTAGTCAATGTTTTAAATGCAAGAAATTTGGCCATAATGCATTAGAATGTAGAAGTATGCATGTCAATACAAGTAACATTGAATGCTATACCTATGGAAGAATTAGACATGTTGCTAATCAATGCAGGTTAGGAGGAAATTAGTGGAATGGTTGGTATAGATATAAAGGTCTAGTATGTTTTAATTGTAACAATCTTGGACACCTTGCAAGATTATGTAGGAATAGAAACATGAATAAAAGTGGTCTGGTTTATCAAGGAATAAATTCATAGAAAGAAAACAAAGGAAAATAAAAAGAATCTGTGGAAGCAATAAGAGATCAGATGAAGAAAACATGGGTGAAGAAAAGTAAATTTGATGAAGGAAAAAAGGTTGTACCGTAAGCTCCCTTCGGTAACTCTTTCGATAATTGATATCAGGCCAGTGGCCTAGGGGGAATTTTTCATGAAAATCTCTTGTCCCCCTGTATATAATTGGCACTGAATTGTTGGATGCCATCAGTCGTCATGTTATTCATTAATAGAAGTATTAGAAATCCTACGTTGAATTGGATAAAATGGTATAGGTCTGTAGTTGAATTCTTCGCTTGTTGTTTGAGTTTGTAGAGTGACCAAAACATCTAGGGCAACACATTTAAAGAAAAAAAAATTGAAGTAGGTCAAGTTAAATAAAAGGGGCATTTGGAAGCCTAATTCGTCATTGTGCATTGAAGGAGAACAGTTCGAGAGCATTTTCTGCAAAATTTCAAAGGTGCAAAAGGTGATCCTAGTAGTGAATTTCTAGGTATATCTGTTGATCATTGATTTCATATCTATTTTTTCAGTCGATAGAACTCTATTTAGGGTGAAACATGAAGAAAATCAAAGGAACCATAACTCTAGATGAGTATAGTAGCCAAAAGATTAGGGATGAAAGAAATTTGTTGTTGCTCATTGATTTCAGGAGGCTTGAAGGATCAAAGCATAAGAATTTGGATATATGGAATGAATATCCTCATTTCGTCAATACAAAGATAATTTGGTTTTTTCTGAACAAATTGGATGGTGATATCCCCACTCTAGACAAACCTTATCAAATTTCTAAGGATGTGATTAGAAATCTAACAGGCTTATGCAATCTTGGTGATATACCAAAAAATAAGTCAATTCACAATGTGGAGGTTGAAGCCCTAACCAGAATAAGGGGAGATCAGAGTGCTCTGATAATTACATCTATTAAAGGTCCTTTGACAAGGTATGTGGCACATGGAATCTCATACAATATCTACTTTAGAAATTGAGAAGGATCAACCTCGTCAAGTGCTGCATATATCTCTCATAAAATGATAATTGAAAATAAATATTTTGACCTATGTAGTTTGATAAGGGATCAACTGATGGAGAATGTTCAATTAATGAAGGATACTGAATATCCCTTCAGGTTTGACACTCTGGCAATATGCATTATGATATATTTTCTAAACTATTTGCCTATGAAGGACAATGTAGTGTGGAAAGAAAATATGTTGGTTTTCAAGCAAAGATTCAATCATTATAACTCTTTTGAAAATTGTGAACAAGTGCATGAAATCTTCTTTAGAAAGGTGTTAGAAAGGTTTAGGGAAAGTCTTATCCCTCTCCCAGTAAAGTTAACTGAAGTTGGTTCATCCTCCATAAAGGTGGAGAAAAAGTAGAAGAGGGGAAGAGCTATGGGTGGTGTCACTCCTCTAGTACCCAAGTCAACAAAGGTTGAAGAAAAAGGGAAAGGACAAATGGTTGTGGATGTAGAGGATGAAGTTTTTGAACAATATACTTCAAAAGATCAATCAAAACTAGGTGAATAGGAAATAATAATAGCTGAAGACGGTGATGAAGAAGGTGCTTTGTTCAAATCAAAGATAGTGTAAATTATTCAGGATGAGGATGGTGGGTATGTGTAGGATCATGATTGGCCAAAAAGTGGCGATATGATGGGTATGTGGCTGATGACTTTTTTTTACCCAAAATTGATGAAATGAAAAGGGTTTTTAAAGGAGATTCTCAACTTTCCACCAATATAAATTATTCTTTACTCTGAATTTAATAAATAATTATTATTCATTTTCTATTTGAATTACAACTAAAATCCTAATTGTAGGCTGATTGAAAAAATCTATAGCTTTCAAACGGTATCACATTTTTTGAATATGAAACATGTGTCACATTCTATGCTTTGCATAATATAACATTTTTAAAAAAATTGAATTTCATGAATTTTTGACCAAGTTAAGGTGGTTAGACATATGGGTTTTTATATTTTTTAATCTAAGTTGTAATAAAAAATTCATAATTAATTATTTACTTGGAAAAAAATTACAAAAAAATATGGATCACATCGGGACATTAGTCCTCTACTTATATCTAAAATATTATGAAAAAATATTATCATTTTATTTTGGTTAGGGTGGTCAAATAGACACCTACTTATTTTTTCGCTGAAATTTAAGTACTATTGCATTGAAATTTCAAATTTTCACCAAATAGATTTAAAAAAATAAAAAGTTAAACCTATTAGTTTAGAAACTACATTCAATTTTCTATAGATTCTATTTTTACATATTTTTGAAATAATATAGATAACTTATTCAAATATTTATGTCAAGTTGTCTAACTCTATTTTTTCTAAAATTTTTTGCCATTTAAGGGCCTATTTTTTCCATGATGATCCTGCACATACCCTGGTATGCAAAAGATATTAGATATATGGTTAAATGGACCATCTTATGAGCAGGATATTATTGAAAACACTTTGGCAAGATACTTTGTTGTTAATAATATTGAGTTGGAGAGTCTGTAGGATGTTCTCCGATAAGAACTAATTGAGTGTGTCAAGGAAGCTATGGAATCTGTGCCTCTGGACAGAAAAGAGGAGGGAATAATTTTTCATTTGAAGATGTAGTTTATGCTATCTCTTACTAAACTAAAGAAAAGAATGAATGTGTTGAGATAGTGTATTGATTCGGCCAATAAATTTTTTAATTACTATCTTAAGTGGGCTCATGTAGTAGGCAAGTACAAGGATAAGTTGGAGGAAATCGAAAAAGAGCTTGTTAGAACTAGACAAAATTACAATATGTCTTTTGAAAAGAATGGAGATGTTAAGAAGAAGGTTCATGCTTTGCAGGTTGAGCATACAAAGGTCCACTATGCTAGGAATACTCTTATTGATTCCTTCTGGAAAGTAAAAGACATAACTGAAGGGATATTAGAGTAGATGATTAAAGTGCTTAAGTCAGAAGAAAAGCTGGAAGATACATTCAACATTCCTAAGTCTCTTGTTCAAATCATCAATAGAACATCAGAGAATAACAACTTGATTATTTCCATTGGGATTGCAGTGGATTCATGGAAGAAATTCCTTCCAAAAATGAAAGCTAGGTATAAAATAATTTTCTAAATTTTTGCAGCAGTTGTCAAATTTTGATCAATTTTTGCATCATCAGTTGAGGAGAGAATGGAGTAAGAGTAAGTGCAATAAAATATTAAAGGGGAGAGAAATAAGATGAGAAGTGTAGAGAATATATAGTAGAGCTTTGTCATTTATGTCAAAGGGGGAGAGAATGAGTGAAAAATTACCTTGACATCCATAGGGGGAGTAGTAATTTTGGTCTTGTTGAGTTTTTGGTTTTGACACTTAGTCAATTTTTCACTAAGTGTTGCCATCAATGCCAAAGGGGGAGATTATTGGCATATGGCTCTAAGAGATCATTTTTGGCTACTGTTTTCATTGATGGCAACTAGAGTTTGTAGTATGATCTGCAATATTAGAATTGTTCATACTAGCAAGGAACTTAAGATTCTATATTCTACCGATAGTTAGTTTGAAGAACATGACATCTAGTTGGCAAGTTGATTCGATCACTTTATCGGATCGTTATTTCATGGTGTGGATCTCTAGGAAATATTTCTTAGCATTTACACTATCCTTTGATGAGTCTTGTGGCATAGTATTAAGTCGAAGTTTGAGTTAAGAGATCTGGTAGCATGATTCATTGTTTATTTTCCATTGTGGTTGACATGTTTTATATGGCGTATCATGGATCTATGTGGAATATGTATTTTGTTATCTATTATGTTTGGAACCTTGTTTTAGGGACCTACTAAAGTCTAGCCGGCTTGTGTGGGTACACTTCATTTCCAATTAGAGATTTGAGCCAACATAAGAAAACATATTATATTTTATTATGAGGTCAACATACTTTGAATTTCTAATTAGCGAGTATATAAAGGAGATCAACAAACCATTTTGTGTGTGTGTGTTATGAAAGTCATGGTCATAGATATAATTTGCAATAGTAAAGGTGTATCAAAAGAGAAAAAAGAGCAAATCAATTGTTTGAGGGAAGAATAGTTTTGGTATGCAAAGCAGTGTAGAGCAGGAGTATGATCCAATCAAGAGATCCAAAATTTGATTGTGAGCCTCAATGGAACCGAATCTTGGCATTTGTTGATGTTGTACACTCAGTTCAAAATTTTGTTGTAAACTTTATTATATATGTAAGGCAGTGAGCCTCTTTCTTTTGAGTAGTGAGCTCTAGGTAGTGTGCCTGAATGCAAGTGCATTCCCCTCTTTTATTTTACTTTTAACAGAGTACACATTGTGGATTAATATCCACCATGGTTTGTCCCCTAACAAGGTTTCCATGCAAAAATATTTGGTGTTACGGTGTTCATTAATGTGACTGCATGTTTTCATCTATTATGTCCCAAAAATGCTATATGAAGTTCTATTATTGTTGTTGATAGTTTTAGATCTGTTTTGTAAATCAAAATCCTTGAACACTGATTCACCCCCCCTCCCAGTGTTCCCAGTGTCCAACACACACACACACACATATCTGTGTGTGTGTATACATATATATACAATTTGGTCACCGAACCTATTTATTGATATGTGAACATTGTATAGTTGTGGATGGTGAACATATTTTTTGGAGCGCCTGTGTTGAAGAAAACATATACACAACACATAATGCACATAATCATCATGTGAAAAATCTAAGGCACATGCATCAAAACACTCTTTGCCTCTAGTACATGTAGTCTGAAATGCTATAAAATCCATGGCAAATAACATGACTTGTAATTTCTTGGAAAATGCCATGAATTTTAAAGTCGTGACAAATGCCATAAATTTTATGAATTACACATGTCATTCACTATGCTCATATGTCTATCTCAAAATCCAGATTCTTGGTATAATTAAATTCCATTACAAAGAAAGTGAGAGAAATAATTAATAATATTTACAATTGGTTCACTGAATCTATTTATTGATAATGGAAAAGTTATGTACTTGCATGTACTGTTGGTGGTGTTTAACAAGGGTTAGCAACATTGGATGGACTTGTTGGACCATGAAACAATTTGAAATAAACAATTTACAATGCACCAATTTTCTTGAATTTCTATTGTATTTGTGCAACATTATAAAGAAAATAATATATATATATACAATAAAAGAGGTTAGCATTATATGTTGTAAATAGAGAGAGATAAAATCAAACATTTTGAATACATGGTATTCTAGTAAATAATTGTGTATAAGTAATCTATTGGAGAAGTTGAAAAGAAAGCCGTGGAAACAATGACAAATGCAATGGATACAATAGAGTATGTTTTTTGTAGACAAATGGATGTGACAATTTTGGTGTCCATGTATATAAGCAATAAAAAATATATGACAATGGAAGGAAAAAGAACTAAAGCTACACTTGTTTTCCTCCTTGCCATATTGGCATCATGAAGCCTTGTGGGATCTAGCCAAACCCCCGAGCAACAAAGGTAGGCAAGGTCCATGGAAAATCTCATGGACTCTTACCATATATCACACAATAATAAAGTTGGGGAAAAATGTGTGTTCTCAAACACAATCTCTAATATTGTATTCCCTTTTTGGCTATGACAATTTGAGGAAAATAGGTGTCCCAATAAAGAATTGGCATCATGGGATTTGAAGATGGCTAGAGAAACATGGACATATGAAATATATAGAAGACTATAACAAGCCAACCGTGAGAATGTATCTAGTTTAGTTGAATGGAGTAACATACACCATTCTCATATGCTTCTGGGGATAAAAAATGTGATGCAATCAACAAATTGTTTATCCTCTCATAAGCAGATGCCAATGGTGTGTGGTTGGATTCCACAATTAGATAAACCATAATCTAGAATGATTGTAAAAGGGGAAATCTTAAATGACATTTTTTTTGTGGGAAAACAATCATACATTTGATTTCAACAAAGATATTCTACTCTACCCATTGAAATGAAAATGGAAGCATAAAAAGTGAGTAAGTATATTTGTGCAAAATCAATATATACAATGTGAAACTAAACAAGTTAATAACATTTATAATTGGATCACTTCACCAAATCTATTTATTGATAATGGAAAAGTTATGTACTTAGATGCATTGTTGATGGTGTTTAAGAAGGGTGAGTAGCATTGGATCGAGTTGTTGGACCATGAAAGAATTTGAAATAGACAAATTACTGTGTGATCAATTTTTAAGTGTTAAACCATGATTAAATAAATCAAACACACCAATATAACATTAACTCAAAGGAAACAGATAAACAAAACAAATTCTTATGTGAATGGCTCCTTCGAAAGCGTCATATTGTCCTCTATCTCTAGCGTTTTGTTGATTCAAGATGCTCTCAAATTTTGTATGCCAAGCTCAATGAAATGGACTACTAAATAACGAGATTTAGATAAATGTTGATTGCTCACTTCGGTAGCATAATGATATAGTGAAGGTTCGAAAAAGGAGAATGATGGATGAAAGATGGAAGATTCCATAATGATTTTGACAGAGTGAGGATACTTAAGAATCAACCCCCCTAAATGAATTGTGAGAGGTTGTATTTATAGAGTTTTTCGAATGATTCTGATTGGTTATCTTGATTGACGGTTGTAATAATTCCTGGCAGATCAAATGGCTAAAGAAGGATGAAACTGAAGAGAAAATAGAAGAAAACTTGAAAATAAGATTTTTCTATTTTTATGAAAGAGGAAAAAGATAAGAAGATAAGAAATCATCTTTCTTTAAAAGGATAAAAGAAAGATTTAAAAGAAAGATAAAAGAAAGATTTAAAAGATGATAAATAATGAATTAAAAATTCAATTATTTATTTGTGGATGGCATTCAGCTTTTTCTTAATTAAATGAAATATTTAATTAAGCTTTTAAAAGTAGAAGAAAGTTTGTGATAAGAATAAAGCTTTAATTAGGATTTTTGAAGAAAACAGAAGATATCATATTTAAATAAAATATTTCATTATGATATGAGAAAAAAATAGAAGATTTCACAATTAAATAAAATATCTAATTGTGATTTAGAAAGAAAGCATGATATCCTTTAATTAAATAAAGTTTATTTAATTAAATCACTTTTATGAAATTAATTAAATGAAATATTTAATTAATTAGAAGAAGAAATTAAAATAAAAGAAAGGGCAATATTTAAACTTAATTAAATCAAAAGATTTAATTTAAATTCAAACAATGATAATTAATTTAAATAAATAAAATGTATTTATTTAATTAATTAAGTGGACGTATGAAAATAATTAACTAAAATAAATTTATTTAATTACGAGAGAAGAATAAGATGAATGAACAATATAATTAAATTAATTAAATTTAATCATATGTAGAGGATTTTAGAAAACTAATTAAATAATAAATATTTAATTAATTTCTAGGATTATAGACATGACCATTTTTATGCGTATACATTTTGCCCCTCTTTGAAGTGATGTGTGAAACGCATTGCTTCAAAGAAAAATAAAAATTTTGCCCCTGATATGTTTCCGATTTTTGATGTCGATGATGCCCCCTCGAGAGGATAGGTGGGTTGGACAAACACAGGTATTCTCTCAAAATGAAATGAAATGATAAAGGAGGGATAAGTTGAATGATGCAAGAGAGAATGTGAATGAAGGAGATGAATGATACGTTATGCTGCAATGAAAGTGAGCAACCATGATGTTTGATATAGCACTAGACGTTATGCACCAAGGTATAAGGACCAAGGTGACGATGTGTCTCATGCCCCAGCATAATACAACCTTGTCTAGATGTATGAGGAAAGAGGCTTAGAGCATTAAAGTCCTAATGCACAAAAGGTATTATGTGACCTGAGATGCAAAGGATAATGCAAAAAAGATATTCCAACATACACAAGATATGAATATTAGCTAAAATGATATGGATTTGATACAAATGCAAGACAAAATGATTACACACACAAGCAAGAAAGCAAGCATGCACAAATGATACAAAAACAAACAAGGTATTGCCCCTGTCAAGCTGTAAACCGTTGATTGATTGATTGATGATATTGATAGTGTTGTCATTGTTGGGAAACGATATATCCCTAGAGCAACACAAGGATGATGATAATTGATTGGTTGATTTGGTTTATGACAAGATTAGGATCAAGACCAAAGGATGTGATTGGATAATTTGACAAGATAGATTGACTTGATTGGTATGGATTAAGGATTGACTTGCATTTGGATTATTGCTTGGATTTTTGAAGATGATTTGATTGATTTGAAGAAACTGTTTGTAATGATATGATGATTGATTGGATGATAGGATGTGATGAATTGAATAGAAGAATTGATGTGTTTGGAATGATTTAGGTTGAAGTGATTTGATTAGATAATCGACTAATTGAATTGGATAATTGATTTGATTGGAATGATTGTGATTGAGTGGATTGGTTGCAATGGTTTTGATGAAGATGATTGATTTGGTGGAATGGTTGAATGATTGGATAGAAGAATTGATGTGATTGAAATGATTTTATTGCTTGGATTTTTTGTTGGATATTTGTTTTTTTTTGTATTTTTTCAAGACTTTTTCTGATTTTTTTGTATTTCTTCAGGACTTTTTTTGATTTTTTTTGTATTTTTGAAATGTTTTGATTTTTTTGGAGTTTTGAGATGTTTTGATTTTTTGGATTTTTGAGAATATTTGGAGGTGTCAAAGGATGAAAATTTGAGTAGCCTTTGTTCTAGATATCAATGACAAGGGGAAAACCAAGGCTAGGTGCAAGGAGATAAAGGGTATGGATGGAAAGGATAAGTCATAGTGAATGAAATGGATGTATGCATCATAAGAGAGCAAGGATGTGATTTCCAAAGACTATGTTGCATAGGAATAACATGCCCCATTCTAGGTACAAGACTTAGGATTTTCATGACAAAACTTATGGCAATAGGATAATGATAGGCTTGTTTGGAAGGATGAGGTATATCGAAAGATATCCAAAGAATGTTTCAACATTTTGCCCCTATATCTTAATCAAGATCAAAAGAAGAATGGTGGATGAATGGACTTGCTATGATAGGTATGTATGAATAGACTCAATATGATGGCTAAAGATGGCAGGTAAAATGGAAATGATATGATATGAAAATGATAGGTTGGATAGATAAGACATTGTGCCCCCAAGTGTAAGTGACATAGAAGATCAACCTACGCATGATGCCTATTTGCTAGGTTTTCATCACGGTACTTATCTAGGGTGCCTGCTTACCAGGTTTTCACCGTTGGACGAAAGGATTTCTCTTTACTTTTTTTTCTTTTATTATTATTTTTTTGGTTTATTTTTAATTTTTGGATAGGAGAAGGTGAATATGGATAGGAGGGAATCAAGTGTCTAGTTCCATGAAAGGTGATAGTCCCACTAGATATGGATGTCATTGCATGGACCATGTCAAGTGCTCATAGATGTTGGTAAGGGATGACATGAAAGGGATGGATTAAGTAGATGGTGGATTATGAAAGGCTTATGTAAGAATGGATGGGGAATAGTGGATGATGATGTGGATTATGTAGGGAGGATGATAGGTTTATGCAAAAGCATGGACCATAGGAAGGTGGTTGGGAAGATATGTAGGATAGTAGTTGAAGGATGGGGAGATGGAGGTATGTTGGATTGTTGTGAAATGGAAGGGAACCATGACCAATGATTGCACACACTGTGATAAATGTTGAAGCTTTTGATGTGGATGGGGTGTAGGAAGCAATGAAGATGTTTGCTTAGGAGGTGGAGAGTGTAGTGCTTTTGGTACCCACATAGACTTAGTATTTTTATGATTTTTATTTTTCTTGTGGGTTTTAGGAATTTGAGACTTTTGAATGGAATGAGAATGTGGGATGGAAATGGATGGTTGGGATTTTTGTGATGTGGATGCCTCATTTAACTTGATTTCTTTTTTCTTAGGTACCCAAACCAATTTAGTTTTGGTCTTTACTTTTGGAGGTATGGGCTTATATACCTTTTTGGATGTATTTGATTTGAATTTTTGTATTGATGTCCTAAGGCATGAGAACCCTTAGGATTTTTGACTTTATAGGTAGAGGCATTGAAATTACTTCTTTTGAATCCCATGGATATGGTGGAATGGGTGGAAGCTTCATGTTTATGCAATGTGTGCATTTGTTGGTCATGATTAGGAATGTTAGGGTATTTATGGATGGAGGGATAAGGGGATTGGATAATGGGGATATTAGGTGTTGGGAGAAGTGGAGGTAAAGTTGATGGAGGGATATTAGGAGTTGGAAGCAATGGTGGAAGATTTGATGGTGGAAGGTGTATGGTCACATGCTTTTGACAGTTGTAGGATGATGGAGGTGGAATGACAACATATGTTTTGGGTGTACGATAGGCTGTATGATGGAAAGTGGATTTAGGATGCATGGAGGAAGTACAAACATATTTAGGTTGTTGTCCTTGGGGTGTAGGTCCAAGGCCATAAGAACGTGGAGGGATTTTGACATGGATGGGATCCAAAATGCTTTGTTTATGAAGGTCTAGACCTTTACCTTGGTGGTTCATATTTTGGAGTGTGCAATGTACAATGGGACTAAATGTAGGTGAAACACTAGAAACGATTTCCTTATTGGATGGAGAAGATAATGCTTGTTGTTGTTCTATGGAGGAACATTCATGAATGAGGGTGGAAAGACCAATAGGATATGATAGAGGAAGTGCAATGGGGTCGATAGTGGGTGATGGAGGATCATTAGGATCTTTATTAGCATTTTGTTCACTTAGATCCAAGTTATTTGTTTGATCTTCTATGTGTGTTTGGGAGGCATATGACTCATCAAGGAAAGTGGATTTTTGCGCATCATGGATGGGTGAGGTGGAAAGCCCTTGACCATGGAATGTATAAAGTTGGCTAAGAGGATCATCATGGTCTTCTTGATCATAAAAGGGGTCTTGATCAAAGATGGAAGATTGATTATGAATAGTATTAGGTATGTTATGAATGGAATCATTGAAAGGGTATTAATCTTTATGTGGATGAGGGGGTAATGTTTCATCATGTTTAGGATTGTGCTCTTGACATACCTCATGACTTATTTGAATGGACGTGGAAGGGGATTTCTCATGGAGAGACTTGTCATGTTCTTGATGGTCAACATAGGAGCATGATGGAGGTTGACTTAGACTTAATGGGGAAGACTCTTGAATGGGATCAAGGGGTTGTGGATGACATGGTTGGCTTGAAGGACTTGGCATGATATTTGAGGATTATTTTGTATGTTCAAGTATATGTGTTGAATGACACGGCGACAATCTATTCCTTGCTTGTAGCCCTTGGATCACATCATTTGGAGGTGTAGGGGTGGATTTAGGCAATTCCATGGGTTTACTTTTGAAAAATTTGTACCATGGAGTTGATATATTGGCAAGTGGATTAGATAATGGTAAGGGTAATGAAGGGGTTAATGGGTTGGAAAGTGTAGGGACCATTGGATTAGGACTAGGACATGGTGGCTTTAGGATAGGCTTTTGATTGGATAGTGGTATGATATACTCAGAGGGTGCATGAACTAGATTAGTGTTCCCCTTGTCGAATGGAACATGAGAATTGAAAGGCTCTTGATTTTGCTGCCAAAGGGGACTTGGGCTCCTATGTTCTTGCAGTGATAAGGGTGGATGTGTTGATGTGGCATTGACATGCAAAGAAGTGGATGGATTAGATTGGTATGAGGTGGAAGGGGATGACACATTAGGTTGAGGTGGAATTGGTTGATAATGAATGGATAGGGGATGATGTTGTGGTTGTTGGATTTGACATGTGGCTATGAGGTATTGGGCTTGAGCTAGGAGGTGTTGGATTTGAGGTGACTTGTTTGCTTGAAGTTTTTGTGTTATATCATGGAATTCGTGAATGATTTTTTTTGGGCAAAGGTTTTTGAATTGTTTAAACAATGTGAAGCATGTGAACAAACTCTTGTGCTATATCTTCCAATGTTTTCATGGTGTAAAATGATGTTGATTGGATTAAAGAGATGATGATGATTAGGATATGATATGGAATGACAAGATTGTATGATTTGGATGATGTGGCAAGAGTTTATTGGAAATTTG
The DNA here is from genome assembly GCA_007258455.2 of Sequoia sempervirens. Lineage (NCBI taxonomy): Eukaryota > Viridiplantae > Streptophyta > Pinopsida > Cupressales > Cupressaceae > Sequoia > Sequoia sempervirens. Next base: position 127,319,973 of record VDFB02379711.1, read on the forward strand.
ACTTGGGCACTATCAAACACAATATTTCACATGTAAATGCATGAACACACACACCAAGCACAATGATAAGTTTGTCTTCCAAGATTAGATGTTATGATTAAGCAAACACTTGAATACACAACAACAAGCCTGATGAATAGTCAAGTGGGGTATGGCCAATTAGGTCTCAAGTGAGTTTTCACAAGGTTGACTAGGTATAATTTGGAAGCAAAATCTTGCCAATAAGTCAGGAGAAAGGGGTAACCCACCCTTCACCTTCACTTCCCAAAGGTATAAAGTTCTTTGGGGCTTAGCTCAGAGTGACAAGATTTCAACTTCCAAATGAGCGTGTCTTTGGATTCACACTCTATTGAGGTCATCCCTTGGAGGGGTGTGTGCTCCAAGCAGGCCTCCTATGAAGGGTATGACAAAAGCAAACCAAGTGAGGTGTTTTGGACACACACACACACTTGATTCACACTCGCAAAGATTAATTTCCTTTAGAAATGAAATGTGTGTAAACAGTTCAAGCGATTGTTCTTTTTAAATCCCAAATCAAATGTGTACAAAGACAGTGGTTAATTTTAGACCTGATTTTTGATATGTGATTGAAGACAATATTCATTTTAAGAACCCCAAATCCAAATGTGTTTGCAAACAATGATTGATTTTATTCCCCCAAATTGAAATGTGACAAACAATGATTAATGAGAAATGAAAGCTTAGAATGTATGCACCTGATTATTTTCGCTTTCCAAGTTGATGTTGTGACTGATATTGCTACTACTAGAGATCCTTATGATCACCTACAAGATAAAAAACAATATTATAATGCAGCCAAAGAAAAGAAAAAGAAAAGAAAAAGACAAGTTCATCAGAAAATTTTGATTTCAGATACTTTTGACATAGCCGAATTAGATTTTAGTATTTGACAATTTTTTTGATCTGAAAAATGAAAAATCAAAGAAGAGACCTCTACTAATTTTTTGAGAGATTTCCAGAAATGTAAAGAAGTAAGAAAAATTCCTTGATTTGCTCTTAGAAACGCAGATTTGTGAAAACCATATAGAAAATGAAGATCAAATTTTTTTGCATTATATTTGAGCTCCAAACTAAATATGTAAAACATAGACCACAATTAGAATTTTATGAGCTTTCCAAAAATATAAAAATTTCTAAAAAATTCATCGATTTGTGTCAAAAATATCAAATTTATAAAAAATAATTAAAATCAAAATAACTCTGACAAAAATTATCATAAACCCTCAATTTTTTTACTGTAGCCTCTTGAAATGATGTACAAGGTTCTATAAAAATATTGTAAAAAATTTGTAGCTATGTAGAAAATATGAAGAACTTTGTAAAACCTGTGGTTTTGTCCAAAAATTGGCAGATCTGCAAAACAAAGTCAATAAAACTTGCAAAAAAACACCATTAAAAGCCTTTTATGCACTACATAAACCTTTGTATGCACTACAAAAACCCTCAGATGTGCTAAAAAGATAATTTTCGTCAGAAAGCCGAATTCCAGAATGCAAAACCCTGTCAGAAAACCTGCAGATAAATCTTAAAAACAGGGCAAGGCCCCACGGTGGGTGCCAAATTATGTGTGATCAATTTTTAAGTGTTAAACTATGATTAAATAAATCAAACACACCAATATAACATTAACTCAAAGGAAATAGATAAACAAAACAAATTCTTATGCGAATGGCTCCTTCGAAAGCGTCATATTGTCCTCTATCTTTAGCGTTTCATTGATTCAAGATGCTCTTATATTTTGTATGCCAAGCTCAACGAAATGGACTACTAAAGAACGAGATTTAGAGAAATGTTGATTGCTCACTTTGGCAACATAACGATATAGTGAAGGTTCGAAAAAGGAGAATGATGGATGAAAGATGGAAGATTCCAGAATGATTTTGACAGAGTGAGGATACTTAAGAATCAACCCCCCTAAATGAATTGTGAGAGGTTGTATTTATAGATTTTTTCGAATGATTCTGATTGGCTGTCTTGATTGATGGTTGTATTAATTCCTGGCAGATCAAATGGCTGAAGAAGGATGAAACTAAAGAGAAAATAGAAGAAAACTTGAAAACAAGATTTTTCTATTTTTATGAAAGAGGAAAAAGATAAGAAGATAAGAAATCATCTTTCTTTAAAAAGATAAAAGAAAGATTTAAAAGAAAGATAAAAGAAAGATTTAAAAGCTGATAAATAATGAATTAAAAATTCAATTATTTATTTGTGGATGACATTCAGCTTTTTCTTAATTAAATGAAATATTTAATTAAGCTTTTAAAAGCAAAAGAAAATTTGTGATAAGAATAAAGCTTTAATTAGGATTTTTGAAGAAAATAGAAGATATATTTAAATAAAATATTTAATTATGATATGAGAAAAAAATAGAAGATTTCACAATTAAATAAAATATCTAATTGTGATTTAGAAAGAAAGCATGAGATCCTTTAATTAAATAAAATTTATTTAATTAAATCACTTTTATGAAATTAATTTAATGAAATATTTAATTAATTAGAAGAAGAAATTAAAATAGAAGAAAGGGCAATATTTAAACTTAATTAAATCAAAAGATTTAATTTAAATTCAAACAGTGATAATTAATTTAAATAAATAAAATGTATTTATTTAATTAATTAAGTGGACATATGAAAATAATTAAATAAAATAAATTTATTTAATTATGACAGAAGAATAAGATGAATGAACAATATAATTAAATTAATTCAATTTAATCATATGTAGAGGATTTTAGAAAACTAATTAAATAATAAATATTTAATTAATTTCCAAGATTATAGACATGACCATTTTTATGCGTATACAATTACAATGCACTAATTTTCTTGAATGCCTATTGTATATGTGCAACATTATAAAGGAAACAATATAGATATACATTAAAAGAGGTTACCATTATCTTTTGTAAATGGAAAGATACAAAATAGAATTTTTTGAATACATGGAATCTTGGTAAAGAATTGTCTATAAGTAATCTATTGGAGAAGTTGAAAAGAGAGCTGTGGAAACAATGAAAAATGCAATGGTTAGAATAGAGTATGCTTTTGGTAGACAAGTGCATTTGAGAATTTTTGTGTTCATGTATATAAGAAGCAGCAAATATATGAGGGCAGAAGGAAAAAACACTAAACCCATGCTCATTCTCCTCCCTACCATATTGGCATCATGAAGCCTCATGGGCTCTAGCCAAACCCCTGAGGAAGAAATGTAGGTAAGGTCCATGAAAAATCTCATGGACTCTTATCATGTATCACATTATAAAAAATTTGGGGAAAAATGGGTGTTTTCAAACAAGATCTCTAATATTGTATTTTTTTTTGCTGTGATAGCAGACACATCAAAACATGCTTGACCTCCAGTGCATGCAGTTAGAAGTGTTACAAAATCCATAGAAAATAGCGTGAATTGTAATTTCTTGGAAAATGACATGAAATTTAAAGTCATCACAAATGCTACAAATTTTATAACACTTCCTTGCATTCCCTGCAGGAAAAAATAGGTCATCTATTTCTTCATCCTCACAGTCTTGAATGTTTATTGTATTTGTGTAGCCTTATCAAGAAAATAATATAGATATACAACAAAAGAGGCTAGCATTATATATTGTAAATAGAAATAGATAAAATCAAGCATTTTGAATACATTGCATGTTGGTAAATAATTGTGTATAAGTAATCTATTGGAGAAGAAATGGCTATAAAAAGGGGAAATCTTAAATGGGAAGTTTTTTGCAGGAGAAAAATCATACATTTGACTTGAAAACAGATATTGTAGTTTACCCATTGCATTACTGCATGTGTGCATAGTTTTTTTTTCAACTTATTTAAAAGATTGGTTACATATAGTTGTTTGTCAAGATGGAAATTTTCCCTAAAGTTTTAACAATATTTATATTATGGGAGTGTAAATGTATCCATGTATATAACCAAGAACAAATATATGAGGGTGGAAGGAAAAATCACTAAACCTACACTCATTCTCCTCCCTACCATATTGACATCATAAAGCCTTGCGGGCTCTAGCCAAACCCCCAAGCCAGAAAGGCAGGTAAGGCCCATGGAAAATCTCATGGACTCTTATCATATATCACACAATAACAAAGTTTAAGAAAATTGGGTGTTGTCAAACAAGATCTCTAATAGTGTAGTCTTTTTTTTGGTGTGACAACTTGATGAAAATAGGTATCCCGATAAAGTATGGGATCTTAAGATGGCTGGAGAAACATAGATAGATGGAATATATAGAAGAGTGTATAATAACTAAAAAGGTGAATATAACTTCACAAACATATATATCGGTATATATGTTGTTTTTGAAGTGCATGTATTTGTATTGCATGGCTAAGATGTATATGCTAAAATGTGTTTGTGAAACATGGGCACATATAGCAACCAATAACCAGAAAGGAAAAAAATGTAGTCATGTACAAAATGAAAACCAGGCAACCATGACATTGTAAATGGTTTAGTTGAATGGAGAAATATACACCATTGTCATGGGATTTTGGGGATAAAGAATTTCGTGCAATCAACAAATTATTTGTCTTCTCAGAAGCACATGACGACATTGTGGGGTTTCCCTCCATAATCACATAATCTATAATCTACAATGGCTGTAAAAGGGGGAATCTTAAACGAGAATTATTATGTGGGAAAACAATCATATATTTGACTTCAAAAAATATATTCTATTCTACCCATTGTATTTCTACATGAGTGTACAATTATCTTTTCAACATATTTAAAAGATTATTTACATACAATTGTTTATCAAGATGGCAATTTTCCCTAAAGTTATAACAAAATTTATATTATGAAAATTTTAAATGTATCTATATAAAAAATAAAATTACAATCTAAGGAAGCATATATAGTAAAAATTATCATCGAATTGACAATCAAACCGTTACATAGACTACCAACTATTACATAATGAATAGTTTGGTTTGGGGAATTGGAAAAAAGAATATCATAAAACATATTGATACAACATAAGCAATCTATGTAACAGTTGGGTTGTCAATTCAAAATTAAAGCTATATTATTTGGCACTAAATATTATAGAAAAAAAAAAGAAATTGTAAAAGAACTCTTAGAAAAATACTTAAGAATCAGAGGTAAATGACAGATAATCAAAAACCCACATTAAACATATTGATACAAGACAAGAAGTCTATGTAAGAGTTGGATTGTCAATTCAAAATCCCTCACATGGGAAAACGCTTACCATTCTACTTTTGTGTTTCGAGGAAACCAACTCCAGAAGCACCAACCCACATAAGTAGTGAGCTCGACTGCTGTCATAAACAACCCTAGATAGTTTCTTGTAGGGAGCTTCAAAAGGATGAGAAAAAAATAATATCATGAAACATATTGATAGAAGATTCAAGATACGTTCTTTGGCAGTAGGTATTGAAGACAAATAGAGAAATTGTAAAACAGGTGTTAGAATAACACTTATTTGGTACTAAATATTATAGACAAAAAGGGAAATTGTATTGAATCCCCAAAATATAGACTGATACATATATACATACAAACACACACACACACACACACACACACACACACACACACACACACACATATATATATATATGTATGTATGTATGTATGTATTGAATTCCCCATTCTATATTTAAAAATATACATATAGGAAGATATATATATCCATATATATAGAGGAAGACCACTCTAGCTCGTTTGACAATGCAACAACAATTTATATGTACATACATATATCTAAACAAATGTGTATACTATCTTTATTCATATTTATGTAGAATTTGATCTAAAAAGAGTTAGAAATATCATTTATAAGTATTATTTAGCTTGTGGGAAAAATGCTACAATACAACCATAGCATACAATTATATAGGTTTGAGATGTTAATAACAAAGCAATTACTAGTGGAGTATGTGTAACATGTTCATAATGCCACAATGGCTCTTTCGACAATGCAACTAAATCAATATATTTTCTTGCACATTTCAGAGTACACTTTCCCACACTGCAACAATGAATATTGCATAATTTACTTCCTCCTAGACCATCATACCACAATGCCAAGATGCATTAACACTCACTCGAGAAAACACTTACCATTCTACTTCCGTGTATCAAGGCAATCAACTCCACCTTCACCAACCCACATAATTAACAAACTCCACATCATGACAAACAACCTCGGGAATCTCACCAACAGCTGCTGACAATTATAAATTTCCAGTGTCAAGAAATTCTATTCACCGTTGAGCTGAAAAAAATCCCAACTAAAATTTGAAACAAATAACCAATAGGTAAATGCCAATTGTTACATAGATTGGTTGTCTTGTATCAATATGTTTCATCATATTCTCTTGTTCTCATCTGTTTGAAACTCCCTATTTCAAGCTATTCATTGTTGTAGTTTAGCTCTTGTATTCTTGATATCTTAACCCAGGTAAATGTTTTTGTGCATTTGATTAAGGATTGTGCCCTCATGTATTTTTTTGCTTGGCATGATAGTTTAGGAGTATCTTAGTCTATTGTCCTTGTCACAAGAATTATTTTTAACTTTCAAAACTCTAAAATTTTGTAGATTGGTATAAACCACAAATATAACATTGACTTGTACCTTTGGAGTGCTTTGAATTTCTTTTGGTCTGTGTATATTTTTTGGCATCTTTTTATTGTTCCTTGTGATCTATGTGCATCTTTGGTGCTATATGTATTTTATACAGTAGAAGCTCTATATAACATACTATTAATAGTCATATTTTACACCTTCTATTCTCCATATATTAAGGTTCTATTTAAAATGGGTTTTTGATCATCTTTCATTTGATAAATTGTAAAAGAGTTATTAGAAAACACTTAAGAATCATAGGTAAATGATATATTATTGGAAACCCACATTAAATAGAACTTTAAGAGAGGCAGGAAAACATACACAAACCAAAGAAATTGAATGCAAGCCAAAGGTTCCCATTCATCTATCATTTACATTTGATTCTTAAGTGTTTTCCTAACACCTCTTACAACTATTACATAGGCTACTTGTCTTGTACCAATATGTTTCATGATATTCTTTTTTCCTCATCTATTCAAATCTCCTTATAAAAAAATGTTAATTACCATCATTATTTTGTTTTGGTGTGGAGAAAATATATTGATTAAGTTGCATTGTCGAAAGAGCCATGATTGTGGTGTTGGTTTGATAATGGACTATTGTAAAAAATTTCGCCTTTGGCTCCATTTTATATCAAATTTGAGGGTTCTAAAACTGTTGTGCTACAAAATTTGTAACTCGTTTTACACACATATTTTGCATAAAGATTTGTCTCTAATATTTAATGCCATGTAATGCAAATCAAATTTTTAATTAAGTCTATGACATTATACCCAATTTGCACAGATTATTGCATCATATAATTATTGTGATAACCTTAAGAAAATAGGTATTATCATAAAGAACTAGGTTTAAATATTTGATTTTGCAAGTTGAAAAGATAGTTGTATAAGTGTGGAGAAATGTTGTTGTTACATTATAGTATGTTGTGTATTTGTAGCACTAAATATATGATGGCGCAAGGAAAAACCATAGAGCCCATGCTCATTCTCCTCCCTACCATATTGTCATCATGAAGCCTCATGGGCTCTAGCCAAACCCCTAAGCAAGAAAATTATGGAAGATCCATCAGAAATTTAATGGAGTCATATCATATATAAGACAATCGAGAAGTAGGGGAAATTTGAGTGTTTACATATATGATTTCTTATATTGTAGTATTTTTTTTGGTGTAACAACTTTAAAAAGATGGACATGTTGATAAAGAGCTACTTACAGATAATTTTTTCCATAAGATGAAAAGATAACTATAGAAACATGGACAAATGTAATGTGTACAATAGACTATGTTTATCATAGTCAAGTGCATGTAAGAATTCATGCATGCATGTATATATATAGCAACAAATATATGAAGGTAAAAAGAGAAAGCAAAAAATCCATGCTCATTCTCCTCCCCACCACAACGGCATCATGAAGCCTTGTGGGATCTTGCCAAACTCCCAAGCAAGTAAAGTATGAAACATCAATGAGAAATTTCATGGAGTTTCATCATATATTACACAATGAGGAAGATGAAAAAAAATTATGTGTTCTCATTTATGATTTCCTTTTTCTAGTTCTTTGTTTGCTGCAATAACCTAAAATAAAAGAGAATGCTGATAAAGAGTTGGCAAAGATGGAACTTTTTTGTAATGTTGATAAATATAGGAAAAGAAGAATATATTGGAGATCTTGTTTCAAAGCAGAACCAATTCCATGGATGAAATACCCATATATCATTAAAAGGAAGACATCAAAGAAATATCAAAGGTTTTTCTTCAAAGCATAGAATGAATACACATAACTTTATAAACATACCTAATTTTCATATGTATTGGAGCCTATCTAGCCATGTAGGAAGAAAAGGGTTGAATGTATAACTTAGTAAAATATAAATTTATAAAACAAACTTGGTTTATGATTACAACTATGGTCATATTTTAGGTACCAATTTTTCCATAGATGGGCTTCATATCTCCTTCTCCATCTATGCTTGCATGGAGCCCAACATGATATTACTGCAAAGAAAATTTTTATTTGAATCTATCAAAATATATGTCTCTGGTTAGATGTGTATGGAATGGAAAAAAGAAATTGCAAAACAACTTACAACAACAACATGGGGCCAAACTATGTAGATTGCAGAGCACAACACTTGTTAAACCCTGCAATTTTCTATCTAATGAAGGTGGATGGTAGGATTTCACCATTCTATTCTCATTGATCGATGGAACCAACACCACCATCGATAGCCCACATGGTCAACAAACTCCACCAACATTGTGAATAGGCCTTACCAACCTATCGTAAATTGCATGGAGTGTTATCATATATTAGAAAAAATGCAATGTAGAGAAGACTATATATTTTTGAATGTAATATATAGGAAGAGCGAAATAGTGAAATGCTCAAAAGAGGATTTTTTAGATCAACATTTTCTAGCTATTTGAATCAAATAAAACTAATTGAAAAGATAGCAAGAACACATAAGAATATGTCTAAGCAAACCATGAAGGAAAAATGACAAAAATCAAGGTATATAGGCACAAAAAATGGAAAATAGAACATAGTTATAGAATTTTAAACTTATTAGTCAAATGCAACACAATTTTTTTGAGAATGTTTTTAGAGTATGTGCATATATATTTTAATATATTGCAATGTTAAAAAAATGTTAGTGACTTATAGAAATTTGAGCCTCTACTTATTGTTGGTATCTCTATGATTCTTAAGTGTTTTTCTAATAGCTCTTTTACAATTTCCCAACGTGTCTATAATATTTAGTACCAAATAATGTAGCTCGAATTAGGTGCAACATTGGAGTTATCTATTTGCTTTGTATCATTCTCAACTTTGCATATGGAAGACGATTTTGTTATTGTTTGCAAAATTTTCTACTCTCAAGTGTTTTTCTAATAGCTCTTTTAAAATTTCCCAATTTTTCTATAATATTTAGTACTGTCCAATAATGTAGCTTGAATTAGGTGCAACATTGGAGTTAGCCATTTTCTTTGTATCCTTCTCAACTTTACACATGGAAGATGATTTTATTATTGTTTGTTGAGTTTTCTATTCTTAGCAACATTTAATAGCAATGCATATGGAACATGTTCATATAAAAGCTATTAAATTGTTTGTAGCCAACTAGAACAATATATTTATCATAGCTAAATACATTGAAAAATACCCAAAACAATGCATAGAACTATTTCAAGTAATAAAATTGTCTATACTTTGCCGCTACAATCTATTTATCATAATTGAAAACATTGAAAAATACCAAAAATTGTGCATAGAACTATTTCAAACAATCAGTTGTCATATCTGCACATCTTTGGCATTATGTTGATTAGACCCAAAAATACTAAAAAAAATCCAATAGAATTCAACTATAGTATTCAATGGTATAGCATTTAGATGTTAATAACAAAGAATTTTATAATGCAGTATGTGCAACAAGTTCATAGCAAATTTGAAAAATTGTTTGGACTATGCTAGTACAATGTCTCTATTGAAAATCAATACATTGAAAAACAACCAAAATAGTGCACAAAACTATGGTAAGAGCTTTGAAGCACATGATCATAATTTAAGGAAACCATTCAATAGTATGCTTCCTATTATGCTGGTAATTACAACAAACTAAAAAGAATGTGGTCACAATATTAAGATCAAAAGCATAGGAGCTCAATAAATGTGGAAATATATATATGCAAAGATAGGAATAAAGTACGTTCATATTTGGAAAACAGAAGCCTTAGCATCCCATACTAAGCATAGAAAAGGAAAGACAAAGAGAAATGTTGAAAAGCGGAAATGAGTAGTCAAAGAGTGGGCTCACTTGTGCAACCTTTTTCAAAATAGGTGCATATATCCTTACTATATCTGAAAGCAACAGTTTACACTCTACTTGGAAATCAAGTTTTTTTGCTTTTACAATGGTTGTTTTAAGCCGCTCCTCATAATTGTAAGTATCTCTTATGATCAACATAGTAAAGATGTAAGGTTTACAAACAAGGCCTTTAATAACAACAACCAGATTTTTTGTGGATTCAGAGCTATGCTACAACATGTAGAGGTCTTTTGCTAGAATTTGCAGTAAACTAGTGCGAGCTTCATCAAAAGAAATAGACCAAAAGTTGGCTGAATGGTCTTACAACTTTAACTATAGAAGGTAGCGATAGTTGCATTCCTCAATTTCCCTTTCGTAGGGATCACAAAAAAAGACATTAGCATGGGGCCATGTGCATTTTATTTTGCATTATTTCCCAGTAACCAGCAAGGGGCAAGCAAGATAACAAAAAGACTTAGTTTTTGTAATTTCAATGGTTGCCTTAAAAATGGCTTCAACAGTTTATGGGAAGCCAAGGAAGTTCAATATGAATATAATAGTAACTCGATCATTTGAAGGATGAAGCCTATGAGGTGTAGAAGAAGATTAAACCATATGTTCTACTTTGATTGGGCCTGTGGATTTGAGAGTGTTTTCCTTAGGAATATAAGGGTTAATGTTGAGGACTATTGTTGTTGATGTGTTGATAACTTTTCCATTAAAGTAGCCTGCACGACCACCTTGCACAAAAACTATGACTATATCACCAGAAAGATATATCCACTCCAAGGAATCACCTTTTTCTTGCCAAGTTGGGCCACATAAATTAACATCAATGAAACAAGTAGATATATCATATAGTTTAATAGTTTTACATATTTTTTTTGATCCATTTTTCCTATGAATAGTTGATATATAATCAACATGGACTACAATGCCAATAATACATGATCAACCAAACTATTATCACTATAATTGGTTATTTCACTAACTATCACAAAGGTTAAGGGTTTTTTTTTTACACAGAGATGACATCTTCACACTGTTTTAGTGTTGAATTTTCATCCAAGACAATTTTTAGATTACTATTTAATTTATTGAATTTTTTATTTACTTCCTTCACCTAACCTGTTGATATTAAATAAGTTTCACCTATCTCAACTCAACCATAATGCAATTCAACAATATCGTCAAAACAAGTAATGTGAATTTATGTCCCCTCCATATCTATAATGTCAAAATTGAAAAGTTGGCCTTCACCTCTTTGTTTACGAAAATGGTACATCTCTCTAATATGTGTTACATGCCCTTTGACTATCTAAATAGTTTGATAAATGTTCAAAGCTTTAATAGGGATGACATTTGGAGGACTGTTTTATTGTGTAGGGGACAACTACACATTAAATTTAGCGATTTGTTTAGAAGGAGAAGGTGACTCTGGTTCCAATATTTTCTCTTTTGTGCTTGAAGAGATACCTAGGGATCCCAATGATTTGGAAATTTGACATAATGATAACTAAGTTGAATATGATTAGGGCCCTAAAAAACAAGGAAAACTATATGTTGGACACATATATTAGGCACATATGAAGGAGAAATAGAATTTTAAAAACTAGAGAAGAAACAATGCAACCCACCTTGAATCCTAAATAGTTCTAGAAATGTCGTCTTGCAAAGATACAAGGGACCCTATTTTCAAGGCATCTAAAAACAAGTCATTGCATTTGGAAGTTAGAGTTCATATTTTCATATCGTTTCCATCAGACAAGACAACCATGTATCATTCAACCTCCCCTTAATCACAACCAAACTTTTTAAAGGACAAGAGATGAAGGACCATAGAGATTGATGGAACAAATTGCGAATGAAGTCAAAGTTGGCTGTTTCTTTGTAGCCTACAAAGACAATTTCAATGGAGGAAAATGTAGTTGTTCACACCAAATGGATAAAAGGAGTAAGGGAAAAAAGGTTGCAAAGAGATGTTTTTATTTGCTAGAAAAGATCAATGCATATCTACTTCCACATCTATATGCTTTACCAGGGTTAGCCATGTGTGTATACACCTAAAGGCCAATAAAAATGGAAACATAAATAGAAAAGGGTATGTGGTGTGCATTTTTTTATTTGAGAATCATAAAATCAAAGAAACATAAAGGAAATGTTTAGGTTTAATACAAAAGAGGAAGTAAACAATAACAACACATTTGCAATAGGTATAAGCAAAAGTAAATAAAAAATTATGGAATCAGTATCTAGAGGCTAGTGGTTGGTGCCTTCAAATCTAGACTCCACAATAGAACCTGTGGGGATGTCACCAAACCATTTTTTTTTGGCTTTGGAGACCTATTCACAAAGCCCGATTCTGCAGACATAGTTGTGGGAACTTTTACAGTGAGGAAATGTTGCAATTATAGTTGAAAGATTGGGAGCTCTATTTCACAATAAAAATAAAAGATTATTGTATTGTAACGTCCAATGGAAAGTGCTAGACAACTTAGAAATATTGATAATCTTCCAACCATTTTACTAATTTGATTAAATAAAAATGGGTATAACTATTCCACTTTTAATACTCTCCAAATAGCAGGAGATACAACAACAAGAATAAAAATGATAAATGCAAATTTATATATCCTTATATGTATCTATTTATGTTTCAAGTTGCTTATATATGTATGCATGTAGTTTTTACTATATTTCTATATATACCTACATGCAGATGTTTGTATATGTTGCTAGTCGGTCCCTTCATCCTTTCTTATCCAAACAATATGATATACAACATGAAGAATAAAAATGATTAAGTACATATATGAATTGAATTTCCCCTTTGTCTGCACATTTAAAAAAACACATATAACCAAATATATATATATCCATATGTACACATGTATATATGTATTTATATATACATTGCTATATCTAAATAGATGTACATACTATATTTATTCCTAACTATGTATTCATTGACATACCAACCAAGGACTTGCATAGGAATGGGCATAATGTCAAAGGTGCACAGCGGCAAGGTGAAACAATAAGAAGAGGGTGAAATTTCTACAAGTCACTAACATATTTTAAATATTGTAGCCTATTAAAATATATATGGAAGAATGGGTTCTTGGCCACCTTGGAACTCAAAATCAAAATGTAACAGCTGGCATTCACCTATTGGCTATTTTTTAAAAATTTCCACTAGGGGTTTTGTTGGCCCAACCATGGATAGAATTCCCCAGTGCCAGAAATCAATATTCACCAACAACCAATGGGGAGTTTCTAGGGTTGTTTATGATGACGTGGAGTTTTCTAATTACGTGGGTTGGCGGTGGTGGAGCTAGTTGGCTCGAGACACGTAAGCAGAATGGTAAGTCTTTTCTCATGTGAGGGTTAATGCACCCTAGAGTTATTGGACGATAGCATGGGAGGAAGTAAATGCAATATTCAATGTTGTAGTGTGGGAAAGTATACTCCAAAAATTGTGAGAAAATATATTGATTAAGTTGCATTGTCGAAAGATCCATTGTGGTGCTATGCTATTTTTAACTCTTTTTAAATCAAATTCTACATAAATACGGATAAAGATAGCATAGAAATTTGTTTAGATATACATGTGTATATATAAATTGTTGTTACATTTTCAAATAAGCAACAGTGGTCTTGGTCTGTATATATGGATATTTTTAAATATGAAACGGGGAATTCAATACATATATATTTGCATATATGTATCTATCTATGTTTCGTGGAATTCAATACAATTTTGTGTGAGGGTCAATGCATCCTTGCATGGTTGTGTGATGGCACAAGAGGAAGTAAATGCAATATTCAATGTTGTAGTGTGACAAAGTATAGAAAAATACATGAGAAAAGGTTAGAAAATAACATTACATAGCATTAATTTTCACATATAGTTCACATTGCATACCATTCCCCTTCAATGGATTTTAAGTTAAATTTATCTAAACCAAACCAAACAATAAGTTGTACAAAATGCGTATAGAACCAAAGATACACAAAGATAACAAGGAACAATAACCAAAGGCCAAAAAACATACACGAACGAAAAAAAATTGAAAGCAGTCCAAAGGTACAACTCAATGTCATGTTTGTAGTTTACGCCAATCTACAAAATTTCAGAATTTTGAAAGTTAAAAACAATTCTTGTCACAAGGACAATAGAATAAGAAACTCCTAAAGTGTCATGGAAAGCAAAAAAAATACATGAAGACACAATCCTTAATTAAATGCACTAAAAATTTACCTATCTTAAGATATGAAGAATACAAGAGCTAAACTATGCCAATGAACAATTTGTCACATGGAGCTTCAAACAGATGAGAAAAAGAGAATATCATGAAAAATATTGATACAAGAAAATCAATCTATATAATAGTTGGCTAGTCAATTCAAAATTCAAGCTACATTATTTGGCACTAAATATTATAGACAAAAAGGGAAACTATAAAAGAGCTATTAGAAAGACACTTAATAATCAAAGGAAAATGACAGATGATAAAAAACCCATGTTAAATAGAACTTAAAAACATGATGAATAGAAGAGATGAACTACAGTAATGAATAGTCTGTTATGAGAAAGTGGGAAAAAGAATATCATGAAACATATTGATACAAGACAAGCAATCTATGTAACAGTTGGCTTGTCAATTCAAAATTTACAAGAGCTTAACTAAAGTAATGAACAGTTTGTTACAGGGAGCTTCAAACTGATGAGGGAAAAAGAATATCATGAAACATATTCATACCAGACAAGCAATCTATGTAATAAATAGCTTTTCAATTCTAAATTTGAGCTACATTATTTGGCACTAAATATTATAGACAAATAGGGAAATTGTAAAAGAACTATTAGAAAAACACTTAAGAACCACAAGAAAATGACAGATGATCAAAAACCCACATTAAATAGAAAACTACGATAATGAACTGTTTGCTATGGGATATTAAGAAAAGTGAATAGTTTGTTATAATGAACTGTTTACTATGGGATGTAATAGTTGGCTTGTCAATTCTAAATTTGAGCTACATTATTTGGCACTAAATATTATAGACAAATAGGGAAATTGTAAAACAACTATTAGGAAAATACTTAAGAACCATGGGAAAATGACATATGATTGAAAACCAACATTAAATAGAAATTTCATAGGATGGAATATTAAGAGGATGTATTCTCACTTGCAATCAATCCAAGACACTGAAATGACTAAATAGACGATTGATCTAGACCATTTTCCATTATGATAGGATAGTGGTTGTTAAATTTTAGCTTTTAGGTCAAATTATATGTGAAATTAAGATAAATTAAGCATTAAGACTTTGCATTTACAACAAGAAAAATACAACATTAAGTAAACCTGCTATAGAAATAATAAAATAATATACCTTATTGACAATTAAAAATCTTGCAATAGCAGACCTTACTAAAAATTAAATCTTCAATATTGTATGTTGATACTCAAATGAAGATGAAAGATCTTGTAATGAAAAAAATGATAAAAGATAAAAAATTTAGAGAATATCTATCATATATTTCACCATAGATTTGAAGGTACATCATACATTTTAATGATAATGAACATTTTGTTATGGGATACTAGAAAAAATAATACCATGAAACATATTGAAACAAGCAATCTATGTAACATTTGGCTTGTCAATTTAAGATTTGAGCTACATTATTTGGAACTAAATATTATAGACAAATAGGCAAATTGTGAAAGAGCTATTAGGAAAACACTTAAGAATCACAAGAAAATGACATATGATAAAAAACCCACATTAAACAAAACTTTAAAATATGGAGAATAGAAGAGGAAAACTACGATAGTGAACAATTTGATTTGCAGATCTAGAGAAAAGAATACCATAAAACATATTGATACAACACAAGCAATCTATGTAACAATTGGCTTGTCAATTCTAAATTTGAGCTACATTATCTGACACTAAATATTATAGACAAATAGAGAAATTGTAAAAGAACTATTAGGAAAACATACATACATAAATATATATATATATATATATATATATATATATATATATATATATATATATATATATATATATAAATATATATATATATATACACACACATAAATACATATTGTGGCATAGAACATTAGTTACTCTAAGAAAAGAGACAATTTCATGCTTAATTAGACCTACTGTTAAATACCCTTACATTATTTATCCTTCAAAAAAAAAATTATAGGCCCCTAAGACCGATTTTTTTTATCTAGAGGCCCGTTTGACTTGAGAAATCACCTAAAACCCAACAAACATCACTTAATTCATTCATATCCCCAAAAAACACCTTCAAAAACCACTAGTGGGACCCATTCACCGCCTTGGGTGAATGAGTCCCCTCTGGTGGGACCCAAATTCACCAAGGGTGGCAAATGAGTCCCTTTTGAGGGAACTTTCAATTTTGAGTAGGATTTTAATCAATTCAACTTAATTTTTCGATGGATGTCGGCCTCTTAGGTCTAAATAATAAGAAAATTAGGTGTTGATGCTTATAAATACTCGTTTTAAGTCATTTTTCACATCTCTTAGTCATTTTTACAAAGTAAATTCTAAAGTTAAGTCTTCCACAACAAGTTTCATTAGCAAAGTTGAAGTTTTAGGGTAGCAAACTAGGGTTTTTGCAGGTTTTGAAGCTCACTTTTAGATCAAGATTCAACATTGCAAAGAGTTGATGATGGATGCCTATGGTGAATCGTGGATAAAAATAGGTTGAGGAGATGCAACTAGCCATCAAATCACACCTAAAGACTTGTTTTCAAAGTGATTCAATCTTCCATTTTCTCTCTATCTTTAGATTAAGGTTTTCATTTAATTTAATTTTCATTTGCATGTCATTTATCTCCATTTTTTTGTGTTGTAGGATTTCTAGGGTTGAAGTCTTGCATCGTTTCAAATCACATATGCACATCTTATTCTAGTACTATAGAATAGGGTTTTATCATACTTCATACTTTCCTAGTCTTTAATACGCTTAAGACAAGGGTTTTATGTAGATTTTTGTCCATTTAAGGTTTGATTACCCAACTAGGGGTTTGACCAATGAAAACCCCCCATTAGACAACAAGTTTTAAGCTATTTTGTAGGAATTTTCCAAGATCCCAATTCAGGTTTCCATGAAAAAGTGTTGTACAAGTGACAAGGTGCAGAACAAAGATCTGAATTAGTAGAAAATTGAAAGTGGACTGATTCTCCATGGATGGCGAATGAGGCCCTCATGAGGTGAATTTTAGAGTTAGATGTAGATCTAGACACCCAGTTTGTAGAAAATAGTTTCTAGGCAGAAAACCCTGTCTTGGGACTGATTTTCCCAGGGTGGCAAATGAGTCCTAGTTAGCTCAAAAGTCAAATTTACTAGATTTCTAGAGTGCTTTTAAGTCATCTTTACCTTTAAAGGTGTACACATTTTCAAATACAACTTTCTATTTAGTTTCATTTGCATTTTTGTCCGTTCTTTTAATCTTTTTACAAACATCACTTTGTTTTCAAACATTGCATATTTCATTAGTTTTGCACTAATAATCAGTCAATTTAAGTACTTAGTTGCATTTATAGCATTGCATTTAGTCTTAATCACATCATATAATCCTTTATTTGAGTGAACCACCTCAATTTTGGGGTTTTATCTCTTTCCTTTTAGGTGAAAAACCCTAAGAGTGCAAGAGAAGTACATAGACATTCCTCAAAATTTTTTGTTCATTTTGGTCAACTTGCATATTGAACATTATCTCTTTCTGATTTGCATTTGCATTTTCATCCTAGGACCCAATTACATTGTCTTTTTCATTGTTTTTGCATCTTAGGGATTCTTAAAATTGCATTAGTGAAAGTATCATTTAGATTTCATTATTGCATCTTATTTCATTACATAATTCCAAAATTCTGCATTGTCAGTCTTTAACTAGAATGTACAAACTTGAATACATCCAGAAAAGTCAAAAAAATCAAAAAAAAATTTAAAATACCTCTCCTAGGACTCATTCACCACCTTTGGCGAATCGGTCCCACTACAATTTTTGAATCAGTATTTCCATAATTCAGTTTATTGCTTTGCACATTTATGTTTCTTGTGGTTTCTTTTTTGTTATTGTTCAGTTTTTTTCTATTTCATTTGCATAAGCATCCTTTTCTTTCATGGTATTTATGGATAGTCTTATATTTTTGCAAATTTCTTTTTCAACATTAGTTCTTAGTTATTTTAGATTAGATTTTTCAATACATACAAACACAAAAATAGAAACATCAAACCAACCTTTCAAAAAAATAATTCAATTTAGAAACACCATCTCATCCAAGCCTCTTAGTAGTGATGATGTAGACAAGTTAGATGAAGTACTTTAGGACTTCCTCTCACTCACTTCATCCTCTAAATCTTACAATGAGAAACCTAAACCAATTAATGATAACTTATCCCTCAAACCTTTTGGTTATGATGACTTTGAATTTTTAGAAGAAAATCTTTAGGACTTCATCTCACATAAGTCATCCACTAAAATTTGTTTTGACCAACCAACAACAACAAATGTTAACACCTCTCAAGTTTATCCTGTGAAGCCTAAAGGTCGGTTGACAATAACTTACTTCACAAACCTTTTAGTCATGTTGACCTTTAATTGTTAGATGAGTCCCTTTAGCACTTCATCTCACTCAAGTCATCCACTAAGGTTTTTTGTGAGCAATCTAAAACTAAGGACATTAATGTCATTCAACATCAAATCATCCTTTACCCATCCTTGCATAAACTCCATCCTTCCAATAAACCCGAGCCCACTCTTTACCCACCTAAAACTGATGTGTTGCAACAATCCAATAATATTATTGTTGCTCATACATATAACACCAGAAACAATCTACAACAACCGCAACCAACCCCACCCTCCTTACCTTTACCTAATCTGCCTAGTGCTCCTTGCTTTCTCCCACACAAAAAGGAGTATGTTTTTGATGTTGTGGTTGTGTTGTTGATATGTGGTTGTGATTGATGTCAACACTATTAGCATTATTGTATTGAAGGTTGTATATGTCGAGGATATTGAGAAAATTGTTAAAAGAAGAGTTGAAGGTTGCTAGTGGAATAGTGAAGGTCATGAAGATATTTTGTTTTGTATGTTGAAGATCATCTATTGTGGACTAATGGTTTATTTTTTAGAGTACTTTTTTCATCTACCGAAAGTGTTAGAGGTTCACATGAAGACTTGATCATGCTATGAACAATTGTGTTTTGACAATGTTTTTGTGGTCTCTATCAGTGTTATTGATTGAAGTTTGTGTAATTCTAGTTGTTGCGGTTGCCTCTATATCAGTTCTTGATGTTTGTGGATGTTTCTAGATCATTCTCCATCATTTTTTATGTCTGCATTGATCGGTGTGCTCGTGGTCAAAGATTTTTCTTGTGCATGTTCAAGTTTTCATGTTCCTAGCTGACATGTTGGTGGTAACGTGTTGCAGATCCTTGGAGATTGAAATTTGAATGTTTGGCGTGCTTGTGGATATTGTTTTGGGTCGTGTCATTGTATTGGCCAATGATGCTTAATTCACATTGAAAATTTAATTCTTAATTTGGGAAAACATTGTAAATATGTTTTATTTTTCTGGCCAACTAAGTGGTTGGTGTAATTCCATAATTAGGATATATATGAGTGATTGGTTGAGAAATTTTAGTGTGTTTGTGTGTAGTGTGAGAGAAGCTAGAGATAGTGCAAGTGTATGATAATTGATCTATTCATTCGATTACAGAGCATAGTGAGAGTGAAGATTGAAGGAGTTTTTATGTGGTTAACTGGAACTGTAATCAGGCTTGTGCAGAAGCTATTTTGTTAGTTCATACCCTTCAGATTTAATCATATTTTTCATTGTTGGGCAGTGAGATCCTTTTGTATGAGTAGTGAGCTCTAGGCAGTGTGCCTAAATGCATGTGCATTCCTCTTTCTATTTTCTTTATACTTTTAACATGGTATAATATTGTGGACTAACATCTAGTGTGGTTTTTCCCCTAACAGGGTTTCCACATAAGAAAAATTGGTGTTCTTTGTGTTTCTAACGTGTTGATTACTTGTGGTTTATTTTTCATTCATTAGATATGAGATTAAAGTTAAGTAAAGATTGAAAATTTTAATATTCTATGACAAGTGATTCACCCCCTCCTATTAGTTATCTATCCTTATTTTTCTAACAATTTGTATAAGAGCCAAGTTCCTCTGAAGAAGTTTAAAATCTTGAGATGATCCGTGATGGCATGATACAAGAAGTACAATCCTAGATTCAATGGAACAAACTACTCACTATGTAAAGCCAGGATGGAGTGTCATTTGAGGTGTATTGGTGAACCCTTCTAGAAGATTACTAAGAATATATGATATGTTATTCCTCAAAATGTTCCTTCCATTGCTGATGAGATTAAAGAGGCTGAGAATAATTTTAGGGCTATGGAAGCTTTGTTGAGTGCTCTAACAGAAATTCAGAAATGATAACTGTGATAGGTCTAAAGACAACTCATGAGATTTGGATGAAGCTAGAAACTTTGTATGAAGAAGATGTACATGTGAAGATGGCTAAGCTGCAGAGTTTGAAAGGAAAGTATGAAAATTTGAAGATGGGTGAAGATGAAAATATTTCCTCTTTTATGTAGAGAGTAAATAAACTATTGATGGTATTATATGTGTCAGTGGTGCCCTGGAAGAGGAATAAATTGTAGCTAAAGTGCTTAGATCATTTCCTCCCTCTTACAAAGCAAGGATCATGCTATTGAAGAAACCAAATCATTGACAAATATGACAAGAGATACACCGATTGGTAAACTTGTTGCCTTTGAATTGAGTGAATTTGGTGAATCTGTTCCCAAGATTGAAACTGCATTTAAGGCTACTATATCTGGAAGAAACAAGAAAAGATATGATATGGGGGAATCTTCTAGAAAGTCATTCAAGTATGAAGAAGAAATGAAACAACTTGAAGATGAAGAAAGAGAAGTAGAAGAATTGGAAGCATTGATTGTGAAGAAAGAAGGTAGAGGACAAGGTAAGTATAAAGGAGTGTTGCCTATTAAATTTTTTCCTACAGTTAAATAGGTCATTTTGCATCAATATTTCCTGAAATATTTCCTAGATCTAAGCCTAACAAGTCTAGATTCCAAAATAAATGTTACTATGCTAAAGGAGTGACTAATGATGAGTCTGATAAAGATAACAGAAATGAAGATGAAAGGGTTTTCATTGATACCATTGACAATAGTCTAGTGGATACTAAATTTGCTAAAGTTGAGAAAGCTCTTGCAACCTGAATTGAAGATAAGGATGAGTGGGTTATTGAAAGAGGATGCTCACATCATATGATTGGTGAGAAAAGAAAATTTGTATGTGTAGAAAAGTATGTCAGCAGGGTTGTAAGATTTGGAGATAACAATACTAGTGTGATTCGTGGTAGAGGATCTATTTGTCTTGGTGGTAAGCACAACACTAATGATGTTCTTTATGTTGAAGGTTTGAAGCACAACTTATTGAGTGTTGGACAGATGGTGGACAAGGGTTATGATATTTAGTTCAAAGATGGAAGATGAAGGATACTTGGAAGCTTTGGAAAGGTAATTGCTTCAAGTAAAAAGATAGAAGGTAATATTTTTGACCTGAATACTACTAGTGAAAGTTGGTTCTAGCATAGGAGGTTATGTCATGTGAATTTTGATAACATTGTCAAAGTAAGTTCCACTCAAGTAGTAAGAGATCTACCTAAGCTAGTGAAGCTTGCTAATACAATCTGTAAGGAATGTCAAATGGGAAAAAAGACTAGAGTATCCTTCTAGAGCAAACAAAATAATACAAATGGTTTGCTGGAGTTGATGCATACTAATCTCTGTGGTCCCTCTAGAGTCAAAATTATTCATGGTGAAAGGTACTTTATGTTGCTTATTGATGATTATTCTAGGATGATATGGATAGCTTTCTTAAGAGAAAAGTGTGAAGCATTATAAAAGTTTCAAAGTTTCAAAGCTATGGAAGAGAATGAGAAAGGTATAAAAATCAAAAGCTTAAGGTCAAACAGAGGTGGTGAATTCACCTCCAAGGGAGTTTAATTCCTTTTGTGAAGAGCATGTGATCAGAAGACAATTATCTACCCCTCGAACCCCATAACAAAATGGAGTTGTAAAGGGAAAGAACACAATAGTTCTGGATGCTACTAGAAAAATGATGATAAAGGAAATGTCTCTCACATCTATTGGAGGGAAGCTATAAGTACTGTTGTGTACAATTTGAACTGGGTAAATGTCAATGGTAATTCTGGTAAGACTCCTTTTGAGCTATGGTTTGGCTATAAGCCTATTGTTAAGTATTTAAAGATCTTTGGAAGTGAATGCTATATTAAGAGAGATGAAGACATAGGAAATTTTGATGCAATAAGCAATGAAGGAATCTTTCTAGGTTACTCTACCAAAAGCAAGGAATACTGGTGCTATAACAGAAGACTCAAAAAGATGATTGAGAGTGCAAATGTCAGAGTTGATGAGGACTCTACTAGATCATCCAGATATTCTGGATATGATTTAGATGAATACAATACAAATCAAGGGAAGAATGCTTAGACACAAAATCAACTTTAGATTGTGCCATATGTTCTTGTAAAACAACTTCAATTTGTTCTAATAAATCATGTAAGTTGGGAAGGAGAGACAAGTACAAGTGCAAAAGAGAGAATAGTAGAACCAGAATCTCAAGAGAGTCCTAAAGTTCCAAGCTATGTAAAGCTAAACCATTCTGAAAATAAAATCATAGGAGATAAGAGTAAAGGTGTGCAAACTAGAAGGAAGATAGCAAAAGAGTATTGCCTAATTTCCAAGATTGAACCTAAAGATGTTAATGAAGCCTGCAATGATGAACATTGGATGGAAGCTATGAAAGAAGAATTGATGTAGATTGAAAAGAATGATACATGGACACTTGTTCCTAGACCTAAAGATAAAAATGTGATTGGTACTAAATGGGTCTTTCAGAATAAGTTAAATGGACAATAAGACTGGTATGTAAAGGGTATTCACAAATGGAAGGTATTTATTTTGAGGAAACCTTTGCCCCTGTTGCCACAATTGAAGCTACTAGATTATTTCTTTCTTATGCTACATATAAGAACTATAAATTCTATCAAATGGATGTGTATTTAGGCTTTCTGAATGGAGAACTATAAGAATTTTATATTGAACAGCTAGATGGATTTCAACTAACTAATAAGGAAGACATGGTTTTCCAATTGAAGAAAGCTTTATATGGACTTATGAAGGCCTCTAGAGCTTGGTATGCTAGACTGGACAAATACTTACTAAAGCTTGGATTCAAGAAAGGTACTGCTGATAGCAACTTATATTTCAAGTTGGATCATGACAAAGAGTTAATTATTGAGGTCTTTATTGAAGACATTATTTTTGGAGGAGATGATAATTTATGTATGAAGTTTGTTGATGAAATGAAGAGTGAATTCTAGATGAGTATGATGGAGAGATGAATTTATTTCTGGGACTACAAGTTACTCAGTTAGACAAGGGGATCATCATATCTAAGTCCAAATATGTGAGAGAGGTGCTGAAGAAGTTTGGCATGGAAGATTCAAAACCTATTGGTACTTCCATGGTAATTAGATGCAAGTTAACACAGAATGATGATTATCCCAAGGAAAATAAAACAAGATATAGATCAATGATTGGAAGATTTCTCTATTTAACTTAGACTAGACCAGACATTATGAATGTTGTATGTATGGTTGCTAGATTTTAGGCTCATCCAAAAGAATTTCATGTGACTATTGTAAAGAGAATCTTTAGATATCTAAAAGGAACAATTGATTTTGGAATTTGGTTTCCTAAGGATGATGATCTTACTTTGAGTGCATATATTGATGTGGATTGGGCAGGAGATGTAGATGATAGGAAAAGTAATAGTGGTGGTGCCTTCTTCCTAGGAAAGAATTTGGTGTCTTGGTTGAGCAAAAAGTAGAATTCCATTTCTCTATCTACTGCTGAAGTAGAGTATATTGCTACTACAAATAACTGTACTCAAGTGATTTAGATGAAACAGATGTTGAAAGATATTAGGGTGCTATATGAAGAACCTATTGCCATATATTTTGACAATTCAAGTGCAATAAACATTTTGAAGAATCTGGTGCTATGCTCTAAGACTAAGCATATATCTATAAAGTTTCACTTCTTGAGGGAGAAAGTAAATGAGAAAGAGGTTAGACTAGAGTATGTGCCTGCCAAAGAATAGGTTGTAGACATTTTCACTAAGCCATTGTCAAAGGATAATTTTGAATATCTCAGAGAAATGCTAGAGGTGATTACCCCTCCTGATAAGAAATAAGAGATGCATTTACTTGCATCAATCCATATGCTTCAAAGCCATATTTCTTGATCTAGATTGATGTTTCTGTGGCTACTACTTAGGGGGAATAGTCAGATGTGCAAATATGTGGTTCAAAGCTTGTATATGGGAAGATAATGCTTATCTTTGTCATTGATGTCAAAGGGGGAGAAGAGTCATGTGAAAAACTAATAATTATCTAGGGAGAAGAGCCTTGTGGGGAGAAGGCCATGTAGAAGAGGTCAAGGAAGAAGATTCAAAATATAAGGGGGAGTAATTGTTGATTGAGAGTTGTGTTGATGGTGTTTTTCACATCATGTGTTGCCATTAATGCCAAATGGGGAGATTGCTAGATGTTGTGGTTGTGCTTTTGATATGTGGTTGTCATTGATGTCAACACTATTAGCATTATTGTATTGAAGGTTGTATTTGTTGAGGATATTGAGAAAATTGTTAAAAGAAGAGTTGCAAGTTGCCAGTGGAATAGTGAAGGTCATGAAGGTATTTTGTTTTGTATGTTGAAGATCATTAGTTGTGGACTAAAGGGTTTATTGTTGAGAGTATTTAATTCATCTACCAAAAGTTTCAGAGGTCCGTGTGAAGACTTGGTTGTCCTATGAACAATTGTGTTTTGACAGTGTTTTTGTGGTCTTCATCAGTGTTGCTAATTGAAGTTTATGTAATTATATTTGCTACGGATTCCTCTCTATTGGTTCCTGATATTTGTGGTTGTTTCTAGATCAGTATCCATCATTTTTGTAATTCTACATTGATCAATGTGCTCGTGGTCAAATATTTTTCTTTTGCATGTTTGGGTTTCCATATTCTTGGCTGACATGTTGGTGGTAATGTGTTACAGATTGTTGGAGATTGAAATTTGAATGTTTGGTGCGTTCGGGGATATTTTTTTGGGTTGCATCATTATATTGGCCGATGGTGTATAATTCACGTTGAAAATTTAATTGTTAATTTGGGCCGACATTGTAAATATGTTTTATTTTTCTGGCCAACTAAGTGGTTGATGTAATTCCATAATGAGGATATATATGAGTGATTGGTTGAGTGAGGTTAGTGTTTGTGTGGTGTGAGATAAGCTAGAGATATTGCAAGTGTGTGATAATTGATCTATTCATTTGATTGTAGAGTAGAGTGAGAGTGAAGAGTGAAGGAGTTTTTATGTGCTTAACTGGAACTATAATCAAGCTTGTGCAAAAGCTATTTTCTCAGTTCATACCCTCCAAATTTAATCCTATTTTGTATTGTTGGGTAGTGATCCCCTTTTGTATTTGAGTAGTGAGCTCTAGGCAGTGTGCCTGAATTCATGTGTATTCCCCTTTCTATCTTCTTTATACTTTTAATAGGGTATAATATTGTGGACTAAAATCCACCATGGTTTTTCCCCTAATAGGTTTTCCACGTAAAAAAAATTGGTGTTCTCTATGTTTTTGATGTGTTGATTGCTTGTGGTATATTGTTCATTCATCATATCTGAGATTAAAGTTAAGTAAATATTGAAAAGTTTAATATTCTATGACAACTAATTCACCCCCTCCTCTTAGTTATATGTCCTTGTTTTTCCAATAGTATGATCTTTTTGAACAATTCAAGAATACTCTAGCAAAGATTTCCCTTTGGGATTTACTTCAAAATTTAGCAAAATTCCACACTATTCTTCAAATAGCCTTACAACAAATTACAATTCCTCCTAGTAGAACTCCAAATGATGTGGCAACTTTAATACAGGGAATGCATAAAGTTAATCTAGACATTACTTTCCATCAACATGAGCTCCCTCCTTTAGAGTTGCAAAAAAAAATGAAGCCTTTATGATAATTGCTCAATTCAATTGAATAGGTATCAAAAGGACTCTTATTGATAATGGTTCTTCCCTTAATGTGTGTAGTGTGAATCTCCTTGATACATTGCATGTTGATAAGTCACAAATAACACCTGATTCCTTATCCATTCAAGGATTTGACAATATGACAAAGTGACTACTCAGTGTAATGAATTTTCCTATTACAGTTAGGATGACTACTCTACAAAATCCTATCCATGTCATGCCTTATGATATTTCGTAAAATATTCTTTTAGGTAGACCATGGATTCATGAGATGAATGTGGTGTCTTCGACCATTCATTGTATAATGAAATATGTCTATAACAACAACATTTATCAATTTGAAATAGACCCTGAGCTTGAAAGTTGCTTGTACCTTGAAAAAGGAGCTACAAATCCTCCGAAAACATTAATTCCAACATCTAATATAGACCCTCTTGAAATTGAACAAAATGATGAGGAAATAATGTGTAAATTATTTGGTGATGATAAGGGATCCTTAGAATTCACACATTCATTTATGGGTGAATATATAATCACACAAAAGAAAGATGAGAAAAAAAAACAACCAACCATCATGTGAACTCAAAATTCCTCAAAATCTTCTCAAACATCTATCTGGAATCTACTTTGGAAGAAAATATAACATATACAAAAAAATTTAAAGAGATAGATTATCAATCTTCGCCTAATCTGAAAGAAATGGAAAGACTTTATGGAAAAGGATATGAACTTGTGAAACAATTATGATACACTAGAAAGGGGTGTGGAAAGCATGAAAAAGGTATTTCTATTACTATAGAACCTAATATGCAAGAGACAAAAATAGGATTTGGATATTCTTTTTCTAAGATGACAAAAGCTACTCAACGACCATCTTTGAAAATCAACACTATTACATGTCAACCAAAACACAAACTCACAATCAAATAGATCCTAAATTGTTTGATATGAAATTATCACCATCATGGTAGTATGTATATAGTAATGCAACTCTAAAACAAATATTAGGAGTTTATGATATTACATTCTCTACTACTCCCATGAAACAGGTTACTTGTGCTATGATAGTTACCAAGAAAATAGATAGTGATATTACTGAAGAACAATATGATTCTAAATTCCTAAATATAATGCACTCCCCTTAGGAGATACAATTGATGTACCAATGGACATTGATGATAAAGAAAAAGTTATTAAGACTGAGAAGTGCCTTGACGATGAAGAAAAAGAGGACACTACAACTTTACTTCATGATTTTCCTAATTTTTTTGCTTGGAAATATTCTAATATGGCAGGAATTGACCCAAAAATTGTGACACACAACATCATTCTTGTTGAAAATGCTAAACCCATACACCAAAAGAAACAAAAAATGAACCGTAACATAGTAGCCTTGCATGTTAAAGAAAAGCTTGAAAAACTCCTTGATGCAGGCTTCATTCGACCTATTGATTATTCTCCTTAGATCTCAAACATTGTCGTAGTTGCTAAACCTGATAATTGTATTAGGGTTTGTATGGATTTTCATGACTTGAATAAAGCTTCTTTAAAATATGAATTTCCACTCCCTAATATTGACATGATTGTGGATTCAACTGCTGGACATGCTTTGTTGTCATTCACAGATGGATTTTCTAGTTATAATTAGATCCTTATTAATCCTCAAGACCAATACAAAATTGCATTTACAAGTATTTGGGGAATGTTTTTTTGGGTCATGATGCCCTTGGATTTAAAGAATGTTAGAGCAACTTATCAACATGGAATGAAATTGATCTTTCATGATTACATACATAAAATTTTGGAAGATTATGTTGATGGCATCCTTGCCAACTCCTTAACAAGACAAGACACAATGCAAATGTTCTTTGGAAAATGTTTGAATGATTATGAATAAGTAAATATTGTTGGAAAAACAAGGGCAAACAATTGAGACAGGGGGTGAATAATTTATCATAGAAATTTAAACTTATTAAACTTATTCAACTTATTCTCAGATTTGATTAATAACCATGAAATCATAAATCATCAATGTATAAAAAACACACATCACACCAAGATTTTTTAAGTGGAAACCCTGTTAGGGGAAAAACCATGGTGGAGGTTAATCCACATGATTATACTTTGTTAAAAGTATAAGGAATAGTAAATGGGAATGTACATGCATTCAGGCACACTTCCTAGAGCTCACTACTCAAATACAACAATGCTTACTGCCGAAAGGAAGACACATTTTCTTACAGAAACATTCATATTATATCAGAAAGAATTTGAACGGAGAAAATAGCATCTGCTAATGCTTGATTATAGTTTTGGTTACACACATGAACACTTGGGGATGTGTAGGATTATCATGGAAAAAATAGGCCCTTAAGTGGAGAAAAATTCAAAAAAATAAGAGTTAGACAACTTGACGTAAAAATTTGAATAAGTTATCTATATTATTTCAAAAATATGTAAGAATAGAATCTATAGAAAATTGAATGTAGCTTCTAAACTAATAGGTTTATTTTTATTTTAAATCTATTTGGTGAAAATTTGAAATTTCAATGCTTAGTACTTAAATTTCGTGGAAAAGATAAGAAGTAGGTGTGTCTAACCACCCTAACCACAATAAAATGATGATATTTTTTATAATATTTTGCATATAAGTAGAGGACTCATGTCCAGATGTGATACACATTTTTTTATAATTTTTTCCCAAGTAAATAATTAATTAAGAATTTTTATTACAACTTTTAAAAAATATAAAAACTCATCTGTCTGACAAACTTAACTTGGTCAAAACTTCATGAAATTCAATTCTATTTTTTAATCTATAGTATGCAAAGCATAGAATGTGACGCATGTTTTAGATTCAAAAAAAGTGATACCGTTTGAAATCTATACATGTTTTAAAATCAGCCTATCAATCAGGACTTTAGTTGTAATTTAAATAGAAAATAAATAATTATTATTTATTAAATTCAAAGTAAAGCATAATTTATATTGGTGGAAATTTGAGAATCTCCTTTAAAAACCTTTTTGAGTTCATCAATTTTGGGTAAAAAAAAGGTCGTCAGCCACATACCCTACACATACCCATCATATCGCCACTTTTTGGCCCATCATGATCCCGCACATACCCACTTCTTCACACTATGCTTCTTCCTTCAAATAATTAGGATATCATTTGTACATCTCACACATGCATGCCTTCAAATGGAATAAACAATCGCTTATATATATCTGCAACTAAGAATAATAACATCTCCATGTGGGCTTCAACAAAATAATAAAATGAATACAAAATTTCAGACCAAAACATAAATAATTTTCAATGCAAATCATCTAAGGTCAGCCAAAACATAGTGAAGACCCAAAAAAAAAATCCTCAAACAAAAAATACCTTCAAAAATTATTTCACGAAGACCCACAACACGCTATAATCACCTTATCGGCCATGAACATGAAAAACATGAACACACAAAAGAAAATCATGAATCATGAGCACAATGATCAATGCAGACATGCAACACAGATAGATCATGATCTAGAAACATACACAAACATGATGAATCACTACAAAATCATCCGCTACAATTCAAATTACTAAAATCACGTTATCTTCATTTAGGAACACCAATTGAAGCAATAGAATAATTATCAAAACACAAATGCTCCTAACTCAATCAAATATTCATGCAGATCTCTAAAACTTAACATGGATAAACTAGATATACTCATTGACAAACCCTTTCATCCACAACCTATGATCATCTACATACTGGACAAGCCAATAGACTGAACTCCACTACATCAGTGACAATTTGCAACATATTCTATTACAATTTTCTCAATATCCTTGACATATACAACCTTAAAGAAATTAATTCCAATAGTGTTGACATCAATGACAACCACATTTCAGCAACATCCAATAATCTCCCCCTTTGGCATTGATGGAAACACATGATGTGAAAAACACCAACACAACTCTCTCTTAGCACTTTCTCCTCTTAAGGTTTTGACTCTTTCCTCCTCAACTCTCTCACGTGACTCTTCTCCCCCTTTGACATCAATGACGAAGATAATGTTCATCATTCTCCACACAAGTTTTGAACCACATTTCTGAACATTGGACTACTCCCCCTAAGCAAAAGCCACCAGAACACCAATCTGGATCAAGATATGACTATGAAATGTTCAAACTAATGCAAGTCAATGTATCTTAGTTCTGATTAGGAGGGGTAATCACCCCTAGCTTCCCTCTAAGATACTCAAAAGTATAGTTAAAGGCTTGGTAAAGATAAATGCAATATGTTGCTTAGTGGGCACATACTCTAGTTTGAATTCCTTTTCACTCACCTTCTCTCTGAAAAAGTGAAACATGATAGATATATGCTTGGTATTTCAATGTAGCACTATATTCTTAGAAATGTTAATTGCTCTTGAATTATCATAGAATATAGCAATACATTCACCGCACTCAACTCTGATGTCTTTCAACATTTGCTTCATCCACAATAATTGAGTACAATTGTTAGTAGCAACAATGTATTCTGCCTCTGCAGTAGATAAAGAAACAAAATTTTGCTTCTCACTTAACCATGAAATCAACTTCTTTCCCAAGAAAAATTCACCACCATCAGTACTATTTCTATCATTCACATCTCCTTCCCAATCAGTATCATTAAAAGCACTCAAAGTAAGGCCATCCTCCTTAGGATACCATAGACCAAAATCAACTGTCCCCTTCAAATATTTGAAAGTCCTCTTTACAGTAGTCACATGAGATTCCTTAGGATCAACTTGAAATCTTGCAACAATACATATGAAATTCATGATATCAAGTCTAGTTTGAATCAAATAAAGCAATCCACCAATCATCGATCTGTATCTAGTCTGATTTTCTTTTAGAGAATCATCATCTTGTGTCAACTTGCATCCAATGACCATAGGTGTACCAACTAGCTTTGAATCTTCCATACCAAACTTCTTTAGCAATTCTTTCACATACTTGGACTGAGATATAAAGATCCCTTTATCTAACTGAGTAATTTTCAATCCCAAAAATAATTTCATCTCTCCAATCATAGACATCTCAAACTCACTCTGCATCTCATCAACAAACTTCATGCACAAACTATCGTCTCCTCCAAAAATGATATCATCAACAAAGACTTCAACAATCAACTCTTTATCATGATCAATCTTGAAATGAAAATTACTATAAAAAATACCTTTATTAAATCCAAGCTTCAAAAAATACTTATCCAATCTACCATACCATGCTCTTGGAGCTTGTTTAAGTCTATATAGTGCTTTCTTCAATTGACAAACCATATCTCTCTGATGGTCAATTGAAATCCATCAGGTTTCTCAACATTCACTTCTTCCAGTTCACCATTTAGAAATGTTGACTTGACATCCATCTGATAAAATTTATAGGTTTTGTAAGCACCATAAGCAAGAAGTAGTCTCATAGCTTTAATCCTAGCAATAGGGGAAAAAGTTTCTTCAAATTCAATTCCTTCCATTTGTGAATATCCTTTACACACCAATCTTGCTTTGTTTCTAACAACTTCACCTTGCTCATTTAGTTTGTTTTGAAAGAGCAATTTAGTTCCAATTACATTTTTATCCTTAGGTTGAGGAACAAGAATCCATGTATCATTCTTCTCAATCAGCATCAATTCTTCTTTCATCGCTTCTACCCAATGTTCATCTTTGCATGCTTCATTCACACTATTAGAGCCAGTCTTTGAAATCAAATAGTATTCTTCTACAATTTTTCTCCTAGTCTAAAGACCTTTTTTCTTATCACCTATGATCTAATCTTCTGAATGATTTAGTCTTACATACCTTGGATTCTTAGGATGTTCTTGAATTTCAGGCTCTTGTGATCTCACTTCTGCACTTTCACTAGTTCCTTCCTCTTGATTTTCCTAATTCACTGAAATGATATGAACTTGATTTAAAGTCTGAAATTTCTTTCCTTTATCTGTATTGTCATTTTGATCATCTAAATCATGTCCACAAGTTTTGGATGGTGTATCCATGTCTTCATCAACCTTGACATTTTCACTTTCAACTATTTTCCTCAATCTCTTATTGTAGCATCGACAGGCCTTACTTTTAGTAGAATAACCAAGAAAGATTCATTCATCACTACTAGCATCAAAATTTATTATATATTCATCTCTTTTGATAAATCATTTACTCCCAAAGATTTTGAAGTATCTAATAGTAGGATTTTGACCATACCATAGCTCATATGGAGTCTTACCAGTATCACCTGTGACTTGTACCAAATTGAGTGTGTAAATAGCAGCACTCACAACTTCTCTCCAGTAGATATTAGGAACATTTCCTTCTAGCATCATAGTTCTATTAGCTTCTTCAATTGTCATGTTCTTCCTTTCCACAACTCCATTTTGCAGAGGGTTCTACAGTGCAGATAATTGTTTATTTATCTCATGCTCTTCACAAAAATAATTAACCTCACTAGAGGTGAATTCACCACCTCTATCTAATCTCAGACACTTAATCTTCAGACCTATCTTTGTCTCAACCATAGCCTTAAAGATCTTTAATTTCTCTAGAGCTTCATATTTTTCCCTTAAGAAAGTAACCCACATCATTCTAGAATAATCATCAATGAGTAACATGAAATAATTGTATCCTTGTATACTTATGACTCTTGAAGGATCACACAAGTTAGTATGCACAAGCTCCAACACTTCATTTGAACAATGTTGTTTGATCCAAAATGAAATTCTAGATTTCTTTCCTAACTGACATTCCTTGCATATGGCATTAGTGGGTTTTATCAACTTAGGAAGATCTCGCACAACCTAGGTAGAACTTATCTTGATAATATTATCAAAGTTTACATGACACATTCTCCTATGCCACAACCAACTTTCATCAACTTGAGAAATCAAACAAATTTTACTGGCAACATTTAGGTGAAAGATATTACCTTTTGTTTTTGTGCCAGAAGCAATCACATTTTTTGAAGTCCCCAGTATTCTGCACTTTCCATTCTTGAATTGAAGATTGTATCCCTTGTCAACTATCTATCCAACACTTTCAATATTATGCTTCAAACCTTCTACATATAGGACATCATCAGTATTATGCTTACCATGAAGAGAAATGCATCCTCTACTATAGATTACACCAGCTTTGTCATCACCAAATCTTACAACACCACCATCATATTTTTCCAAGCTCACAAACTTACTTATATCACCTATCATGTGATGAGAGTGTCCACTATCAATCACCCATTCATCTTTCTCTTCAACTCAAGTAGCAAGGGCTTTCTTCACATTTGTACAATTAGCAGATTCAGTAGACACATGATTATTTTCCTTGATAGAAATAGATACCTATTCGTCCTCAATTAAATATTTCCTTTATTAGATTCATCATCTGTCACACCTTCATCAGCAGCATAATAATATTTTCTTTGAAATCTAGGCTTGTTAGGTCTTGAATTAGGAACTCTTTTCAGACAACTTGATGCAAAATGACCTATCTTATTGCAAGAAAAAATTTAATAGGAAACTTCTCTCTATACTTACCTTCTCCTCTGGCTTCTCTCTTGATAGTAAGTTCTTGGAGCTCTTCTATCTTTCTCTCTTCTTCTTCAATCTTTCTCATTTCCTCCTCATACTTGAACATCTTTCTAGAAGAACTTTCTTCTGGATCATATCTTTGTTTATCTTTTCTAGAGGTAGTAGCCTTGATTGTAGATTCTATCTTAGGAAGAGCATCACCAAATTCACTTAACACAAAAGTAGTAAGCTTACCAATCAACATGTCTCTGGTTACATTTGTCACAGTCTAGATCTCTTCAATAGTACTAGCTTTGGATTTGTATGCAATATGAAAGGATTTGAGAACTTTAGCAATAATATTTGATTCTTCCAATGTTCCACCAACACATCTGATACTACACACAAGTTCATTCACTCTTTGTATGAAATAAGTGATATACTCATCATTACCCATTCTCAACATTTCATATTTCCCTTTAAGAATTTACAACTTAGCAATCTTCACATGTGCATCACCTTCATACAAAGTTTCCATCTATTTCTAAATCTCATAAGAAGTCTTTAGATCCATAACATTTGTCATCTTAGAATCAGTCAGAGCACTCAAAAATACTTCTTTAGCCCTGATATTGTACTCGACATCCTTAATCTCATTTATATTAGAAGGACCATTTTGAGGGATGACACCTATTCTTTGTAATGTTCCAAAAAGGTTCACCAATGCATCTGAGATGACACTCCATTCGATTCTTCCTCATAGAATAATTTGTTCCATCAAATCTCAGACTATCCTTCTTATATGTCACCATCTCAGATCACATCAACCTATTAAACTTCTTCCAAGGAACCTGCTATGATACCAATTGTTGGTAACACAAGGGAAAATAATTGAGAGGGGGGAGAATTAGTTGTCACAAAAATTTAAACTTATTAAACTTATTAAAATTATTCTTAGAACTAATTAATGACCATGAAAGCATAAATCATCAACACATCATAAACACACATAACACCAAGATTTTTTACATTGAAACCTTGTTAGGGGAAAAACCATGATGAAGGTTAATCCACAAGATTATACTCTATTAAAAGTATAAGGAATAGTAAATGGAAATGCACATGCATTTAGGCACATTGTTTAGAGGTCACTGCTCAAATACAACAAGGCTTACTACCTAAAGGAAGACACATTGTCTTACAAAAACATTCGGATTACATCCATAAGAATTTGAACAGAGAAAATAGCATCTACTAATGCCTGATTACAGTTCCACTTAAGCACATGAACACTTCTTCACACACCGTTTCTTCCTTCAAATGATTAGGACATTATTTTCACATCTCACACATGCATGCCTTCAAATGGAATAACAAATCACTTATATATATCCACAACTAAGAATAATAACATCTCCATGTTGGCTTCAAAAAAATAATAAGATGAATACAAACTGTCGGCCCAAAAGATAAATAATTTTCAATGCCAATAAACCAAGGTTGGCCACAACATAATGAAGACCCAAAAAAAATCCTCAAACACAAAACACCTTAAAAAATTATTCCACAAAGATCCACAACACTTTATAATCACCATGTCGGCCATGAACATGAAAAACATGAACACACAAAAGTAAATTACCAATCGCGAGCACAACAATCAATGAGAACGTGCAACACGGATAGATCATGATCTAACAAACATAAAAAAAAATCATGAATCACTACATAAGCATCCATAATAATTTAAATTACTAGAATCATGTTATCTTTATTTAGAAACACCAACTGAAGCAACCGAATAACTGTTAGAAGACAAATACTCATAACTTGCTCAAATATTCATGTGGATCTCTGAAACTTAACATGGATAAACTAGATATACTTAGAAAAAAATATTTAATCCACAACCTTTGATCATCAACATATTGCGCTAACCAATAGACTAAACTCCACTGCATCACTAACAACTTGCAACATATTCTATTACAATTTTCTCAATATCCTCGACATATACAACCTTAAAGAAATTAATTCCAATAGTTTTGACATCAATGAAAACCACATTTCAGCAACATCCAACAAATATAATATGTGATTCAATCCAAAAAATTATTTCTTTGGCATAGATAGTGGTAAAATTTTGGGGTTTGTCATATCTCATAGAGGCATTGAGGTGGACATATAGAAAATTGATGCCATAATTAACATGCCACCTGCTAAGAACATTTCTCAATTACGCATGTTACAAGGCTGTATTCAAGCTATTCATCATTTCGTTGCATCTTTAGCCAATCGCACATTACCCTTCATACACCTCCTAAAAAAGGATGTACCTTTTGATTGGAATGAGGATTGTAAACATGCTTTTGAGAGTTTAAAGGAAAACCTTGCAACTCCACCTATTTTACAATCCATCATGCCAAACAAACCATTTATCTTGTACATAGCCACATCATCCCACACTCTTACAGTATTATTGGCTCAACAAGATGATCATGGAAAATAACATCATGTTTATTACATTATTTGATCCTTAATTGATTATGAAACTCGATATTCACTAATGAAAAACAATGTTTATCCCTTGTATTCACTACTAGTACATTGCCACATTATTTACTAAATGACGAAATACTAGTCATAACAAAATTTGATCCCCTTAAACATCTTTTTAACAAAAAAAACCTTTCTAGATGCTTAGATAAGTCGGTGATGTTGTTAACTGAGTTTGACCTCAATTTTTTTTCACAAAAAGCAATCAAATCACAAGCCTTTACCGATCACTTAGTTGATGCTCCTTCTCCTCTCGCTTTACCTATTCATGACTCCTTTCCTGATGATGTGTCTTGACCGCTGATGTTAAAACATGGGAATTGTATTTCAATGGATCTAAGTGTAGAACAAGTTCCAGTGCTAGAGTGGTATTAATTTGTAATGCCCGTCGTGTAAACCCCAGAGAACACACAAATAGCAAATAATTTTTTTTTTGAAATAAGTAAATTAAACATGCAATAACATTTAACCATAACCACATAGTACAATTACATAGCATTAACACACTTAGTTCTCTGGGGCACGCGAGGTTACATCGCAACAACTAAATGGAAATAAAGATAAAGATTACAAAAATATCATTTATTATGTATAACCAAGAATAATGATACATCCAATATCCATGATACAAGAATAATAAACATCACATCATGCCACCA
Organism: Sequoia sempervirens; assembly: GCA_007258455.2. Lineage (NCBI taxonomy): Eukaryota > Viridiplantae > Streptophyta > Pinopsida > Cupressales > Cupressaceae > Sequoia > Sequoia sempervirens. The sequence continues at coordinate 127,357,412 of VDFB02379711.1, forward strand.
TGATAAATCTCTTAAAAGAGTTATAAATGATCCTAACTATTACATCATCATTTTACAATTACATTACAATTTCAAATAAATGAATTACATTGAATTTCCCAACATGGGGATTGATACAAGAATAATGAAATATGCAATACAAGTGATTACTGGTACAACTCCACTACGGAATGCTGAGAAGACAGGATGCTAATGGGAAACCCAATGGGTGCGGAGCATGTTCCACCCAACCATGTGAATTACAAGTAACTCACCCCCGTGCTCAGAGGTGACGAGGAAGTGAACTCGACCATGAATGTCAAACTGACTCAACAACAACATGATACAACACAAGTACAACTCAAAGCATACAATGAACAACCATCAACATTCACAAATCACATAATAAGTTAAAACTTAAGAACTCATCACAATAACATGAAGTACCACCAATTAACAATCATGAAACAAATTCACAAGAATCAAAAGCATCATAAAGATACAATATCCAGAGGCAACTACAACAAAGCACAAGGGTGTCAAGTGGAGAGTGTCATCCCATAGCTCTCATGGGATTCTCCTGGCCCTTCCTCCAATTGAGGCGCCAACACCCATCTATGGATCTCCTGGCCCTTCCTCCTAACTAAGGCGTCGACACCATAGGGTAGCTAATGCGGAGCTGATAATCTCTTATGAAGACGATACTACGACTTTGCCGACCACGACCTTCTCAGTCTATCACTAGTCTATGGTAGCCCTAGTGCATAGCCGAGGAATCCAATGTTTTATTATCTTGTGTTTTTTTTAACTACCCAACCCCCTAAATTCTATTGTTTAGGTTATCACTTGTTTAACTACTCTTTTGTGGGTTATCCTGAGCCCTTCCTCATCCTTAGGCGACGGCGCCCATGAAGAGCCACTCTCCCTCCTATGACCCCTAACATATCTCAAAGCATGCAAGGGTTGAACTAACACATATAAATCATAAAACCAAAACCAGATACACGAGGCATTAACCATCTCGCAATTACTCATAATCAAAGGTCTTACAAACCTGTCCAACCCTTCCTAACATAACACCAATAATGCTCAAAAGCATAAACAAGGGGCGAATAACACTCTAAATAACAAGCCTCTGGAACAAGGTTTTCACAGACCAACACGGTTCCCACATCGACAACACTGAACAAAGAAAACCACAACATAAAAAAAGAAAACTCAGATTACATTTGCAAGGTTGCACCATTAAGTTTGATTCCAATCCCGATTATGTAATTAAATGTGATTGTCTTAGTAAGGTTCACAATCACAATTAAAAGTTAATTCTTGTCTACACAAATTTGTTTAACCAAAATAGTAATTAAATAGTGCCCTTTTTAAAATATATAAAAATTACTTAATTATAAACAAAATTGAACATTTTAATACAATGCAAAACTACACTCTAAAATATAATAAATTACATTATAATCCAATAATTAAACTTTCATTTGAATAAATAATATTAAGTAACCTGATTATAATTTTATTTATAAAATACATTGTAACTATATTTTAAAAAAATTATAAAATACATATAAAAACATAAATATATATATAAATATATATATATATATACATATATATATACATATATATATATTGAAATGAATAATAAACCAAAAAAACAAATATAAATTAATCCAAAAGGGCCGTAGCCCTAAACTGCACGCAGCAGTCTTATTGACTGCTGCGCACAGCAGTCATAAAGACTGCTGTGAGTAGTACATACCGCAGGGAGCGAGGGCCGAGGGTATGGCTTCGGCCGTCCCTTCGCCCTCCCCTGCACTTTCAATTTTTTTATTATAAATTTTCATAACTTTCGATATAAAACAAAAATAACATACCTTGTTTCAAATTCCAAAAAAAATAATTAAAATACATTTTTTGTTTTGTTTTATAAAACATCACAATCCATCCGATACAGGCACGGAATTCGACGGCCATTACGGCCACAACAAATTTGATTGCATAAATATATGTTCAAATAAACTTACAATGCAAGGAACCTAAATATAAATGTATAAATAAATATACGAAATTTATGTGTGTATCTATATATATATAAAAACATATATATATATATACTCACAAGACAAAATAAGATTCGAAATACAGAAATAATATCTATATTAAAAAGAAAGTATATATATATATGAGCATATACTCATAACTTTATTCAACAGAAGGAAGATATATGTATATACAGTAGTATCTTACAGTAACATAATGAAATATATAAATATATTTTAAAAATAATATTTTATTACAAAGACACGTTTTTCCATAACCAGATTTTAGAATGTATTGTAAAAATAAAATAAAATACAGATACAGAACATTGACAAAAGACAGTTTACTTTATTCTAATAATCATTTATTTAATCAAGAGTTTCATTTTCTCACACAAATCATTTATAATTAATTCTATTTTTTTTCTGAAATAGAAAGATGAAGAGAAAGTACAAGGAAGAATATGAGTGGAACCTAGTGTCCAGTGCTTATTCGAAAGTCCGAAGATGCCTGCTTGATTCTGATGATCTCGAAGAGCTCCCTGTTCGTGCTTCCAAATCTCTTCTACAGAATTTTGCCTTCGAAACTGGAACCGATCCTTTGTTCAGAAGACTTCTCCAAAGCAACACCAGTAACAGATTTCCCAGATCCCTTTCTAAAACTCTTCTCACAATATAGAACAAAAATTGCAAAATCTTTTCTAAGATTCAAAAGTACCTAGCCAATATCTTGTGCAACCTCTATAACAATAATCCTCTGTGTCTGTGTAAACTCCCAAAATTCTTAATTAAATAAAAATATATTGTCCATCTCCTCCAAAAAACTCTAAAAATCAAAATAAAAGAAAACAATTCTTTAAAAGCCAACTTTTTTACTCAGATCTCTATTCTTATTTGCTCTCACAATCTTTTTTAGTCTTTTGTTTGTTTTATTGTTTTAATTTCTATTTTTGCAACTTTACTTGCACATCACATTACTTATTTAATTTAAATAAATTATTCTAATAATTATCCTCCACCAGATAATTGATTAAAATAATTAAAACACATTTAATATTTAATTATCATTTAATTGAAATATATGATTTCAACAATAATTAAATCATTTAAATATTTAAATAGAATTTAATCTAACAATAAAATAAATCAGAACTTATACAATGCCATCTTAAATAAAATACGACAAACACATAACACAAAACACAAATGACGACAATTACACAAAAATGAACAATACCAAGCAAACGAGATGATCTGACATCATGAGACGGGATGACTTCATCGTCACCTCTGTTTCAACATTTAACCTTTGGGCTACTGGTGCTCGCCCTGTCCTGCCGAAGCAGGTGGAATCGAGACTTGTACCTCCAATACCTGAATACAAATGAAGTTGTGTACATGTGCATACATATATATATATATATATATATATATATATATATATATACATATATATATATAATTGAAGCATTAAATCAAAACACTGCATTGTGAGAAGGAATCGCAACATAACAGGGCACTCGTGAACGAGTGATGCCATATTGTCCTTCATCACACCTATTCTAACAATTATAATATAACCAATAAATTAACATTTCTAACTAACGATCATCTCATAACATGTTTAATTAAATCACTGCATCATATCATAATTCTGAAAATCAACTAATATAACCAACCATAATGTCATATGAAAGAATCATGTCCATAATGAAATAACAACATCATCTAGCATCTAACTAACCACATCAAACAATAACAGTATCATCATAGTATCTGAGTAGTAAAACAAAACATAACACTACTAAGTCCAACTAGCAACCAGGAGGGTTATTACATAATTCTTCTTGATGGAAATCCTATTCCCTTGTCCTATCGATTAAATTTCCTATGCACAACTAACACAACTGAGTATGAGGCATTAATTGTGGGTTTGCGAGCTACTTTAACCATGGATGCTAAAAATATCAAGATCTTTAATGATTTGCAATTAGTAATCAAACAAATCAATGGGATGTATATCAAACTAAACATGAAAAATTATCAAAATAAAAGGATCTCATGATGAAACTATTAGAGAAGTTTGAATCATTCACCATTGATAACACCCCATGAAAGGAAAATAGACATGCAGATGCAATGCTTAGTGCAGCCTCTCTTATATCCCCACATGAACCTTCAACAGACTTCACTTTTGTTATTCATCCCATAATGAAACCTTCAATTAATACCCAATTAGAAGAAATTTTAACAATAACTCAAGATGACTCGTGAGAATGGTATGATATGATATACAATTATTTAAAGTATGGTAGCATTCCTGAGCCCACAATGATAAACACTCGAAATCATTTACACAAACTAGTAGCCAAATATGTGATCCTCTCCAGTGTGTTGTATAGAACATCCTTTAATGGTCTCTTACTAAGGTGTCTTAAGGATTTTGAAATCCCTATAGCCCTTGAGCAGGCTCATGCTAGTGCTTATGGAGGTCATTTTGGAGGATGTTCATTAATGCAAAAACTCATCCGTATGGGATATTATTGGAGACATATGGAGAAAGACTATTTCCCTTTTGTTAAATAATGTCATAAATGTCAAGAACATAGCAATTTGATTAATGCTCCTGCTTCTGAGCTTCGTTCCCAAATTCCCATTTGGCTATTCTCAATATGGGGATTGGATCTTATTGGAAAATTTTCACCTCCCTCTTTTGTCAGACACACATTTATAATAATTGCAATAGACTACTTCACCAAATGGGTGGAAGCTATTCCTCTTCGATCTACAAATGCTGAAGTAATTTTTCGTTTCATATTAGAGCACATAATTGATCACTTTGGACTTCCTTTCACAATCATTTCAGACAATGGAACCCCCTTTAAGAATAATGAGGTAAAGAAATTTCTTGAAACGTTCAACATTCAACATCAATTTTCCACACCATATTATCTGCAATCCAATGGACAAGATGAAAGAAGTAATAAGACTCTGGAACAAATACTCAAGAAAAATATTAAAAAACATAATAAGGATTGGCATACACAATTACATAATGTGCTTTGGGCTTATTGAAGAAGTGTTAGATTATCTATAGGAAATACACCTTATAACCTTGTTTATGGGACTGACACGATCATGCCCTTGGAGTTCGAAATTCCTACACTGCAAATTGCTCTTCAAGACCTTATTGATGATGCCACTTATAAAGACCAATGATTGAACTATCTTGAAATGCTTGATGAAAAGTGCATTAATTCTCTTGAGCACCTCCAAGCTTACATTAAACAGTTACAACAAAAACACAACACTCATGTCATTCCTCGAATGTTTCGTAAGGGTGATTTTGTTATTTATGAAAACCAGCATACTACTAATGTTGACCATGAAGATAAAGAAAAATTCAGCCCTAATTGGTTAGGACCTTATGTGTTTGATACAAGTTATGGGTCTAGTTCTTATGTCTTAATAGAGCTTGATGGAACACCCCTTATGGAACCTATTAATACCACACATTTGCATCAGTATTATCTTTAATCTCTTTGAATAGTATGATTAATAAAGTAGTCTAGTCTAAAGTTATTTGGCTACATTCTAAATAAATTCCACATTGCTGAACGTTCTTAACAAATAATCTTGTGTTTGTCTTGAACACTAAGGTAGTTATTTTAGTTAATTTTATAATTACTTTAGGTTTCATACTATTCACCCTCATGTTATGTTAAGTTCGATCCTTATATGAGTTATAGGTGTATCTAATTTAACATACTCTCTTCAAATCAGCAATCTTTTATCTAAAGTGAAACCAAATTTTTTACATTAGATCACATTATTCATGTTAAATCATGTAGAGATTAGTTAAATAATTTTACCATAAGTTATTTACTTAATCACATAGTCATTTAACATTCAAACACATTAAGGAAAATTAGCACAACACCAAATGTGCATGAATATATATGTCACAAGTTTTATATACATCTCAATATCATATACAAAATCACTAAGGTCTATGAGAGCTACACCCCTTGGGCTCTAGCACTCATGTGTGATCGTGACCATGAACTGCCAAATCTCAGTGCATACTCTAGACCCTGTACTTGACCAACCTCCACAATATGCTCCTCTTCCATCTGATCCCTCTATGTTCATACTTGTGCTAGCTCTACATGCAATATCTCAACCTTTGCTAAGGTTTGTGATGACTATCTTGCACTCTTAGCTTGATGGAGTCATCTCCTCATGCTCTTGTAAGTTTCCTGTAGCCTCACAAAACATCTAAGAAACTTTGGATCCACCTCCAAGATAGGTGTGATAACATAATTAAGGTCCATATCCTCCTCGTCAATGGATGTAGGCACTATCTCCATGGTATCCTGACGATAGAACTCTCGGTAGTCTCTCATTGCTCCTACAAGATAGAAAAGGTACACAATCAATAAACATCATAATGATATATATATATATATATATACATCACATAAATACTAAAGTACATCCATAAAATAGAATATCATCACCCATGTCTCCAGTTAGCTAAGGGATATCAACCTCATCCTCTTTCAGGGGCATGGAGGATGTGCTAGCCTCTCTCCAACTATGGGCATCAATGTATGCTATAGCTACTACACTTGATCTGGTCCTACAAGTGTGAGAAGGCTCTCCATGCTCATGTTGATCCTCAACCGCTACCTCATCCCCTCCACTTAGGGGTGGCTCCTCCTCATAACACTCATCCTCCTCATAATCCTCCTCACCCTCATCCTTGTCTCCTCCAAACTAGTCCTCATAGTCAGGATTGACAGTTGAATCATAATCATCATTGATAACATCTATAAATATATCTACTAGCCTCTATCACATATCCTCATCCCTATCCTCTAGCTCATCTCCCTCATTTGGTGCTAGTCTTGCATCACCTATAGGGACATCCATGGGGAGCACAGGAGCTAGTCATGTCACTGACCACCACTCCATGCTAATTTGTGTTGCTGACATCATCAGTTCTAGAGATTGGTGGTTGATCATGATCTGAATTATTAGAATCACTCTCACAAACATGATCTATAGTGAACCAAACAATATCACATGGCCTTTGAGCACTCTGCACTAATCTCTTAATGAAGGGGCATGCCCTCGATGGTGTCTACACATTCCCAAACTTTCACATGACTTGCCCATAATAGAAAGGTTGTACAACATAGTCATGCTGCCCAGCTAAAAACATGTCCATCTGCATCCTCCTCAACTATCTTATGGGATTTGGCCACTATCATGTAAGTAGATAAGGTCTCTATAGGACCTCATCCTCCTCTAGTTGGTCAAATATCACCCTCCAAAAATGTAGATCTATGTACTACCACATGCATCATAGAGGATAGTCGAAGGCTCGGGGATATCCTGTAGCTATAGCACAAGGGAACTTGATAGGCCTAGTGCATGTAATATGCTTTAGGCACCACACCTATAGAAGTGTGTAGTGCTCCATACTGTCAATCTCTCAAAACAAAAATTGGCCAATATCATAATAAAGATGTGCTAGGATGCAATGTAACCAAGCATAGACTATCTTGTGCTCTACTATCCTGTGAATCAAGTGTACCAATCCTCCATTTAGGTGTGTCACTCATCCATCAGGATTGAGAACAAGCACCACTATATGCATCATAATATGTCTCACAATAGGGGCTTGCGAATATAGAAGCATGGGAAGCTCGATTCGCGCTCTCACACGTTCATCATGAACATGTCCATCCAAGTAGTACTACATGTCCACCTTCTTCTTACGGAATGACCGATACCCCCAAAAATATACCCAATCTCCTCAAATAGGAACTCAGAGAATCTGGTGTACATCCTCAAGAGTGATGGTCATCTCCCCAGTAGGAAGGTGAAATGTACATTTATTGGCATTCTAGCCCTCATAGGCCATAAGCATGGCATTGTGGTATTGTATAGGTGACATCAAATATGCCCAATAGATACCTGCTACCTATATATGCTCTATATCTACCTCTAATAGTGCTAGCACTAAATCTCTAATAAAACTAATCTGTCTTCCCCCTAGCCGCTATCGTGACCGGGTGGGGGCATATCAAAATCATAACAAAATTCTCTAAAAATTTATCTAATATCTTCATTTTTTACATATTTCATCATGAAAATGTGCTAAAGTAGATCTAGTGTGCTTTTATAATGGCCCTAGATACTTTAGAACCCTTTTGGGACACTTCGCAAAGAAATGGGACACTTTGCAAACAAAAGGGATACTTTGTGAACAAATGGGAAACTTTGCAAAAAAAGGGGACACTTTGCAAACTTTTTTTCCAAGATCCTAAATTAACCTATCCATGCATTAAAAATCATTAAATCATTACAAAATACAAAGTGAAAGTTACAAAATCGACTCACCTCATATTACAACTCGTTGTGCGCCACCTACTTATGAAGCTCATCCAACGACGAAGGTGTGTAATCATGTCTACTCAACATTTTCTCATCTCACTCATCACTCTCAAGCTACAAGAAGGTAGATCACAATAGTAAGTGACAAATTAATCTCTTCTACTTCTTTTAACCTATTTTCATCACCTTTAGTCTTATGCATTAACTTAGGTTTATTTTATCTTAAGAGTTAATAAAGCATCTTTTCTTCAAAACAACATAATGGGAGCTAGGGAACTCCATTTTTGACGTTGTTTGATGAGTTGGAGTTGTGATTCTGAACCAAAATCATCAATCATCTATCGTTGCATGTCATGGTACTTGGAAATTCCCTATGGTATAATTTTCTTTATTTGACATGGCTAGATTGCCACCTTGATTCCACCTTTGTAAAGCAAGTGGAATCAAGGGGGGGCATACATCTACCCTCGAATTGGATTCCTAGGAGTTAGATAATAGGATTTTTAGAAAATTAACATATTTGTGTTGGAGGATGTGGTTCCTGATGTTGTAGTTCTACAAATAACTACATTGGGGGCTTCGTTCTCCCATCTTTTGAATGAGTATCCTTTTATGCAATAAACTGCACTGTTTAGAGTCCTTTAGCTTACATATGCATGTAGATTCATATGGGCGCTAAAGTGGGGGATAAATGTGGCATAAAAAAATGGACACTCTTGAGAAAAGAGATAATTTCATGCTTAATTAGACCTACTTTCTAATACCCTTACATTATTCATCCTTCAAAACAACATTTCTAGGCCCCTAAGACCCATTATTTTTTATCTAGAGGCCTGTTTCACTTGAGAAATCATCTAAAACCCGAAAAACAT